>CM076676.1:82776763-83376763 GCA_038501925.1 Xenopus petersii | reverse complement strand
ACAGCTAGGTGGCACTTGCATACCTCCCAACTGTCCCTCTTTTGACCACTCAACCCCCTGTCCCTCTTTTGTACTGGAAAGTCCCTCTTTTCTCTGCACTGAACAGCCAGAAAAAAAACAGTTTCTAACTTAATTGGCTTTTGGCAGAGAGCTCAGAACAGCTAACCGGTGCAAATAAGATACTTTGTAACAGTTTTGACTCTGGTTGGTGCTGGTAGTGGTGAACTACTAGGAGGAGCAGCACGTCCTTACAAGGACTATTGGGTTATTACAGCAGTCAGCAGATGAGATCAGAAGCAGTGCCCACAGCAGCTACATACAGAGCACTGCAGTAGAAGGTAGATTACTACTAGTCAGCAAAGCTAACGAACCTAAACTCACTGTCCCTCAAATCCCTGCAGAGTTCTGTCCCTATAATACAGAGCAGTATGAAGTAGATTACTAGCCAGCAAAGTTACTATAAACTGTCCCTCAAATCACTAAACAGCTCTCTCCCTACACTAGCTCTTCCAAGCACACACAGGCAGAATGAAAAAACGCTGCAGGGCTTCAGTTTATATATGGAAGGGGAGTGGTCCAGGGGGTGTGGGGGTGGTCCAGGAGGGAGAGCTTCCTGATTGGCTGCCATGTATCTGCTGGTCTGGGGGAGAAATGGCAAAAATAAGCGCCAGCTAAGGCGAACCCAAATTGGCGAACGTTGCGCAACGTTCGCAAACATTCGGCGGACGCGAACGGTCGATGTTCGCGCGAACTAGTTCGCGAGCAAACAGTCCGCGACATCCCTATAAATGACATTAAGATATTTTATTAACTCAGATACTTTTTCATTGACCTGTTTACATAATGGAAATAATACAATTAGTCATAGTAACCCACATTTAATGGTATTTCTAATAAACTTTTATATGCACAATTCCTTTTTACTACAGCATTGTTTATTGGTTAATAATACATACAAATAAAATGTTGTGCAGTAGTAATTTATAGATTATATATGTGTATAGCTAAATGGATAAATAGATTATTTTTGAGTAAGAGGGAAGGCGCTTACACAAAGGAAATAGAAAAAACACTGTGGACATGGGATTTACTACCTCTGGAGTACAAGACATTTACCCATAAATGATGCTGTGAACTCTGTTAAGGTTTATTGTGGAATGTATTGTTAAGAATTATTATTTAACAAGCCATTAAATATGCCTTTATAATGCAGCAGACGTGTATTTTATTGTAAATATGCTGAGATTTTAATGTGAAATCATACCATGTTCAATAAAGATTTTTTTTTAATTGAAGCTTCTTTAAACTTAGTTACAAGATGATAAACATCTATCTTTATTTTACCAGCAGGATAATGTTTTTAAACTTGAAGACTCGTTTTTTGAAAATGGTAGAGGAAAGAGTCCCTATGATCCCAAGCTTTTGACAGCATCTATTTTAATAGGTAAGATCAACTTGTAAATGTGTCCAGTGGCTGTGCAGATAAGGTTTAGTCACCTGACAATATATTTCATTTCTCATATATATCTTTAATAATTCCAAAAAGGCATGCGTCCGTATTTTGGCTACACATTTCATATCCTATGGAAGAGTAACAATTAGTTCAGTAATGAAAGCACGTATAAGGGTCATCATGAAGCATTTTTTCTAATATAGAGAACAGTACCATAGGACTTATAAGTGTCAGCATGAGGTATTTACTGCATAAACAAATGTTTCAGTTATACTACACACTCTCTTTTTCAAGGTCAGAAATTGCAAAAAAAAAACCCAGACTGACATTGTCTTATGAATGTTATTTAATTGTTGATCAGTTGAGTTGAGCCATAAAGCCATCTATTTGAACCTGTTGCCCAAGCAAATTCTACCTAAACTCTCATTGATCTAGAGAAAGCAAAACCCATTATCTGAGGCTGTATCCTATTTGTCACATCTAGGCTGCTGTTTGGATCTGTATTATATTACAGATTATTAATACTAATACCAATAGCTTAATTTCATCTATCAATTAGCAGTTCAGATCAGCAGTTTGTCAAGACCCCACTGCAAGAATGACACATCCTGAATAGATTCAAATGTTCTCCATAATTTAATGTAATCAGCAAACAGTTTCAATCTCCTCCTACAAGTCATTAGTTTTCCTAGCAATGAAATGCAGCAAATATCTGTTTAATTCATTCAAGTGTCCTGAGCCGATATCCCAGCAGACAAGATAAATGAAACAAAATTATCTACACGGTCCATCAAACTCATCCAATCCCAGCACATATATGGTGTGAGAAAATAAAGCATTGTTCCAACCTCCCAAATTCATTCAGAAATAATGTTTTTGCAGCCTACCATCTGGAATATAGTTCATATCTCATAGCAACTTCAACAAGGTACATTCACAATGACACACCAGCCATATGAATGGACAGTGTATGTTTTATTTTCTTCTTCCCAGATAGGCATTTATAATATAAAAAGAAAGAACCTTTATAATTAAAAAATGCAAAAATATTGCCTTTGGAACATGATGTAGAAAACATAGAGGAGGATAAGATTTATGGATATCTGAGATACTTTTGCTTTTTTAAACATAAAATTGCATTGCCAAAAAAAAGTTATTTTAATTGTTTACATCTTTGTGAACTATTTTCCTTTGTGCTCAATACAATAATTAAAGCTATTCTATAATAATTATTATTATAACTTTTTCAAATGTATCACTAGTTCTGTAAGATGTTTGGGAGTCGTACAATGTGTTTTTAATGTGTTTAAATACATCTGGTATCTTGTTTCATTTGGTTTTGTACTTCAGCCATTCCAAACATACCTTACTTGAAGCCAGTTGTTGATCTTCCTGCTTCAAATGGTGATCATTTCTTAACAATGTACAGTATTACAGTTAAAAAATAACTTAATCAAAAGCCTTTGTCATATATGTCCTCTTCTAAGCATCTCTAAGCATCTCTTCTAAAAACAATTTAACTTTAGTCTTTTCACATAACTGCATTGTTTAATTCCTTGAACCAGTTTAATTAATATCCTTACTAAGGACTGGAGCCCACAATTGCACTCTATACTAATAAAAAAGTACATGTTCACCCCTTCAAAAAAGTAATTAGCTAAAATTGCAAAAGTCTGTTATACACAAAGCCCTAAATCCTTCTCAATTAATAAGGCCGCCATTCAATTTAGGATTTTAATTTTGTAGTCTTTAAATTTGTAACTTGGATGAATTATAATGCTTACTTGAAACAATAGCCTTAGAAAACAAGCTATGAACAGGAGGAGTGATAAACAGTAAAGAGTCTGAAAATAAGTAAAAAAAAATAAAACTATTATAATAATAAATAGAACTACTAACAAGCACAAAGCATCATAGGTTGTTTAAGATCCAGTCTATATAAAATGGTTAGAGGGGTTTCTCTATTGCAAATGCAATGTGTGGTGTGTGCCACAGAACTCAATGTTTTAATGTTTTTTTTAAGTCTTTATTTTGATTTGTTGGTACCATTTTGTACAATCTGGGCATCCACTCAAGTAGCCAAATGCACGTTATATTCATTTTGATTGTTAGGCAAGTGAAGAGGAAGAGAGTTGGAGCTGCAACAGGATTGTTTTGTTAAAAATGCTGTAATGCAACTGTCCAAAATAACATTACCTCTTGCAGTATTGATTGCTTTATGGTTAAAGGAGAGCACTTGAAATACACTGGTTGTGAAAGCACCCCTTGTGCCCTTAGTCATTAATAAAATCTATTAGGAATGCACTGAATCCACTGTTTTAGCATTTGGGCGAATCCCAAATTCTTTGTGAAAGATTTGGTCAAATAAAAAAACGGAATCGTATCCCTAATTTGCATATGTAAATTAAGGGGGAAGAGGACTGCATTTGCAGCACACAGTTAAAAAATTTTAACATCCTTGTTTGTGACAAAAAGTCACGTGATCTTTTGGATTTGGTTCGGCCAGGCACTTGAATTCAGCTGAATCCGAATCCTGCTGAATCCGAATCCTGCTGAAAAAGGTCCAAATCCTGGATTTGATGTATCCCTAAAATCTATAGGATACACAGTGGGTGGTTGTTTGTAAGTTACATACTAAACTATACATCACAACACGGAAAATACTTTTGTAGATTTTGGTAAGCATTTGTTTAATTCTTCTGTGTTAAGAATTATTAATATATTAAATGTTCAGTGAGTACTTGAGAAGTTATTAGTAGCTGAGTGACATAAAAAAAAATGAGATTTTTTAACAGCTATTGGAGTGTATTGAGCTGGTTCTTAAACAGAAAATGCTTGCATATTCACAAAGCCTACATTGCAATTCTTGGTTATTGTCTTAATTATCTTGTTGAACATTTGGTTAAAAGCCTCCTATAAATAACACTGAGCATAATTTAGACTATGTAAGCAAAGTTTGTGAACAAATGTTTATACTGGGGTGGTCCAGAAAGCTAAAGATTTTAAGGTTCAAGTGTGGGAAATCTTCTGGAACAAATAACTAAAAGGGGGGATGAAAAAGAAGGATGATGTAGCAAAACATCTGGCATTGAGAGGATTATAGAAATGGCTTAACTCTGAATAAAAATGAAGCATGTCCTTTTTATAGAGCGGCATAACTTAGTCATTACATAATTCTCACAAGCATGGTTACAAGTGTGATAGAGATGGTAAAAGACACTGGTATTTTTTCCCAATGCACAGATGGGGAGCTGTATTCTGGAACTGCAGCAGATTTTATGGGAAGAGATTTTGCCATTTTCCGCACGCTTGGAAATCATCATCCAATTAGGACTGAGCAGCATGACTCCAGATGGTTAAATGGTAAGCAGATCACCCTCTATAAAATGATGTAGATGTGGAAACACTTAGATTTTTGGTTGTGATGTAAACCATATAAAGCAGTAAAACTGTCACTGTCTCAAGAAGCTTCATTATGAGACAATACTACAATACAAAACAGTATCAGTACTTGCTTGCATTGCAGTTATTTACTCACTCATTTTCACTCTCTCTCCTTAATTATTGCCAGATTTTTCTAATGCTGCAACCCTTAATATATATTACTAAATAAGTAAAATGTAAAATGTAAAATCAATGCACTAGTAACTAGTAAAACTAGTAAATGCAATATTTTTTCTCTCTCTTAATTGATGGAGCAATACAGGTGTTTACAGTGCTGGGGTTTTCTGGATAAGGGATCTTTCTGTTATTTGGGTCTCCATAACTTTTTGACTATAATATCATCTAAACTTTAATTAAACTCAATAGGATTGTATTGTTTCCAAGATTGATTAATTGTTTCTTAGTTAGGAAGAAGTCGGAGGTACTTTTTTTATTAATACAGAAAAAAGGGAATTATTTTTAGAAATTTAAATTAGATGGTTAAAATGAAATCTATGGGAGATGGCCTTCCAGTTATTCACTTTCTTGATAATGGGTTTTCAAATAATGGATCCTATACCTGTATAGCACAGGGTTTATGGTACTCCTTATACCTTTTCATTAGTACAATAATGTATTGGTAAGGAAAATATTGTTTAAGTACCTTAAATTTAAATTGCGTTAGCACATTTCCTTGGTTTTATATTTTCCAGCATATAATTTTGTTGTAAAACTAACAAAAAGTGTTCAACTTTAAAATGATTAACTTAATTACTGTACAGTGACATCTTGTCTTATAAGTACTGCTAGTAATCAAAGAAATCAGTTGGGTGTCGGCTAACACGCTGCTATTTCGGGAGATTAGTCGCCCATCGACAAAACGCTTCTTCTTTGGGCAACTAATCTCCCCAAACTGCCTTCCCGCAAGCTAGAATGTAAATCACTGGCAGGATGGCAGTCGGATTGATTCGGCTTTCCGAAGTCGCCGAAGTTTCCTAGTGAGGCAACATCGGGAAAGCAGTTCGGGAAGATTAGTCGCCTAATTAAGAAGCAATTTGTCACTGGGCGACTAATCTCCCGAAATAGCAGCACATGCCCTTATCCTAAAACAGGTTGTAATAAAGGAATATATAACATGATGGCAATCTACTACAACCTCTCTCCCGGTGGGAACACAGATATATTTATCAAACCATTAACTGATTTGATCAGTGTGCTTATTTATCAGAATTAAGTCCCTCTGATGTAAGATTTTTTTCTGATTTTATTACTTTGCAAAAATACTGAAGGTAAGTAACACCCTGTATCATAGAGATTACTAAAGAAACTAAGCTTGCCCGGGAGCAGTAATCCATTTGCTTTGAAACAGCAGACCAATAAATGCAAGTAATGTTTAAATAGTATGGAACAAAATAACTAATTTTAATACATTACCCTAAGATTGTCTTAAGAATGTAAACTGTATTTTACAATTAATAATGCAGTAAGCTTCACATTTAGCAACACAATATTTATAATAACCGCTAAAGTAGTTTTTAACTATACAGTCAGTTTCCCATAGGTAATCAGAAACGATTGAGGAGACAATTAATAGCTATTAAGTGTTATAGTGATCTAAGTCAAAGTAAAACAAATATGAAAATACAATTTATGTTTTTAGTGGTTTTATGATCCACTTGATTTTTTTTGGTCTATTTCTGTATGTTTTTTTTCAAATCCCAGCATAGTATTACATTCATAGATCAAACTATTTACATAGTACTTAATAACAATTATGATCACTTAGGGGATGTATTTCTTATAGAAAATGGTGTCATTAATAATATGATGTAGAAACCAAAACCATCTAAAAACTGTTTGAAAATAAGAAAAGATCTATATTAGTTACTAAAGTAATGTTACATACATTCTGGGATTATTACTTGACAAAAGACTATAGCTATTTTTTTGTTCTTGAGCATGCTGATAACCAACATATAGTATGCTTTATGTGTATATCTCAATTAAATTATTTTAATAAAAATACATTTTACAATTCTTATCTGTGTGCATTTTATGCCGACTGGGTGAATCACTTGTAAATAGTAAAGTTTTATAAGGGCCCAATCACATATTTTATTATATATGCAGCACTAAAGCTTTAAATATTACACATGCCGTTTAAATGTTATAATCTCATAAATAAAAAGTAAATAGCATTTGCCGAACATCATTTTAAATGCAAAAAAAATTCTTGCTACTGGTCACCACTTTATATATTCTGCTGGTGCTCAATAGAGATTTACCCTTGACTGGGTAATTTGAGCTCATCTACACAGTGGAAGTTAAGAGATTTACCAGGAGGAGGATGTCATGATAATGCATGTCACTGTGGTGTGACTGGCTTAGCTGACATAGCTTTGTAAAGATCTCCTTCTGTGAAAATAAGACCCATTTGCAAATTAATTAGTTTCTGGCAGCAGTGTGATTGTTGACCTAAAGTTAGTAGAATGAAAAAACAATTGGATTAGTGTGTGCTATACAAAAGCCTATTTCACCATTTGAGTACTGATTCCAATCTGCTGAAGACCAATTGAACAAAATGATTCTTCTTTGGAGAATCTGCAGTGAAGGTTAAGTGTGAAATAACTATAGTAACAGAATGACAGAGGAGCCCTATGGTCTACTGAGTCTGTCCGTCCCACTTTATTCTATCTACAGTGTGGGCATACAATGTGGGGTAAAAGGAGGTCCTGCATGCTATGCAAATTAGTCCTTCACTCCCTAGGTGACCACAAAAGGGTTCAAGAGATGTCACGTATTTCCCTGAAGTTATCTTTGAAAAATATATCCTTTGAATGCAAACAAATTAAAATAACGAGAACTGGAAAAACATTTTTTCTAAGGCCCGGAACTTCATCTCTATAAACTTGACATAGGTACTGATACATCAAGTAAAAACAGCGAAAGGATTCTTGACAAAGCTGTAAGAATTTGAAATAGTAAGGCTTTATTCAGTTTGTAACACAAGAATGGAAGGAAGTAAAAAATATGCAAGATATCCAACATAAATACACCACCTTAAAGAATATACCATTTTTATGAATTGCACTGTTTGCTATATATAATTATATGTCCAATTAGCTACATGAGTCACTTTCAGCTGGCACCCCCCCCAAAACAAACATTTTATTTTGAAACATTTTAGAAAGGGATAATATTCATTTGTGTGCAAAGGTCATACACATTTTTGTCTGTGCTGTTCATTAGATGGAGCACTAGAATATATTTCCACATTCTCAAGTACTTACTTTTGGCAGATAATAAAAAAATCAGATTATAATTCCCAGTATGGTTAAGACATTTTGTGAACCCTGACTAAAAATTGTTCCAGATCATGATCTGCTATTTGTTAATAATAATAATAATATGAAGGGTGTGTTAGCTCATATAATCTATTACAATATTTTGGTGCCCTGAGTAGAATTACTTGGATATTTTCCAGGTTTACATTAAAATAAAGTATAAACCAGATGGTAGAATTCTTTGGAAAAATGAGCCTTTTATAATTTTGGCACTTATCTCCAAAAGGTTTTCATGGAGTTATAAAGTACCAAGAGGGCAGTGATTAGCATTGCAAATGCATTATTTTATACTTTTATAGTGACAAAGACACTTAAATAAGCAGATATCCTGTGTGAAATGTTGAGCCAACCAACAAAGTCATTATATGAAATGGCAAAATATGTCAGATTGAGTAATATTATTTTCCAAGTCTATTGTAGCATTTTTTTCCCTTTCAGTAAAAAAAAAAGTCAAATTTAATTTTCCACCAGTCTTTAATCACAAGTGTTAGTGTTTTGTGCAGAGAAGCCAAAATGTTTTGCTCAAAAGATCTAGTCCGTAATTAATCAATGTCTTTTATGGAACATCAACAAGGCAAGAGAAATGTTTCTAAGCTAAAGATTGTGCCCAAATTCTTTATAAATGCATTTTTGGAAGTTACAAGTTTACCTGATGCCAGTAAACAGAGAATTCATTTCTCCAGGGAGATGCTCATTAACAATTACTTCCTATTTCAATTATATATTATAAAAATAGTACAATACTTTTAATGATGATAGTAATACTTGATGAGAAAAGGGAATTGGAGCCTTGAATGTACAGAAATAAAATATTAGCACTGAACTGCCAACCTTTTCCCCATTCTTGTAGACTGGTTATCCAGTGCCCAGCATGTTCCGTTTATAATAAAAGAACAATGTCATACAAAGAAGGCAGTGGAGCCATTTTTGCAGATTAAGGGTCATATTCAGTCCCATTACTTCAAGTCTGATGGCCCTATGAGAAACATTGTGGGTCCCATTTGCTACTAGTGACTGCACAATCAACAAGCATAAACACCATATAGAAAAAGCTGACGAGGCATTACGTCCAGTATTTCCTTTTTGTACTCTACCTAATTTAAAAAGAAGTGCATTGTTTGCACCTGGGTTCTAGCATAATAACTATTCTGCCAGCTTGTTTGAAATACTGATACTGTCATGGGGAAAAATATTTTTTTCAAAACGCATCGATAATAAAAGCATAATAGTGCTGCTCCAGCAGACTTCTGCACTGAAATCCCTTTCTAAAAAGAGCAAACAGGTGTTTTTATATTTAATTCTGAAATCAGACATAGGGCTAGACATATTGTCCGTTTCCCAGCTGACCCAGTCATGTGACTTGAGCTCTAATAAACTTCAGCCACTTTTTACTGCTGTACTGCATGTACTGTACTGATGGGAGTTTATGGAGTAAAATCCAGGTCCCACTGTGACACATTCAGTTACATTCAGTCAGAGAAAGAACATCCTGCCAGAAAGCACTTCCATCCTAAAGTGCTGGCTCTTTTTGAAATCACATGACAAGGCAAAATGACCTGAGATGGCTGCCTACACACCAATATTACAACTACAAAAAAATACACTTGCTGGTTCAGGAATGAAATTTTATATTGTAGAGTGAATTATTTGCAGCGTACACTGTGTAATTTAGAGATAAAAACAACATCATAAAAATCATGACTCAATCCCTTTTATAAATCAGACATTACAGTTAAGGACAAGGAAAAGCTTAATCGCTGTTACAGGGCAATTTGATGGGCAGCCACAAGGAATCCCTAGGACAGGTGACAAGACGGTAGTACAGCATTCACTAGAATAGTACCCAAGGCCGGTTTGTTTTTCAGAGAGGATGATGCCACCCCAGAGTGGGGTGCCTAACAAATTGCTATGCCCCACTAATTAAGCTTTTCTTTGTACTATAACATTTACCATACAGTTTTTAGGAGAGAACAGTATTGTGGGACAAATGAGAACAATGACTAGAGTAAGATAATGTTTTGGTAACATCTTAAAAGAATCTTTTGAAAATTGAACAGCTAGAATTATTTATATATTAATGCAAAGGGAAAATTAAGTCTGTTTTATATGGATTTTAAATTCGGAAATTCTACTAGTGATATGTAATGTATATTTATTCTGTTTCATGAAAACAATTTGTCATATGTTTCACCTCGTAGATCCAAGGTTCATTGGTGCGTATTTAGTGCCAGAAAGTGATAATCCAGAAGACGATAAAGTTTATTTTTTCTTCCGTGAAAATGCCATAGATGGGGAACATACTGGAAAAGCAACACATGCACGAATTGGACAGCTATGCAAGGTAATGGCCCATTCCATGATATCTTTTAAAATTTATATTTGTGACTTTATCTATGTAGAAATATTGGTAAACTATTAGTTAGCAGTATTTTTTTGGATTTATTTGCATCATCTGAGGATTGGTGCAATCAGACTATATAATATATCTATATAGTCAAAGTACCCCACAAGGTTGCAAATGATAAATGTTTAACGACATAATAAAGTCAAATATTTTGCACTATACCCATAAAAAGGTATTTTATAGTTTTTTTTTAACAAAGACTGTCTCATGCAATTTGTTCTTAAACTGCGTTCATGTAGATAAGGTAACACATTGGGGCTGATTCACTAAGGGTCGAATATCGAGGGTTAATTAACCCTCGATATTCGACTGGGAATTGAAATCCTTTCGACTTCGAATATCGAAGTTGAAGGATTTAGCGCAGATCGAAGGATTATTCCTTCGACTGAACGATAAAATCCTTCGAATCGAATGATTCGAAGGATTTAAATCCAATGATCGAAGGAATATCCTTCGATCAAAAAAAGTTAGGCAAGCCTATGGGGACCTTCCCCATAGGCTAACATTGACTTCGTTAGCTTTTAGATGGCGAACTAGGGGGTCGAAGTTTTTTGTAAAGAGACAGTACTTCGACTATCGAATGGTCGAATAGTCGAACGATTTTTACTTCAAATCCTTCGATTTGAAGTCGTAGTCGAAGGTCGAAGTAGCCCATTAGATGGTCGAAGTAGCCCAAAAAAAACTTCGAAATTCGAAGTTTTTTTTACTTTGAATCCTTCATACGAATTTAGTGAATTGGCCCCATTGTGTTTTTAGAAAACATGTTAAAATGTATGAATACTGTTAATACAAATATTTCAGTTTTCCTTACTAAATATGTATTATTTATTCCAGAATGACTTTGGTGGCCACAGAAGCTTAGTTAACAAATGGACTACTTTTCTTAAAGCTCGCCTAATTTGTTCAGTGCCTGGTCCTAATGGCATTGATACACATTTTGATGAACTACGTAAGTTATTTCTGCAATATTTGTATATACTCTTAATTTCCTATTATTGCACAATACTGTCATTAGCTAACCATTTCACATTAAATATGCATCTTACATATTGTTCTAATGTACATTTAATATATATATATAAATGGAATGAATTATGTGTTGTGTTTTTACAATTACAGAGGATGTGGTTTTGATGAACTCAAAAGATCCAAAAAATCCAGTTATTTATGCTGTATTTACAACCTCAAGGTACCACTTTTAAGTTGATTTGCTTGTTTAAAAACATATGTTTAATGAGGAAGGAATAACTGATGTACCAATTTGTTTAATAAATGTTCGTAAGGCACTTGCATGGTACAAACTCTGCCCTTTTTAAAGCAGGTGTTCTCCTTTGATGAGAAAAGATGAGCAATACAAAGTAGCAATAATAATACTTGTATAGTCTTTGTGTGAGAAGAAGGTGAATAATTAAAAAAAACTAAAAGGCCAATTGAAGTTGCTTAGAATTAGTCATTCTATAAAATAATAAGGGGCAAATTTACTAAGATTCGTAGTTGCGCTAGCGTCCACTTCGCCGCACTTCACCAGGCGTATTTTCGCCAGCGCTACGCAAATTCACTAAAATCCGAAGTTGTGCTCAGGGGAAGCGTAAGGTTGCAAAGTTGCGCTAGCGTTAATTCGCCAAGCAAAACGAAGTTACGCTAGCGATGCTTAATTTGCATACAGCGCCAAATTGAAGTTACAATGGAGATATATGTAGCAGCACTACACAAGCCAGGGAACCCTTCAAAACAGCAAATAAAATTTTTATTTTGCCCTACGCATGTGCCCACTGTATAGTTAAGGTGCCATGAGTTAGGAAATGTAGGGGGGAAGGAGGGTAGCCCCAAAAAATGTCAATCTTTTTCAGCCTATTACCCATAAAAAAAGAAAAAACGCCAGCGTTTTTTGAGACTTAGAAAAATGTGTAACTTTTTTTGAAGCAATCCCGATCTATTATTATTATTATTATTATTATTATTAACATATATTTATATAGCGCCAACATATTGCGTAGCACTGTAAAGTAAATGTGATTATACAACTACATCACACGAATTACATATATAGAATATTTGGAGTAACAAACATCACAATCAATACAGGTACAAAAGGTGAGGAAGGCCCTATGCATAGGCATACAGTCTAAAGGGAAGGGAGTAATACACAAGGTGTGGGAGTGGGCAAGATCGAAGTAAGTGGGTGCGAAGAGTGGTACTGTATGTGGTGTTGCGTTTGGTAGTTAAGCAGAGTGAGGGTAGGCTTCTCGAAAGAAGTGCGTTTTCAGAGATTTTTTGAAAGCAGAAAGGTTGGGAGAAAGTCGGACAGACCGTGGGAGAGCGTTCCAGAGGAGGGGTGTAGCCCTTGCAAAGTCTTGAATGCGAGCATGTGAGGAGGTAATAAGAGGAGAGTTGAGTAGCAGGTCAGTAGAGGAGCGTAGTAAGCGAGTGGGTGAGTACATAGAGATGAGTTCAGAGATGTAGGGTGGAGTAGAGTTGTGAAGTGCTTTTAAAGTCAGTGTCATTAATTTGAATTTGATTCTGAAAGGTAACGGAAGCCAGTGCAGGGATTGACAGAATGGCGAGGCAGAGGAGGAGCGGTTGCTGAGGTGTATGAGCCTCACAGCAGTGTTCATTATGGACTGGAGAGGTGACAGTCTCTGGAGGGGGAGGCCAATTAAAAGAGAATTACAGTAGTCTAGACGCGATATGATGAGAGAGTGAATAAGAATTTTGGCAGCATCTTAGGTGATAAATGATCGTATTTTGGATATGTTCCTTAGGTGGAAGTGACATGATTTAATAAGTGACTGGATATGAGGAGTGAATGACAGGGCAGAATCTAGGATAACCCCAAGGCATCGGGCCTGGGGAGAGGGGGTGATAGTGGAATTGTTAACTATGATGGATACTTCGGGGATGCTACTGGTGTTAGTTGGAGGAAAGAGAACCATTTCAGTTTTAGAGAGGTTTAATTTAAGATAGCATTGCGACATCCAGGTAGAGATAGCGGACAGGCAGGAGGAGACGCGAGTTAGGAGTTCTGGTTTGAGATCAGGAGATGAGAGATAGATCTGAGTATCGTCAGCATAGAGGTGGTAGTGGAAACCATATGAATTTATTAATTTGCCAAGGGAGGAAGTATAGAGGGAGAATAGTAATGGTCCCAGGACAGAGCCTTAAGGAACTCCAACAGAAAGAGGTAGGGGAGAAGATGATACTCCATTGTAGGAGACACTGAAGGAACGATTGGTGATGTAAGAAGAGAACCAGGACAGGGCTGTGTCACAAAGGCCAAGCGACTGGAGGGATTGCAGTATTAGTAGTGAGAAATGATTGTTGGCTTTAGCGGTTAAAAGGTCATTAGTTAGTCGAGTCAAGTCAGTTTCCGTGGAGTGTTGTGGCTTAAAACCAGATTGTAGGGGGTCCAGCAGGTTATTGTCAGAGAGGAATGAGGTAAGTCGGTTGTAGACTAGGCGCTCAAGTAGTTTAGAGATGAAAGGTAGCAGAGAGATAGATCGGAGGTTGTCAAGATTGGAGGGATCAAGAGAGGGTTTTTTCAGAATGGGGGTGACAAGAGCATGTTTTAGTTGAGAAGGAAACAGTCCAGTTGAGAGCGAAAGATTAAATAGGTGAGTTAAGGCTTTGATTAGACAAGGATTGGTATTGCGGAGAAGTTTTGAGGGAATTGGATCAAGCGGGCAGGTGGTAAGGTGAGAAGAGCCCAGAAGCTTTGAGACTTCCTCATCAGTGACAGGGGTGAAGGAGCACAGGAGAGACTGAGGAGTGTCGAGGGAGGGTGGTGGAATTCTAGGGGGGTTGAGTAGTGTAATGTCCCTTCTGATAGTGTCAATTTTGTTTTTGAAGTGTTCAGCAATATCTTGAGCAGAGACAGATGTGCATGGAGGGGGTGGAGAAGGGGAAAGGAGAGTGTTAAAGGTGGAGAAAAGTTGTGCTGGTTTTTTAGAAAGGGAGTTAATGAGTAAAGTATGTTTGTTTGGCTTGGAAGAGGCTGGTGTTAAAGGAGCGCAGGGCAGATTTGTAGCTCCAAAAGTCTGATTCTGAACGGGCAGTGGTGAGAGTACTATAGTAGACAGAGGTAGCCACATTAGGACATGAGAATCTACTCTATTGCACTTTGCCTGGTCTGAGGTGGCGAAGGAAGTCTGGCGTAAAAGGTAGTGTTCAGTACACTGCGCGCGTTAGTGAATTTGCGTAGTTACGTCCGTAGCGAAAATTCGCCAGGCGTAAGGGTGTGAAGTAACACTAGCAAATTTATGCCAGCGTCCATTAGTGAATCGGCGAATTAACAAAAATGCGCAACGCTAGCGAATTAACGCTAGCGTTAGGCACTTTGTCCTTTAGTGAATTTGCCTTTTAAAGTTAACTGAAACGTGAAGAACCCATGTTTCTCAGCCAGTGGTTCTATAGATCTAGTTTTTAGGATACTAGCTGTAGCTGTTTTTCACCCATTTATTGGTTTGGAGGTAGAAGTAGCAACTTTAATAGGATTTTTTTTTTTTAATTTGGTGGCTTTAAATGGTGATTGGGGCTGAAGTGCAGAGAGTGTAATCAGCACAGGAGTTGCAAACCATTAAAATATATTTATTGGATGTTTAGATGCCCATACAAAATAACTTTTAGTTATAAAGTATGTTTGAAATGTTTCTACACCCACCTACCCACCAACCACACACATTTTTATTTCCCTCTTTGAAGCAGTCAGACATACTGGCTATGAATAGAGGATGAATGGCTCCTCTCAGCATTGCAAATGCTGCCCACACTGTTCATCAGTCATTACAGGCTTTACTGATGGCTGAAAGAAATACACAAACCTGGAGTGGAACATATACAAAGAAATTATGTTTTTGATTAAAAGATGATATGCCAGACTTTGTTAGTGAGACGGAGGAGGGATATGACTGTGGTGAATTTGTAAATGGCACAAAAAAATGCAATATATCCTTGTTTGTCTGCCTATATGTTGCTCATAGAAGGCCAAGCATACAGTATAAATACTGTATGCATCACTTTCCATTTATGTGTGTTTATGTGTATTCCAGTTATTTACTTCCAGTTGTTATACGTGAGGTGTGTGTGCCCAAAGCATTTTGTTTTTGTTATATCTACCCACCCACGTTTTTACTGCTTGCCATAAATACCTCCAAGCTTTCTTCGGATATGCATTTAATGCTTTTATAATAATGTACAACTAGATTCACAGCAAACTATGCTGCAGGAGGACAAAAATATGCAGGGACAAAACTTGCAAAATTATGAGACTCATTTACAAAGAAAAGTGGATTGGGTAAAAAATTGGGTAAATTGTCTTGTGTTTTGCAACACACAAGTCACAAGTGCCGCTTGTATATGCACCACAGGGGTTGAGTACCTGTGTATCAATAATGTGCCTATCAGTGTTTTTTCTGTTGTAAAATTATTTACATGCCCTCAAATTGCAATAAAGTTTTTAAACATAAATTTTAGAAAGTACACAACTGTGAACCTACTGAATCCCTTTTTTATTTTTTATTTTCACTCTGCTTTACAACCAAATGACATTTTACATGACTATAAAAATGTTTTATATCAACATAAAAATGCACACCCTCATCTGTGCCTATGGGGTTGATGATAACTCCTATGATATTTTAGTGCAATTGTCAGTGGGAGATCTGCGACTATTGTAAAATATGTTGCAAGTATGCAGCTGGTTTTGGCTAAGGATGTCAAAGGGTAACGTTTTTACTATAACCACCCTTTCAGGAGTTGCACTCGTCGTGCATTCTATACAGAAGCATAAATGCCACTGGAATATTTTATAACCTAAACCTGTTTTAAAGTTGAGGCACTATGAAGCAAAATTGGACATCTTGAATTATTTCCCCTTGCATTTATCCCTTGATGATCCAACTTCCATCCCCCACCTTTCTCGGTTTCCTTAACCAATTCTCCTAGAGGTACCTAACCCCTCTATCATTTTCCCCTATTAGTGTCCATTTGAACTCCGTCTACTTTCCTCCCCTATATGCAAATAGTTGTTGCTGCTTTTGCAGTTCTGTAGTTTTTGCAGTTCTTTCATGTTTGTATTTTTTTACTCTTTTGTGGTTTTCCAACCTTCAAGATCCCATGGCTTTTGCTGTCTCTCCCCTCGGGAATACTTTCATATCATTTATCCTTCTCAAGTGTAATGTGGCTGCTGCCTCTTCCATTTATCTACTGGTTGGTGAAGTTACAGTAGTAGATGGGCTCACACTGTTGGTGGGAGTAAGGACAATTTTCGTTAATCAAACTGGAAGTGGGAAACACAGCATATTTTATAAACTATATTTTTAAAAAATTATAATATTTAAGCCCATTTAATAGCTAATCAGGATTATAAACCATATAAAATGATACAATTACTGTACATGTTCATAACTTGCCTTAACCTGCTATAAAGAACTTCCAAGCTAGGCACAGTATTTACATGCCTATGCAGACTATGCAGCTTATCTTTTATAATCATAACTATATTATTCAGTGTCTTTGAACATTTATTTTGAGTCAGTTGCATGCTACCTTTATTTTATTTGCAACAGCATAAATAAACTCATCAGCACAAGATACAAATCAAACTCTGCATGTCTGTACTTGCAAAAGGCTTACACGTGAGTAGGTTTATTATGAGAAAGACTGGAATTATGAGAAATCATAAGCATTTTACATTTAAACCACATTTAATTAGTTTTGTGCATAAATGTTCTATTTTCATACCTCTGTGATTGGAATTATGTTTGCTATGCAGTCTTACTTGCTAAACCTTTAACTGTTTAAACTGGTTTTTCATTACAGTAACATATTCAAGGGTTCAGCAGTCTGTATGTATAGTCTGACGGACATAAGAAGAGTTTTTTTGGGTCCTTATGCTCATAGAGATGGTCCAAATTATCAGTGGGTGCCATTCCAAGGAAGGGTTCCATACCCTCGACCTGGAACTGTAAGTATCATTCAATGCAATCTAAACAAGGGAATGCAAAATTAATGTCTGGTACAGTTTCATGGCAATATTAATTGTAGCCATATAAAATTTTGTATAAATCCACCCCCTATTTTGGCCATGTGGTCTGTCTCGCCGGAAAAAAAGGCAAACTTAGAAAAAAAAATGTAATCATCATTATTATGCAGCCTTTGCCTTCCACGCCAACCAGTGGGGTCACAGCTCTCCCCGGAAGTCAGTGGGTGATTTCCCTTGTCTTTTTGACATTTTTTCTTAGGTTTTTAAAATGTGAAAAATTCTATTTTTTTTTCTGGAAAACAAATCACGGTGAAATTCCAGAAAAAGATTCTGGAACATTTTCACCACTTGGAAAAATGCCATAAATCTGTGTCAAGTGAAAATATTATCTCTGCTGCTGTATGTAAATGTCTCGCTTCATGAAATGGCAGACTAAGTAAACTAATTAGTAATATGGGTAAAACTTATTTCCATACATTTTTAAATAGTTTTTAATAGGAACTTTAATATCCCTTTAGAAAAAAAATTCTATATATTGAGCCTATATAAAATGTAAAAACTAGCAGTCATGGCTACAGTAGTGTGATATTGAACTTGTTTGCAGGACGACCAAGGGGGGAGGGGAGCAGGGGAAAATAAAATTTTGTTTTAATACTCTAGATAAGAAGCTTTTTAGAATTAAAATGACATGCTCCTTTAATATCTGTTATAATATAATATGGCAGACATGAATCTTGCTTTTGTTATTTAGAGAAGTGGGGAGTTCAAAAAAACAGCTCCGTAGACAGGAATGCACTGTATGTGACATTATCGATTTCATCACTATTTAAATATTAATAACATTTGAATCAAGGTTAAAACAAAGAGAATTGATTTTTTTAGAATCTTACACTTCTGTAAGACTATAGCAATTCTGGCTATTTTCTATCACTTTTAAGTAAGAATACATGTTTGTATATACAGTATCCATTCTTTTCAACATTAATTTATTGGAAATGTGAACTACAACGTATTTTTCTAGAAAATAAATCCATTTTCCCGTAAGATATTATGTATATTATATCCGATATCAACTTCTGTGAAAATATATGAAAACAATGGTTTTATTTTTGAAACTACGGGATTTAAGTGATTTGCCATAGTAATGCATTCTCTGCTAATATTTGGCCTCGGATGAGATTTTCATTGTTTCCTCACTAATAAACTATGAAGTGAAACTAACTGATGAAAATGTATGCCGATTAGTTGGTAGTTAAGTAGATTTCTCCAAGTAAATTCTAAATCCATTGCTGGAAATTATATACATGTATGCCTCTTATTCTGCTGGTTTCTTGTTTTTGTTTGTTCATTTGATTCATATTGTTTATTTTTTATTCAAGTACTAGTTCCATATGACTTACTTCAAGAGAGACTGATAGGATATGAGGGTGCAAAGCTGTGCTTATAAAATGTTTCATGCTAAAAATTTGTCATGCAAACAACTTTATTGGATGTGCTGTGGTGTCGCAAACCACTTATTGTTAAATTTCAAGAGTGTATAAATATATGGATATTTAGTACCAGCTTAGTATAATGTGTTGGAATAGCTATGAACAAAGCATGAATAGTAGCGATGGGCGAATTTATTTGCCAGGTGCAAATTCCCGCGATTCGCCGCCGGCGAATAAATTCACAAAACCGCTGCGAAAATTTGCTGGCGTCAGAAAGAATGGTCAAAAACGAGAGTTTTTCGCCATTTCGCTGGAAATTCGCAATTTTTTCGGTGAAAGCCCCAAATTCGCCCATCACTTATGAATAGGGATACAGGATACATGGGCATAAATAAAGGAGGCAAGTTAAAAAAAAGGCATGCCTAAAGAAAAGATAGCAAAAAGAAAAGGGGCTTAGTAATACCCAGCTAAACATTATTTACAACATTTAAATATTAAGTGAACAATTAACACTTGCTTAGCCCCTGTGTATCTGAATAAGAGGTAGAAATCAATGATTTTATGAACATGCATAATGTCTTTAATATTATTTATATTCTGCATATCTGTAGTGCCCTAGCAAGACTTTTGGTGGCTTTGACTCAACAAAGGATCTCCCTGATGAAGTTATTATGTTTGCACGAAGTCACCCGGCCATGTACAATCCTGTTTTTCCCATCAATAATCGTCCCATCATAATAAAAACGGAAGTGGATTATCAATTTACACAAATAGTGGTGGATCGAGTGGAAGCTGAGGATGGTCAATACGATGTCATGTTTATTGGAACTGGTAAATACTATTTGCTTTATTTTTACACTTGCTCAGTGGTTCATCAATTAAAACTGTTTGAAATATAAGACACCAGACTGAACAGGAAAGGGAAAGTCCCTAGAACAAAATGTGTATAAATGGAATAGCTCACATATTAGCAGGAGGATGAGATCAGGGTGAGGAGACGTGTGGTGGAAGAGATCTGTTTCACTCTATGAGTGTGATATTATTGCTAAATGCCGCCATCAAAGAACGCATTTAGGTATCAGGGGTCAGTTTTCAGATTCCTGTGCTGTAAATCTCCTGACTCAGTTCAAATTGATGCCTGGCATAAATCACTAGAAAACTGAACACCGAAATAAAGCTTTGGTTACTAACATTTTACATGTGTGGGAAAAGACTTACAGTTAGTTAGTTCAGGAAAAGGGCACATGTGCATTGAGAATTAAAGTGTGACATTTTTTTGCTATGGGTGTTATATTGTTTAGCTTTTACAATGACTTCCCATTCTTTTAATTCCATTCCCCTGGCTTTTAGAAAGTTTTTTTTTTTTTTTTTGCAAACATACTGAACATCAGCAATAATTTATTCCCTGTATCCTCTGACCCAAAGAAAATTTTAATCATCTGCACGAAGCTGTGGGGATGATTCAGTACTTAGCACCTATCAAACATGGCACAGACAGGATTATTCATTGGAAACATTCAGCCAGAAATCAATCTCTGTCTGTCTACCAGATCCTCTGATGAATTTGAGTTATTTAGATACTTATATAAAATGTATTTAACATAGGATTCACATATTGGAATCACTACAAATGACATTTTTCTATAATAATTGAATCTTTTACTATATACAATTTATGATATTATATGTTGCACTATGGTACATATGATAATTGCACATTTTGGGGTAGGTTGACAAACATTGTTATTGCCTTGAAGCTCCCCTTGGACACTTTGGCATTCCCTTTTTAAATTGCTTAATAACACAGCACTCAAAATGCACAAAATCAGTCCATGTGCTACTACTCTTAAACTTTCCTAGTCATTTTCATTTGTTCTTATTCTAATTAAACAGTTTATTGGCTGTCTTTAAACATTTCTGTGATAAAGATGTAAGATGTAAAGATGTAAGATTAATGTGTTTTTACTGTAACATTTCAGCAGTCAGAATAAAAGTCCTGCTAGATCAATTTTCTGAATATCTGATTTGAGGTTTTATTTCGTGTAGTGGAAGTACAGCCATCATTACAGTGAATTAATAGCCCTCTTAACCTCCAACCAAGCTCTAAACTGAAGCCTATTGATCTGGAAAGAAATGAATGTTTTAATGTGCGTGAAACTGTTTGAAATTCTACTCTAGTTAAAAGAAAAAGTTATCTGTAGATCAGATAGTGTAGTTTTAGTACCTGAGGCCTTCTCTTACCTTTGACCTTCACAGTTTTTGCACATGTAGTGGCTGTGAAAATTTACATTGTGTGTTGTTAAAAAAAAAAAGGGAGGGACTTGTTTTAATTAAGAGGTGAGCAGTTCAATTTTCTTTTAAAGCTTATCAGATTCCACCCATCTACTTTAAAATCTAAAGTACATTGAAAATATTATTACATTTAGAATTACATCTCAATTTTTTTTTTATAAAATTATGTTTACGTTTCTCACCATGTCATACAGTTTATGATTTAATAAAACGGAGAAAAAAATAAATAAAATAAAATATATATAAATAAACATATATATTTCTAATTACTTTTGTCATTTTACCATATTGATTATCTTGCAGTATACGGGTTTTATAGTTTTGGCATAGAGAATATGAATAAAGGTATGGGATTATCCATTAACCCATTATCCAGCAAGCTCTCAACTATGGGAATCAAATAATTAAATTTTTTACAAATTATTTCCTTTTTTACTTTAATAATAAAACCGTACCTTGTACTTGATCCCAGCTATGATAAAATTAATTATTATTAAAGGCAAAACAATCATATTGGGTTATTTAATGTTTACAGCATTTTTTAGCAAAGTTTGGTGATCCAAATTATCGAAAGATCTCGGGAAAACCATAGGTCCTGAACATTCTGGAAAAGAGGTCTCATGCCTGTATTACAATTTTATTTACATCTGAATCAGAAGTCCTTATAATAAAGTCTAAATTATTAATTCTATATACTTGACTGTGATAAATAATATACTTGTTCAAAATAGTTATTATGTTCAAAAAAGAAATAGAATATTACTAGGATATTAAGGGAAGATTTATTAAGGGTCGAATAGTAAATTCAATTTTGATTTCTATTGATTTTGAGTGTCAAAGTAAACATATTCTTATTTAGTCCCCCTATTCGAATGTAAATTTAAATGTGAGATTTATCACCCCTCGACCATGGAAACAGTCTTAATTTGAATATTTGCCACCTAAAAACTGCATAATTCATTTACAAGCCAATTGCAGAGGCCTGTTGAGCCATTTGGAGATTCGAGTTTTAGTTTGGGAGAAAAAATACGATTAGAATTTTCGGGTCGGAACCATTCGATCGAATATTAGATATTCCATATGCCCACATTGAGGTGGGTGATTTTTGGGCTGATCCAATCATGGGCCCTAGAATGGAGGCTATACAGCAGTTGGATCACAGGCCGCATCAATGAACAGATGTGGCTGCGATCCGACAGGATTGTTTACCCTGCCCTATCGGCATCTGGCCTACTTTCAGCCAGATATTGATAGGGGATGGCCCCACACACGGGCCAATAAGCTGCCGACTCGGTCTGTCTGCAGCTTTTATGTTTCTGTTGTATAAAAATACGGATTTCATTTAGGTGTTCAACATGCAGCATCTCATATTTGTGTAGTGCAGCAAATACGTTATTTTAGTGTTGAACGGGGTCTTCCGTTGACATCTAGCAGATGTTCATCTGAAGAACATCTGCATTTCTATTTATGAATGCTCCACATTTTTTTTTTTGGTACATCCTTGCTTTTTCTCTATTCTTAAAAGAAAAACACTAATTAGAAAAATAATTGGTTTTACTATTTACTAGTTTTTCCCAGTGTGGTATACAGGCACCAAAGACAAACATCTTACATGGTTTCTTTACATGAAATATTGATGTCTGGGGCCTGTCCAAACTGTCCACTTTTTACTGGAATATGCTATAGTAATATTAAATGAACTGCCTCAAGCATGCAGCTGCACTCATTTAAAAGTGTAAATTTTGCTGTAATTCTTCTTGACAAGTGCTCTTAAAGATGTACTGAGATGGTATCTTGTGTTTTTATGTATTTGGTTTGATATATGATTTTAAAACAATGATAAAGAATACAAAAAAAGTGACAAGCTGACATTTAAGGCACAATCTCTCGCGAAAAAAAATGTGTAGAGTTATTTCCCTTTCTAATTTGATGAGTAGGGATGTAGCGAACTGCCGTTAATGTGTTCGCGAACACCGTTCGCGAACACCGGCAAAAAAGCGAACAGTTCGCGAACTTCGAACGCTCGATAAAATCGTTCGATCGAACGATCGAAGGATTTTATTCGTACGATCGAAGGATTTTCGTTCGAATCGAACGATCGAAGCTATTCGATCGAATGATTTTAATTCAATCGAATGCTTATAATCGTTCGAACGAATGGAAATCGTTCGATTTTAGCGATCGAATGGTCGAATGGTCAGATGGTCGAACGAAATTTTACTTCGAATCGAACGCGAACACCAATTGGCGAACGTCGCGCGACGTTCGCGAACATTCGGCGGACGCGAACAGTCGAAGTTCGCGCGAACTAGTTCGCCGGCGAACAGTTCGCTACATCCCTATTGATGAGTACAAGTAGGCCAAACTGTTAGGTATAAATTGCCACTTACCATACATTACATTTGTATTTACACAGCTAAACAGCTCATCTCCTATGCTCACATTAAAACGTGTCATCATTTTCTATTGTAATATTGCAATAATCCAATTGCTACGGTCAGGTATCTACTAATACATTTATATTTTCCTCAACATTTTCCCTCAAGAATAATTCAGCCTTTAATAACCAGTCCCACAGTTTATTATTAGCATAATCTGCTCCAACATAATTTAAATCCTGCCACTGGAATCAATTCACTCCAAAAACAAGTTCCAGTCTATTTTATGCTTTTTATTTTATGCTTAAATCATATGCACACAACCTTGTTTTTCTTCAGTGTGTCCCTATATGTTTCTGGATGTCTTTATTTAAACCATATAAAGAGATGTTCAGACTGGGAAGGACTAAACTAGATCTTTTCATTGTTTACCTAGGATATTGGTGCATAGAGTAAGGGACAATTATCTACATGAGCAAATGACTAAAGGTTACAGTGCAAGAGTTTTTGTAAATTAAACATTTTAAGATTTAGCAAGTATAACATAAGGTGTACAACAGGGCTCGGTGCTGACCTCTGCCCCATGCAGTTTATTTATTAATTGTCTGGAAGTGGGACTGGAAAAGAAAATATACATTGCTGCAGATGACGCACAGGTCTGCTGAGTAATTTAAGCTTTAGTAGATGTGTTAACTCAGGCATCTAGATAACTTATTCAAATTGTCAATAAATTAAAGATGATATTCAGTAGTGTAAATAAATATAAGGTTATAATTATTGAGTAGAAAAAAAAGTCTGCATATAAGGTAAACTGTAAAATTCAAGAAATAAACTGATGGCAATGTATCTAAAGGACTCTTAAGTTATAGAATTTGTTAGATAGCACTTGCAGAAACTCAATTCTCTTTCATTAAAAATATATAGATTCTACAAAGTGTTTGCATAAGGAAATGATGAGTTCAGTGGGTACTAATCACTCTAGTTATGAGTAGATGGTTTGCAAGGAAGAAAGAAAGTAGATGGTTTGAAAGGAAGGAGCAACTAGATCTGGAGTAGGCAAAGTGCTTTGTGGGCAATTATGAGAGAGTGTATAGTCTGGCCTGCATTTCATGAAGGTCTATATGCACCCAACTTACATATCATTCTCTCAGTGTGAGCAAACAGCAAGGCTAATATCACATGGGTAATATTTGATACATCTGAAAAACACCTGTGATCACCTTTCATGTGAACAGGAAGAGTAGGCATGATCACTTTTGAGCTGGAGTGTGCTCACTATTCAGTGCTCAGACTTACACTTCAAGTAAATGAAAAACACAGTACACTAACTATTACAGGTGTGTTTTAACAGACTATGATATGCCGATGTGAAATAAGCCTTTTTTCAACTTATGGAGCCATTAAATAATGAGAGGTAACAAGGGCTTAACATAGTATAAACCTACAATTTCTAAAATATTTACCTATTTTAAGGGAATTTCTTAACTGCAATGTAACCTCACCTGACTACTCTCTAAGGTTTTCTACAAGTTTCCAGTGATTGATTTCTGCTATTTTTGAAGAGCCTAAATCGTAGAGGTTTGCACAACTTGGTATTGGGTACAAATTACACCTCTCCACTCCATACAGAAAAATCAGTTCAGACTTACTGTATAATTTTAGTCTTGCAAACAGGCATATTAGTAAAGTATAACTATTCCATGTGTTTCCATGGCGTGGTATGGTATCTTCTCTAGCTGCATGAGTATACAAGACACAATTGGAGGTCCAATATGGGACCTCCAATACTTAGATTCACTCAATACAGAAAAAACAGTTCTGATCTAAAGTTCGAATATTACAAACAGGCATATTGGTAAAGTAGAACCAATGTATTTTTCTCCATGGTGTGGGATGTTATTGTCTCTAATTGCCTGGGTATAAAAAATTGGACGTTCAATATGGGTTTTGTCCACTTTTAGAAACAAGGTAAGGTGGTGTCTTCATTGAGGTTAAGCAATTCTTACTTGAAACTGTTTGTCACAAAAGCTGGGAACCAGAAAATTAAAATATACTTGTGCTAATTACTCCAGGGTCTTTCAGAGTAAAGAAAATTGCAGATTTTAACTGACTTAAAGTTTGAGGATGTCATGGTTAGGCACTGTAGTCCATGACAGATACTTCCACAAATAAAATAATAGTGAATAGTTTTAACCCATGTAAGCTTAGAAAACTGGGGTTTAGCATTTAAAAGGGTTTCAAAGCAACCATATACATTTTTAAAATATATTCTAGTGTTATTTAAATGGCAATTTATCCTGACTTTCCTTTTCTTAGGTTGCCTCTACTTTAGCCTAATGAGTAATATTCTGTTACAAGGGATGGAGTTTCCATGGAGAATCATGATTCCTCTCTAATATAAAGCATTCATTTCTATTTGATTATGTTTCTAGGCTGTGTAAGTTTTATAGCAGTTATTCCCAGCTAAAATGATTTAGTGATCCAAATGAAACGGTGATTGTGACCTTTGCTTATATCCTATGTTCCCAAAAACATCACATACCGTTCAGTTAATAAATACATTTGCAGAGTTAAAATAACTAAAGCAATTACAGTATTGTGTTTACTGGATCAACCTGAAATAACCTTATGTTAGCTAAAATACTTTACTTTTGTTTCTAAGATATGGGGACCATTTTGAAAGTAGTCTCTGTTCCCAAGGAGACCTGGCATGATTTAGAAGAAGTTCTACTGGAAGAAATGACTGTATTTAGGGTGAGTACTATACACTTTGCAATAGAGAGATTTTTTGCCTCATGCATATTTGTTTTGAATTTTCAAATATTTTCAGAAGTATAATAAATGTATTATCAATGCAATTGTTTTTTTTTTTCAAGTTGACACTGTAAATACCACTACTGATTAGATCAAAACGTTTCAATTTTAGACAAAACTTTACATTGTAGGAACCAACAAAGAAATAGAAAGCGATAGAACTGACAAAACATAACCTGTTTTTAAAATTACATTAAAAAAATATCTACATTTAATATGGGCTAATTTATGCTTGCTAGACAGCACTGAGGGCCCTGTTTGAAATGTTTTGATACAATAAATTTCACATTTGTTCAAATCTACAGTATGCTGCTGATAACTTCTTTGACTGTAGTACTCATAAGGGGCTATGACGAACAAGGCCTCTATTTTTAATAAAAAAATCAGTGATAATTGGGGATACTAGCATTCCTGATTTACTTTTGATTCAATAGATAGCTATCCAGGGTCGATAGCATGTGCTTTAGGAAAGAACATGCCCTGTTTACTATAGGTTAAATGTTGATTTAAAGAATGTTGCACTGGTGGCTGTTCAGCACTACTGCTCTTCAATGGGCATCCTCTTAATCCTGACTGTTTAACCCTTCTGTAAATACAAACTAACAATTCCATTTCAAGAAACTGAGGACTTTTTCAGCGTATTAACCCTTGTATAATAGGTTTCAGTCAGGCTTAACATCCACCGACCCATGACTTTTGCATTCAGCTCTCTTATAAAAGTTTAAAAGCTTTAAATTAATCCCCATTGAAACCAACATTTGAATGTTAATGGAGTAGTGCATCTGTGGGTTGGAGTATTAAGCTGTAATCACTTCAGATAAGATGTATCTTTACAAAGAACTATTTAACCTTAACACTACTGTAGTTTATACATTACCCCAGAAACCACAATTTCATTTATGGCATGTAAATAAATAGAAGTTAGAATATCAGGCAATGATAAAGACAATTTTAATGATGGCCTATTTTAGAATAATTTGTCATTTTGCTTATAGTTATATCATACCCATTACATCTGCATGAGCGAGGCTGTACATTTACTTCATCGGCAAAAATTGCATTGCAGATAAATTCAGCACAAATCACATATCTTCTCACACATTTTTCAGTTAATCCCTATCCTCAGGCTCAAACAGCATTTAAATGTATTAAGCAACATGAGACATTTTTCAAACAGTGCCCCAAAAAAGTATACTACGTAAGTTGTATATGTTACTACATATGTTGTGTGCTCACCTACCCTCTACTCATTCCCATGGGATTTTTAGAAGTGTATTTCTGAAATGTTGAACTCTTTCACCCATTGATAAATTTGCTTCTAAAAATTTGATAGGGATAAATAGAAAGTGGTTACGTTTTTCTGTGGTGAGCTCTAATTCAAAACTTTGATAAATCTGCCCCATGGTGTTACTATCTCTGCTGTTGTCACTTCTGCCATGTGAACAACCCCCCACACTCCTAATAGAACAGAATACACCATTCTGATGTACTGACTCACTGATATGTTTTGATAAATGTGCTAATTTGTGAAATCCTTTCCTGGCAGAAAACTGTTTAGTAACTATGCAGAAATTTAAAAAATGGCGCCAATCCTTTGACATTAAGGGGGGTATTTACTAAAAATCAAATTTATCTCATATTTTTAGTGCAACAAATCTGCCCAAACTCCCGTCCACAATTTTATTTTATTTAACAATAAAATAACTTTTAAAAGTCAGGTTGGAAAAAAGACTCGATAAAATTGAGCGAAAACTCGAATCACATGAGCTTTTTGCATTTGACGTGCAAATTGCTCGATATTTTCAGGTAATTGCCTGGAAACCCCAAATTTTTCCTTAGTATCCTTCTTAATTCTAGGTATGTGAACGTACATTATCAGGACATTTAAAAATGAAAAAGAGTTTTAATTTTTTAACTTACTTTGGAAAATTAGACAATTAGACCTTTTACCTGGTATTTTCTCTTCTAGGAGCCAACTGCTATTTCAGCCATGGAGATTTCAACAAAGCAAGTATGCAGTGTTTTACCTTACTACACTTCCTTTCATGAATGCCTTTTATATGCTCTTGACAACATCTTGGCAATGAACGAAGTATTAATTGTGATAACAAGTCCTTTGCCTTTACTGAAACACAAGATGGATTTACCAAAGTAACGTAAAGTCCGTGTAAAAAGGAAATCATTTAGAGCAGGCCTTGCTATTAAGTTGTAAACACAATGTAAACATGTCAGCTAACTGACTAGGAATTTATATCAGACTTATTCTTGGATGCAAAAACTGGTGTTTCATTTTGTGTGAGGAAAATAACATCTTAAAGGAAATGTATTTTCCTTCAATCCGATTATAAGAAAGCATTTGTTTAACAGAGACTTCTTTCTATTGAAACGTTTGGATAATATCATTAGAGGTGCTCTTGAACTGAAATAAATCCCACCATTGTGTGTAAGATGTTTTTTTTTGTTATTGTGAGAAAAAGAAACATGCAAGAAAAGTTTTAAAACTGTCTAAACTGTCCATACATCTGACATTTTACTAGTGGTTGATCAAAATGAAATGTATGCAGTTCAGCTGCACATAAAGATGGCCTTATTGCAGTGATCATGTTCTTTCAAACAACTACATCCCATAGGAACTATAACTACTTACACCTTGTCTCTGTAAGTCCCCACATGCACCTATTGGGGTTCATCTGATTCTTGTATTTTCCATATAAAGGCATCACAGGTAATGTTGATCACTGAAAAAGCTCTATAGTCCAGGTATAGTGTAGCTAGCTTTACAGGAACAAAACATATTTTTGCTGTAGCTTTAAACAAAGAATACAGGGGAATTACTTTTTAGGGATGCAGAGGGCACACTGAGTATTTCAATATCAAATAATATGTAATAGAAGTGGGTTCTCCATCCATTCAGTGTGTTTGTTGCTAAACTAGTAGAGCAGCACCAAAACCCAATTTTCTATTAAATGAACATGTATGTATACCAGACCAAGTTTTGGTCCCTGCTTGAGACTTTTCTATATAAATATAAACACACAGCAAAAAGGCTGTGCCACTATATTGCTGTTTGAAATATAGATTTATACTATAGTTTGCTATAAATATACGTTTTCTTATCTAATTCTTCTGACATATTTTCATTAAAAATAAACACCTTCTTTTAAAGCAACAACTATACATTGGCTCGTCAGTAGGTGTTTCCCAACTCCCGCTTCACCGCTGTGATGTTTATGGAAAAGCTTGTGCTGAGTGTTGCCTTGCCAGAGACCCCTATTGTGCTTGGGATGGATCTTCATGCTCACGCTACTTTCCTACTGCTAAAAGGTGATAACCTCCACATAACTCTTTATTTTGTTACTTCAGCCTTGCTCTGCATTTTATTTTTACACTTGTATCACTTCTTTACCTATAAACCGGAACAGTTTTTTTGTATATACTGTTGTTCTCTTTTGGGTATGCTTTATGTTCCACTGCTTTATCTACAGTTCTCCCATTTCCCAGTAGTGTTTACTAGTAGCTGAATTAAGTTCTTTATACTTGAAGAAAACTGAGAACAGAATGAAAGGCTTTTCTTTGTCTTTAGTTTTACATAAACATATTTAATTTAAATCAAGTCAGGCAACATTTTTAAAGATTTACTTGTGCTTTGCAATGATCTACATTAATAAAAACAAAATAATTTACATTTCAATTAGTTTTTTTTTATAAAAAAAAAATTGTAGCAGCATTACAGAACTTGCTATCATTTTCTCACATATTGCCCTGCATGTTTGCCAGTATTAATACTTGGAACCTTAACCCTCTCTAGCTTTATTCAAACTAGGGTAAAGAGCTAAAGGTGACTGATATAACGTCAGCTACTCTTATTCACTTTCTAAGAATAATAAATGTACAATCCTCAGATATGTTCTGCATAATGACAAATGTAGTAATCTCTTTTGATGGTCAAGATGGTGTGTCCCCCATATAAAATAAAAACAAGGATCTTACTGGTGCAGTTTAGTAGCTCTGTAAGTAAGTTAGCCCTACTGCCATAGGTCCTTTAGCAGAAAATAGCCATGAAATTTACTTCTAGAGGATTCATGTGTATTGCATTTCCCTACAGATCTCTCTACTTCACCAATCATTAGTTTGTGTTGAATTTATATTCTCAATAATTATTTTTGTTATCTTATTTAAGCCTATAACTCTACCTACATTTTAGATTTTCCTATAAAAACTATAACTATATTATATACAATCATATGTGGATTACAAAACAATTACTTGATATGCCTACAAGGATTAACTATAGAACAGTGTCTAAAAATGTATCTTTTCCTTTCTTTTAGTCTTTCTTTTAGTTAAGAGTTCATTAGAGCTGGCATCTTCTTTGCAGGGACATGCGCTGCCAGAGTTTTAGTGGTTTGATTAAAGCAGAATTGAGTGTTCCGGAAACATTTTCATATTTAACCCTGGGAAAAAAAAAGTATGTTACAGATAGCAATTAAGAGCTGGTGGTGTAGAGATATGGTGATTAAAGCAATTTCCTTGTCTTTGAAATTGTTTCAGAAGTTGTTCCACTTTTAGCCTCCACCCATTCATTACAGTTTCAAAGGGCACAGACAACACAGTTTAGAGCTTCCAAAGTTATCACTTAGCTAAATGCAAATGCTTTGTGGGTCAGGTTTCATAAACTTGTCTGCTGACTTAATTTTCAGACTTGACATTTGTTTGATATCCTCAGTGTTTCTATAAATATATATCCATAAATAGCGCACAGAAATGGTCCACATGTCTTCAGTTGAAAAAAACAAAAACAAAGCTTTTCCCATGAATCATTCTTGAAAATGTGGTTCCTTTCATGCTACCAGCCTGTTTGAAAGGGGGTGATCCCTTAACTATTCTGTGCAAAAAGGTTACTTATTTGTAAAACCGCGAGACCGCAGTATGGCTTTGCTGCATTTGTGAGAGTATTAAGCGTGGCTGAAGATTTCAGTGGTTTGGCTGAGTCCCCTGTGTTCAAACATACAAATTGCCGCTAACATGCATACATTTTATTTATATAGAGAGGTAATCTATCTAGTAGATATCTTTTGATCCACACAATGCATACTGTACTTTCTATTCAGCTTTTGTACAAAATGGCTTTGATCCCCAGCAGAAAATTACTTATTATCCCTCTATAACAGCTGACATGACTGATGCAACCAAGTGTCTCTCCAGCAAGAATACTTGACTTTTGTATGCAGGAAGCTGAGTGAGATGATTAGAAACGGATTTACAGCTCCGTTCTGGGACTAATCCCCTTTGCTGTGTCCTGACTTTGCAAATCCACTAGCGGTTTTTTACAATGACATTTTGCCATTTAAACCCCATCTTTGTTTGTTCTGCTTTTATTTATGAATGAAGTTTCTTTCCGGCAGTGTGGAATCTTTTGTTGGAATTCTTTAGAACCAAAGGATACCAGCAAACAATAATAGAAAACCTCAGATGGGAAACTAAAATAATCTGCATGAATTCTTTTCATAGGATTTCTTTGCTGAAGTAATAATAGTAAACAAGAAGCACATGTGAGGGGTTTCAGGAACTTAAGTCTAAAAACAATAGGTCAACCTATTGTGTGCTTTTGTGGGGTATCTAGTATACAATGTATAACAGTAATTACAATTTAACCAGCACTTTGTAAATAGTCAGCTATTCAGAATAGATCATGTTACAAACCTCATTGCTAGACACTTCTCATCCTGGATACCTAACTTATCAGCGGGTTATAGGCTTACTGTCTCAGCAAAGTGTCAGAAAGGCTAAAAAATATACACCTTCTTGAAAGTGCTGCGTGACTTATTGAACTGAATGCCAGCCACAGTCAATGCTGGAGATTTAACTTGAATCAATATTTCCAATTGCTCTGGGAGAAGCTGCACACATCATCCCAAATGAACACATTTTGAATAACACAATATTGATCGTGCTACAACATGCTGCTAGAAGTAAAAAAAACTGTATAAGAAACATTAAATGACAGTATTATAAAAAGAAAGAAACTTCTCATATTTACTGTAGAAAACCTAAACTTTGTAAAAAAAAAACAGCAGGTTTTTCCATTTAAATTGGTTTCCTATGATTAAAAAAATTGATCTAACTTCACAATGCAAAGCAGGAACAGCCCACTAGCAGCCATAATTTATCCAAACTGAACTAATCTGTTTGCCAGTTTGTCTTAGATTTGTACTTAGTCTATAAGCAGTACCAATACTTTACCACTGCCGCACTGTTTTGTCCATGCATATTACAAATAACTCAGATCTAGACAATTGGCTCAGATGGCTTGCCATGTGGCTTTATTTAAAAAGAGCATCATTGCGTCCATGGCTTATCATGTGATGTCAGAATAAAATCTGTTCAGATGTGTCTTGGAAGTCACTCTTTCCAACCTCAATCATGACTTAATGCTGCTAAAACCACTTGGATAACTATCTTCCTGCTGCTATGCAAATGGGGAATCCTTACAACATTTGTCTTTATTATGGGATAACTTTAATGGTGGTTAAGGAGCTCTGCCTTATTAATATGCCAAGCAGAATACTCATACGGCTTACTCTACAAGCTAATCATTTCAAGGGCTAGTGCCACTATATTTTATATACACAAACACACACATATAAACTCTTTGGGTATTTTCAAAGGGGCATATTTATTTTGCTGTTTAAAATGAAATTTGGGCAAAAAAATTGTTAAAAGCATGTGTAATTTTACACCATGTTAACTCCAGCGTCGTATTTTACATTGCTTCCAGCACAAGTCATTTAAAAAAAAATGTTACCCGTTTTTTACACGTCGAAGCCTGCCGATGTGTGGTGTATTGTCCCGCTGTTTTTTTTACACAGCATAATAAATATGCCCCTTAGTGTACAGGTGTACATAACACCTGTTTGTGCGTTTAATAATCCAACACACGATGGTTAGATTAATCAGTTGTGTGTGAGTAATAGCTGTATATAGCAATTGCATATTGTGTGTTGTGTTTGTATCTATAATGGTTCATCCATGGTTTTGAGGCAAAAATATTGTGATCAGAGCAATTGAACTGTAGTATCAGGGTGAGTTTAGTGACAGGCAGTTCAGCGACTTGTAAGTGAAGCAATTTGCAATGTCTCAGCAGCTGTTGTCGCTTCTGTAAGTTACATCCCATGTTCTCTGCCTTGTGGACTGTGAAATTACCACAGATTACAATTGCAAGAACTAATAGTTAGGTGGCATTATTGGAATGTCCCATTAGTCTCTCTCGGCCAAGAGCTGTGATCCATTACTAGACCTTGTATACAAAAATGTAATGTATAATCGAATTCTAAAAACAAAAATGTTACTGTTCCTTTTTTAATTCTTTTTTTTTTAATCCTAGACGTACTAGGCGCCAAGATATCAGGAACGGGGATCCCCTAACACACTGTTCAGACCTACAGCATCAAGGTAAGTGACAGCTGAATTTATGCTTCACATAGTGCAACAAATATTAGACAAAAACCAGTGGTGTAAATAGACCCCGCAGTCACAAGGGATTCCGGGGAACAGGGGAGACCTCGCTAACCCCAGATGAATTGCTGATTCTTCAGCCCATTTCCCTAGAAGTTGATAACTTTTTTTGCTTCCTCCAGTCAGCCCGCAGTCACAAGGGGGCCCGGGGAACCAGACTGTAGGGTCTGCTTCCTGTGTATCTAATAAAAAAAAAACCCTCCTTTCCCAGCCCTCTCTTACCTGCGATGAGGAAGGAGGACACAAGTTAGGCAGGAGTGAGCAGAGTTGGGATGGGGAGTGGGCAGGACAGAGATGGGGCATGGGTAGGTCAGAGGTGGGACATGGGCAAGGCAAAGGTGGGTGGGAAGATGGGGATCAGAGTCTGTCGGGCCAGGCCCCTCTGAAGTATTCTGATATTTGTGTCTGCCTTGTTAAATCGAATGCAAGTTGAGTTGTGCACTAGTTTGTATAAGAGCTTGTATTTTTACTGGAATTATGGATAATAAACTTTAGATTTTGTATGCAGTTTGGTAGCATGTGCATTGGACTTGAGAACTCTACAGCCTTCTTATTAGCATGGCCTTTTTGCAAGCTTTGCAATAAGCTGAGTACTGTATAGTTGGTAACAATTTTTTGTTGGGAGAATTCAATAGTATCGTCCATATTTCTGGTGTAAAGTGCCACTTTTTTGTACGATCGCTCTTATTTTTTGGGTGGATTCGTTCAAATTCAAAAGCCAAACAATATACAGCTGATGATTACTTGATGATTAAAGCACGTTACGTGGGCAAAAACAACAAGGGATATTGTTCATAGAGAACAGTATTCCACACAGGACAAGTACTGTATAAGTTAATAAGTAGCAGAAAGCGACACTGGGGACAATGTTTATAAAATAAGTAAGTAACTTTATTTACTATACTGCACTGTTGTCCTCTGTTAGCAGCTACTGTAGGCAAATAAGGGCACATTGCAATATCCTTCAAGAAGCTTCTGGAAAGTCTCAATGCACAGAGGAATGCTTTTTTTCAAGGATCAGAACCTTCATCTCAGATGTATGCTAGTTTTCAAAATCATCTGACACCTTTGTTAATGATGTTGGTAGCTCTTTTGTCAAATGCTTAGAAATTGCCTTGTTGCAGTTATCATTTTTATATAGAAGTAACTTATTGCCCCATGGTTTTGCTCATTTGAACTGATAAATGCTAAAAGAGCACACATAAAGTACTGTCCTATTTAGCACTTATATCGAGCTGTCTAAAGCTTTCAAGCACAGTAGCATAATAACATTTCACAGAGGGAAAATGCTATAATCAATCATTTTCTTTTTATTACAGACTCCCTTTGTCTGTGTTCTATTGTTATTATTATGGCTTGCAATTAGAGCTAAACAGAACATTATTTTTTTCTCTCATTCAGTTGGTTTAAAAGCCCAGGAAATGTAGAATTATACAGAACTATTTAAAAGTAATGGCACATCCATAAAATCTTACAGCTCATGCCTAATGACAGGGTGTAGAACTTGCTGGTGTCAATGACATTGACAAGTGCTTTAGCATCATCAGTATGGTAATGGAGACCTCGCTAACCCCCAGATGAATTGCTGATTCTTCAGCCCGTTTCCCTAGAAGTTGATAACATTTTTTGCTTCATCCAGTGTTCAGTTGCCTGGGTACAGGAATTGTATATCTTGTTATATATTTAATTCACTGATATTAAGCCAATGTAATTACATTGCGCATTCAGTAAAGATTGTATAAAAGCTAAACCTGACTATGTACTATTTACTAAATACAATATTAAAGAATAAACATGTGGGATTATTGTAGTTCTGGTTAAATTTTGGTTTTCAAAAATAAATGAGCACAAAAAGTGTGAATACCTTTTGCTTCAGTCAAACATACAGACTAATTGTCTCCTGATGATATTAACCTTAGTGTTTGTAACAAAAAGAAACTAGGAAATTAGGCTGTACGCTCATCTGGGCCAGGGAATGATGTGAAAAAATAATCAAACTCTGTAAATGCAGAATACTTTGGAATGATATAAATAGAATATAATAAGGACAATAAACTGAATCAAAGCTTTTGTAATTTAAATGGATTTGCAGTTAAACACAATCCTTCAGTATTTACCAGGGGGGGGAATATGTATCCTACATATCTCAGCCTTGTTGCTCTTTTATCAGGGTAGGAATTAGGGATATGCTTATCTGAACACTGGTGGTCTTGTAGCAATCAATGAAAGGATCTGTTATTTTGACTGATTTGTATTCATTAAGAGAGATCCTATAATCCCAGTCTGGTGGGAGCTTCCTTAGTCTCCCTTTGCAGTGTTTTTTTCAGGATTACTAAGATTATTTATATTGTCTTTCTATCCCATAAAGTAGTAACATATTTCCTGGCAAATTACATAAAGAAAAATGTCACAATGACAGTTTAATTTGCATGGCACTGAAATTAGGATTATGAAATATTACTTTCCAAAATAAAAAAACCGCAAACTAGATTTTAATTACCTCGATTCTTAAGATTACTGAATTTGTGATTAACTTGTTTTCCATTTGGCATTATGTGGTCACCAAGATCTAAAATAGGGGTACTCATTCACAATTGAATGAATAAGTGACAGTAATTGTTGATCACTAATAATGGGATGTTATCAATAAAATAAATAGGTCTGGATTATTGGTATAAAGCATGGTTGTCCTTGTGTCATTAAACTTGTGTAAACTGACTCAGTCTGAATAATAGTATCATTTTGTACACGGTTTGCTTTAAAGATAAATACTAAAACTACTTTCCAGGAAGCAATGTATTTTCAGTATAGGTTTTACTATGGCATAAACATCTTTGCGCAAAATTGTTATAAATAATAGATCTGTTTAATAGGCAACTGTCTGGGCATATACTGGATACTTGTTAATTATAACTGTTTATTGGTGCTGAGAAACACTAGGTTGATTTTTTATTCCTAACTATATTGAAAATGTGAAACAATTGGCAGAATCCAGTGTGCGCTAGTGACAACCTAAGGACATCAAATTTGCCGCTATTTTAGGCACTTCTGTTGACAGTTGTTATCACACCTCCCAAGACCAAGCTAAATCCTCAACATGTGAACCAAACAGTCTCCTGTTTTACAATGCAATTAATCTCTTTAAACAGATCACGCTCTTTCACCCCTTTGCTCATTCTGTAGCTGTGTGGTTAAATGCTATATAAAAGGGATGGCACTTCAGAATGATATTTGAGAGACTCACTTAGGCCAGCAATGCAGTAAGAACGAGTAGTTTCCAGCATCTAGAGCCTGCTGAAAGGGAGATCAGCTGTTACCAAGGCTATCTTTATTTGAATCCATTTGTTCTAAAGTGTTTTATAAATGGAAACCCTAAATAGGAGCGGTGGCAGCATTTGTAAGCATTACAGGCATGGTTGTTCAACGTGTGTTCTGCCACTTCCATTTAGTCAGTTTTAAAATAATGGCGGTGTACAGAGCTCATTTGTAAGGATATTTATCAACTGAACATTTGCCGGCAGTTCCGAAATTTTCCTCTCAGTTGAAACTAAGCAGTTGTTTACTTTGAAAGCATTTCCAGCTCCTTAGTTAGTTCTGCTTTGGTTCACCTTTTATTATTTATATAGTAAGGTCAGTATGATTGCTTAGATGGGCTTTAAAATTTATTTGCCTAATGATCTGTATCTGTAAGTCCTCTGAGCAAGGTGATGCTTTGGCTTAAATAACAACAAAAGGCTTCTGTAATTTAACATTTTAGGATAGTGCTCAGCGATATCAAACAGGCATTCATTTTAGAATATTGGTTGGGGATCCTTGGTGTTATAAAGACTCAATTTGCATGTTTTTTATGACAGGGAAAACATATTAAATTTTACTAATTCATGAGAATTGTCTTCACTGGGCTGCAAATTCAAATGAGAGTAGTTGGCAATGAGAAATGGATGAATGACTCCCCCTTGTGGAGATGAATTGGCAATCCTATTTTAAATGTGTTTTCGTCAGTTGATATTTGGTTTATGTGTTTGTCGGTATGTTTTGTCTCTCTTCACCTGAGTGCATACTGCATTGGCTACTATCATTAATGATTTTTGATATTTCAGTAACAATAATGGACATTGACTGGCAGCACTTTTTTCATAAAGAATGGGCTAGAGGTGGCATGAACACGTTTCCCCCTACTTGTGTTTCAATAGACAAGTTCTGGAGCCCTGGTGGATACAGTGCATGACAACAGGGCTGCCTTGCACCCAACAACACTATTCTCTGCACCTTGCACCAGATTTCTAATCTTGCCTTATATGCAGAGAGCAGCAATGCCCCAGAGATAAGTTCTGGGTAAATAAGAACTGAGAGGAGCCATTATTTGCAATTGTGATCTATGCACTTTAAGAGCTGAAATTCCTATTAAAAATGTTGGCTCTTGAAGTTACCAGGAGCTGCTTTTGATACTCCTAGTAACTTGTGGGCTGCTGACGCAAGAGATGAGTTTCTCAACTCGCTTAATGGCAGCAGCCCCCCTTTCTGGGGCATAAGTAAATAACCCCTCACACTGTCTGATATCATTTTATTAACAGTCTGAAAAAACATAAGTGCAGATCTAGACAGAGGTGTATTTACCATATAGGCACTATCCCTAGGGTGGCAGCTTCAGCAGGTACCGTATAAGGTAAATAAAACTATTTCCCCTGCTGCAGGATAGTTTCCCATGAAATTCAGTAGCGGAGCTGGGTTGGCTATCTTCTGCAGCATTCTGATAGAAGTGAGGTCACATTCACTGACCTTGCTCATTCGTTGATGAGAGCAAACAGGTCTAGTGTTTAGGGCAGCACCAGCAAATAAACGCTGCTAGATCTAAACTGCAGATTACAACTGGATGCCTGTATTCCTGACCTTTCTTACTGATGTGTTTTCCCTTTCCACCATCTACATTTTTACAAAGCATTTTAGACAATGTTCATGAAGTAATTGTATATTGAACGAAAAGTGATTGTTAGGACATCTGAAACAAGTACCATATGATGGTCTTTTTTTGCTTTGAATTTCTCACAGTTGTATTTACAGTGAAAATGATGAAAGAGAGCAAAAACAGTTATTTTATGAAAGTTTATTTTTATTTATAGAGGCTTCTAGTTATACAGTTTGTGTGAATGCAGAATTCGGTACTATACGCTTTTTCATCAAAGCTTTACTGCTGCAGGGAATAAAAAAAACATTACAAATCAGCGGTGCATTGCATATGTGATTACAATTTTTATTACAGTTGTAGGCAATGTAAGAATGAAAGGAGATTTTTGTGAGGCATGTAATATTGGTAGTTTCCAGCTTTTATTTGTCTGTTAATTATGTGTATTATTCAGCTTTATAAATGACTTGCGTTGTTACCCTGTAGAAGAAAAGGATGGAAAGTCTTTCATGTCGTGTATTTAAAAGGTTCATGGAGATCCATTTTTAGTCCCTACCCATAGGTTATAATTCCTTGATCTATATAGTATTATCTGGCAGATATAGAACTCGCAGCTCACAACATGCCCTTCAGTTACTTGTGTACAACTGGGTTTATCAGCACATTGCTCATTGAAAGTTATAGGAACGGTCTCCCTCTGTGGGTCATTTCTAAATAAAAGAGACTTTTTGTCCTTAATCATAAAAACTTGTTTTTGTGGTTTTATGATTTTATCTTTACTTTGATAGTTACTGATCTACAGTGCTGACTATGGCTATATGTTATGATCATGACAATTATGTAAACCATACAGGAATGTCATGGTCACAAATTCACAATATTATGAGGCTGAAGGCCACATCAGTCCAAGAGTCAGTGATGAATTGTGACTGGGGTGTGAGTGGGGGCCCATCATTTTGTTCCTGAATATGCAAAAATGTTGCCGTTTTGTAAACTTTTATGTGTTTACGTAGGATCCTTTCATATTGTTTCCCATCCCTAGCTAAACTATAAAAATGTTTTTAAAAGTACACATAGAGAAAGAGCTGCTCATTAGAGCATATTCTAAGTATTTTAGACTTATACTTTCCATTTTGCCACCTGACATTAATCCAAACGCCCTGCCTTTCCCAGGATTCCAGGTGCCTTGGGCCACCAATTTACAGCCATAGTTATGACACTGCCTTTGCCAAAAGATTCCAATTTTGCTTAGTTTACTCCTTCTTTCTTTAAAACATGACTCTTGAAATTGTGATTAAAATGAAGATTTAGAAAGTTAGTAGTGTCCGTTCTATGAACTGTATTCTATGGGCCTAAACATGTAGTAGATCATCACTAACACAATGCCTTTCACAGAGCCTTTAACAGGTTACACAGAAAAATGTGACCTTGTCATTCTGTTCATTGGTGGTCTTTCCATTAAATAGACATTTCGTTCCTTTTATGCATTTTATCATCTACTGTGAGAATCTCATGCTTTGTGTCAGTCAATTGCCTCCTGTATTAATTTGCTAAATGACGTGGTTTGTTTTGAAGATTAGGAATATAAACACCATTTACTCTAAAGTATGCAAAGGGGATAATAGCATGTAATTGCAAAGTGATTTTTACAGCATGATTAATACTCAGGAAACTGTGTCTTTGTGAAAGGAAATAATTAGTAAAACAATTTAAACGGCATTGTTTCTTCTTCCCATTCACAGAATATAAATATACTCTGGAAATAATTGATGGGAGATTGCTTCCTCAATAACACCACCACCAATTGTAAAATTTCCCTATAAAACAGTACGAAGCAATATCCAAATGCAGTATACTTTACAAAACATGTTTCTACCATGCACACACAACACTATATAACATAAAAACCACAAGGCTCAGTTGCATAAATTGTAAAGTGCACCTCCCAATCTTCTTGTAAATTGTGCTGGAAAAGCAAAGTATAATATCGTTACTTTGGGAAGGTCCATTATTATACTTTTGCTAATTTATGTGTCCTACTCCATTCTAAAGTAAAAACATTACAAAAGGGATACAGACTCTTGTTACAGACAGCCTCGTTGAAGTTACAGCATATATGTAATTTTTGCATTAATTTGGAAATGAGAAAGAAAATAAGTTTGCTTCCTCTTTGGCTGTTTTTATGGGATTCATTTGTACCCAACTCTATAACCCAACTATATATAAAAGTTTCATAGGGGCATATTTATTATGCTGTGTGTAAATGAAATTAGCCAAAAGAACTGTGTAAAAAGTTTAAAATATTGCACGGTGTGTGTCCGACAGGAGTCACTATAAGAAAAAACAAATAAAAACGTTGTGGTTTTTTTTTACACAGCAAAGCCTGGCAATGTGTGATATATTATTCTATGGCTTTTTTACACAGCATAATAAATATGCCCCTTAGAGTTGGGTAACTAAATGATAACCCAGAAAAACAGCCAAAGTAGAAGCAAACTTTTTTGCTTTCTCATTTCCAAATTACTGCAAAAATTACACATAACTTCATTGAGGCTATGTGTAACAAGAGTCTGTTGTGTGTACAGGTATAGGATCCCTTATCTGGAAACCCAATATCCAGAAAGCTCAGAATTACGGAATGGCAGTCTCCCATAGACTCCATTTTATCCAAATAATCCAAATTTTTAAAAATGATTTCTTTTTTCTCTGTAATAATAAAACAGTAGCTTGTACTTGATCCCAACTAAGATATAATTAATCCTTATTGGAAGCAAAACCAGCATGTTAAGTTTATTTAATATTTAAATTAATTTCTAGTTGAATTACGGAAAGATCCGTTATCTGGAAAACCCCAGATTCCAAGCATTCTGGATAACAGGTCCCATACCTGTATATATTATATACATAAAGTCTACACACACATACAACAGACTCTTGCTGTCACCATCTAAGCTCACAATTACATAATACAATTTAATCAGGAGCCAGTTATGGTTTTTCTTTTTTTTTGCTCTTATTTCTTAAGCCACTACATCAGTGGTCCCCAACCAGTAGCTCGCGAGCCACATGTTCACCAACCCTTGTATGTTGCTCCCAGTGGCCTCAAAGCAGGTGCTTATTTTTTTTATTACAGGGTTGGAGGCAAGTTTTGCTTGCATTAAAACAGATGTACTGCTAAACAGAGCCTCCTGTAGGCTACCAGTCCATATTGGGGCTACTAATCAGCCAATCACAGTCCTTATTTGACACACACTGGAACTTTATTCATGTTTGTGTTGCTCTCCAATTCTGTTTACATTTAAATGTGGCTCACGAGTAAAAAAGGTTGGGGACCCCTGCACTAAACTATTAGAGAGGTTGGGAAAGAAGTAATCCAATTTACATAGTACCATAAAGTGCCAAAGAATTCATGAATTATAACACAGCTAAATGTTATAGTTATATAAACAGAAATATTAACTAAACATGGCTGATTAAATGTAGTGCAATAACTAAACTAATTATATTATGTTTTTATAGTCATTATCTGTACAACATTTGCTGTTTGTAACACATCTGGTGCATCATAATTAATTTATTTTTTGGACCAATATATGACTAAACTGAGCTATCGTAAACCCTGGAAATAATTTGTTTGTGGAGTGTTTTTTCATAAAGCTAGTCAAATATTGTTCCTACATGATGTATTTCCTCTTGCAGATGATCCACACAGACAAAGCCTAGAAGAAAAGATAATCTATGGTGTGGAGAACAGTAGCACATTCCTGGAATGCAGCCCTAAATCACAGCGTGCCCTAGTTTTCTGGCAGTTCCAGAAGCAAAATGAAGAGAAAAAGGAAGAGGTAAGATTGACTACTCATCATTATTGTTTTGCCTTATCCTCAAATAGCTGGAACTCTCAAACTATTGATCCTTCAGTGGCTATCTAGGTGGAACATTAGGCTATGATATAATAATGGACATACTTATATAATATGTAATGGTCTGTTAAATAAGTTCACCTATTCCACTATTTGTTATACATATCTGTATTTGTAATTGCTTGCAATCTAAATGGCAAAACATAAAACGATGGTCAATATTTATTTTAAAAGAAAAAAAACATAACAACATGACTCTGTTTATGTGGCATTAGCTAATATAAATTGGCAGCTTCTATATTATTATGTATATTATAACACAGGCATTAATGAACTGCTATGACATTTTTGCTGTAGATCTTATGTTTCATTTAACATGAAAATTATATACAAATCCGCTATAAAAATCTGTATTTTACCCCGGTAAGTGGCGGATAAGCTTTACTAGACATTAGCCTAGCTGTCTGTAAACACAACATTTGGCTATCTATCTCTTGGGGTATGCAGTTTCATTTTAATGGAATATACAAATTGAATTGGCATTGTATGAATTCAAGATAAAAGATTGTTGCAAAGTTATTATGCATACAGATTTGAATTGTGGATATTTAGTGATCCTGCATTTTATGTAGGTTAAGGTAGTGTAGCATTTAATTTTATTCCTAAAATCATGTATTTATTTTCTTGTGCCATTATTGATAATAGATCCCCATTACAATGTAGTAAGCCTTTTTAGATTACTTTCATAAATAAACAAGCCTGCCATCATTGAGACTTTGATTCAAGGGTAAAGTCTAAACCATAACACAAGGTTTTGTCATGCTGGTGCTTAATGAACAACTAGAACTATATAAAGTCTGATTGGGACATTGTTGACATGAAATTTATATTCTTCTAGTCAATGCATCATTTTATTTTAAAAGAGTGAACATTTGCATTGCTCAAACGCATAATTCCTCAGACATTATGGTCCTCTATATAATGTTATTCGTTAGGTTTTTGTGGAGCTTTTATGAGTTTATAAGTCATAGGAATATATACACTACAGGATTTGCTACTGGTCTAGATCAGCAGGTAGCATTTACTGGTCACCTGTTTAAACGCAAACAACATACAGCATCCTTCTACCAATCCTCTACTTTGACTTTATTTTACATACTTGCACATTTTATAATTTAATATAATTTATGATAACTGCTGAAAGACTTGACTTTTACTTCACCCTTACTTTTTTCCACAGATAAAAGTGGATGAACGCAAAATAAAGACAGAACATGGCCTTCTTCTGCGCACGCTAAAGAAGAGAGATTCAGGTATATATTATTGCAATGCAGTAGAGCATGGTTTCATGCAGACCCTTCTCAAAGTAACTCTGGAGATAATTGATACAGAACATTTAGATGAGCTTCTTCACAAAGAAGATGAAGGAGGAGACAGTCACAAACACAAAGAACCCTCAAACAGCATGTCTCCAACTCAAAAGATATGGTATAGAGACTTTATGCAGTTAATCAACCACCCAAATCTTAACACAATGGATGAATTTTGTGAGCAGGTGTGGAAAAGGGATCGCAAGCAACGTCGGCAAAAAAATGGAAATGTCCAGGTTAGCAACACAAAATGGAAGCACCTACAGGAAAACAAGAAGGGTAGAAATAGGAGGACCCATGAATTTGAGAGGGCACCAAGGAGTGTCTGATTTGCATTACCTCTTCAAACCTGAGTAGGATTTGTATTGACATTTAACTGGAAAAATGCAATATTCGTGAAACTTTCTATGGCATTATTTGGATGTTTACAAGGTGAGGAGCTCACACAATTTCACAACAGTTCAAAATCAAATACATTAGGACCCTTCCAAATAGACTTAGTTTACATCATAACAAAACAATTTCAAACTGAAAAGACAATGTGGCTCAGCTTGTTTTGCCATTTCCATGGCAAATCTGATTGAGTGGTGGTGGTGTTCTTCCTATCCAAGGAGAAATATTTCATTTATCACCTTGTTACCAAAATGAGAATGGAAAGACATTTGTCAGCCTTGCACACCTTTCTGGAACCAGAAACTTAACTGCTCATCCATCTTATAATGATGACACCCTGACATTAGACTGGATACATGAATTTATTTTTTGTAACAGGACATACGCTTATTTGTATTTGACAATGGGACAACGTGAATATATAGCCAAGATACAATTACAACAATAAATTGCCCACCATTCAGAAAACAAGTGGAGTTTACTGATCTACTACTGATGTCTTCTACCAGCTTTGATCTGAAGTTTTATTTTGCTAAAATATAAATTAAATGTACCTTTACAAATATGTAGTAAATGTTACTTCTTTTTTTTTTATAACCATAGCATAGACAAGTATTCTACTTTGTAATTATTTGAACAGTGTCTTTATTATTTTCTAAGGTTATTTTTATTTTATTCTAATTATTATTTTGGAAAATGATTGTAACTGTAACATTGAACACTTGCCAAGTCTTTATGGGGAAAAGAATTTTGGAACTTCCACTTTAAACTCAAAAATTCCTGGCTAATTTCGGTTCTATAGAAATATGTATCACATTATTGGCTGAATAATGCAAAATGTTTTGGATCCAGTTAGAAATCTAGTACACTGTATTACATTAAGGATGAGTGTACTGTGGGGAAAAAAACAAAATAATAAGGATTTTCAATTTGCAAGGTTGTTTTCTGTTTGTGTGCTCTTAGGATGATGATGTTTAAAACAATGTTTTACATTAATGCATACAGTATGAAATATTTTGGTAATTGAGAAAATATTGGTATATCCTAGTTCTTCTAAAGGCCCAGACCCATTGGAATAGCATTTAAGGTTATTTAGACACCTCCCACTAATGAAAATTATGGAATTCTTAGCTAAAATTACCATTAGGTTTGTAGTTAGTTAAAAACGGATAAAAGAGAAACACATTTTTCTAATTCACTTTTGCTTGCAATCTGTCTTCTGTGAGTTCTACAGGGAGGCAGCGTTTCATTTGTACACTTGCTTTTATAACTAACACCACAGCCGTGGGGTAAATTTATATCAGGAATGTTTTTCTGTTCTAAATTAATTAAAGTGGCAGTAGTATTTCTTTGAAAGTGAAACCTGAAAAGAAATCACGGGGAATTACCTCCAGAAAGTTTTCTCCATATAAGTCACTGTGATGCCATTTGCACCTTTTTTATAAACCCGTCTGGGCTCATTCATTAACATTGGGTACATTTGTCTCATTGTTGTAACTCATAGTAAGATATTTAACATACCTCTACATATGAAAATAAAGTCGAAAGATTGGATATAATTAATATGGTCTACTACACTCGGGCAGTTGGTTCAGTATCAATAAATGAGCCTCACTACTACTAATTTCTGTTTCAATATTTTATGCCTTCCAGTCTATGAGCTTCTTTGTGAACTTCATAAACTATTGCATGGATCTCATGGCTTAGTCTGGCCCATTTGAAATTGGTGACTGATTGTCCAACATACAGAAGCTCACTTACATATGCATAATGCTATATTCCCTGGAGTAAAAGCTTTTATTTTGGGACTAGACAACATGATGCTAATTTGGTGCTATGCTGATTTGAGTGCTTAAAAATGTTTATATTTTAAAGATTGGCTCTAGACAGTCCTTCACCAAAATATGAACATTTGCACTATTATTATGTGCCTTTGCAAACTTTTCCCAAGCATAATAATTTGTGTGTTTGTACATAATAATGTTCAAATTAGGCACAGTTATAATGTACTACTTTTTATTATTATTTGTTTCTTTATTAGTATGGCCATTGGTTTGCATAATACATGTAGATCCTTTTCAAACATAGGCCTTGACAAAGTTATACATGCACTCACATATATCACAGATTCTAAAAACATTTGTTTTAAAAGGGGCTTCCATTTAACTTGGATTGATTGTATCACTAGACAGCAAAACAGTTCTTGCTTAGAAAATTGCAATAGAACATTTTCCAACATTGAACATAGAACACTGATGAATAATAGCTAAAACATAATTATGAGACAGGAGTATAGCTATGTGGGTTGTAACCACACCCAACATATTACTTGCGATGCAAAACTTAAACTGTAGGCTGAAGAGGCCAATAAACAAACTAAAATCTAGGTAATGAAGGGTACCCATAGAAATAAAGGTTGTCTTTGGGAACAATGGTATTAGTGATAAAAAAGCGATTTAAAAATTTTCATTGTGGGCATCTAGCTAAAACCTTCTCCTGATACATTATAGAATTGAAGTGTAGGCAATTTTTCCTCCCCCTTAAAATGAAAATCTGGCAAGCCTATGCGTTAGTGGACACAACTGGATTAAATTCAAGGTCACATGGGTTACAGCATGTAGGAGGTTGCAGGTAGATATGATAACATCGGGACCTTAGAGCAAATAGTTGCACCTTGATTTATCACAGTGCAACATGTGCGCTGCTGGTGGCCACAGTTTACAAAGGGAGACTCGGTTTAAGCACTCAATAGGGTATTAGAAAGTAAATGGCAGTGAAAAGGGGCACTTATAATGCATTTTAGCTTCTTTTCCTGAGGTGTTTACAGACGCAGAGAAAAATTTTTACCTAGTGCCAGCTATAACATTTATTTTAATTTAATATTTTCCCCTTTGAATGTTGCATTGTGATATGACGATTAAAACATGCTATTACTTCACACTGGTTCAGTTAGTTTCAGTAGGGCAGACATTATTTAAAACAAACACATATTGCTACAGATTTACATCTTTCAGCGTAGATGTCAGCTTCATCTAACTGGCATGGATAATTGCTCTGTAGATTATCCGGTGCAAGATGTTCTGCTCTTTAGCACTATGTGCAGAACCAACATGTGAAAGAAAGCTTTTCAAATAACATTGAATGGCATGATGATAAAGGCTGCTGATCACAGTCATAGATGTGGCTTTTGTTTTTTGAGGCACATTAAATGCAATTTGGCATACTTAATAGGAGTCTTTTATGCTCTTGCTGAGAAAGCTGACCCTCACAATTGTTTCTGCAAGTCAAACTGAGACAAGCAGTTTAAGGGCTCCCCTGAAGCAGTATGTTGATCTGAAGATATCAGTGAGCATGATCTGACCCTTGTCTATTCCTTTTTAGGAAGAAATGAGACATGAATATAACACTAAGGCTTTGCTCGCAGTGATATAGGACAAAATGATCAGCTTTTGTTGAATACCAAATTGTTAGAAGTCTTCCAGCAGATATACATTGCTAATGAAATCAGACTATTCAATGCCCCCTTTAGAAAGTTTCTCTACTAATAATGTTGATCTATATCTAGATGTATAAGTACATTTCCTAAACAGTTCACCAGCAGAAAGCATGTAATATATATATATAATTTTATATAATCATTCAACTCTGGTCTCTGGTGTTAGTGGCCTAACATAAAACGTTTACAGTAACATAAAATAGCTCAAATTAATATTTTACAAACATATAGGTGGCATTTTAAAGTGCTTTGTTTAATGTTCAAAACTATTCTAATTGACAAAATATCACTGAGGGTTTGAAGCATGGGTTTAATTCACACTATTTTCATTCAGGTAGGTTTTTACAAATGGCTACAGTAGCACAATGTGGTCTTATTATCATAATTGCACTGGTGTGCTGGCACAATGATCACTTACACAAATCATTTCTTACCAATGTGACCAATCATATGTAGCACAGCTGTAAGGAGTGTGCAATATTAGATGGAGGATGCATCTGTTCTAAATAATTGCAACAGTCTGAGAAATGAAGCACAGAATTAAATAATTCTGAATATCGTTTTAGTTAACTGTCTTCCGCCATAACATTCATGATCCAGTAAATAGGAGAATAGATGTTTTAGCCACTGAGGAAACTTTGTAGAATAAATAGAAGAGCTTGCGCTAATTCCAGGCATAATATTTACTGTACAAATTCATAGCCCACTCTGAGTAACTACTGTATGTAAAGACGAGAGAAACCAATTGCATGTGAATGAACAGTTTATGACCCCATTTTATGCAGTATTTAGTGATATCAATGGTATGTGTTTAATAGTTTGGTTTTGCTACCTAAACTTTAGCCAAAAGAGATGTAAATAATTTTGAATTGATACAGAGGTACAGCGTAATGTACTGATAATTATAGGTACTCATTTACAAGGTGCTTTAGTACAGTATTTTTATACAGTACCAAAGCTGCAATGGCTACTACTTACTATGGCATGGCAGTGGTAAATTTGTGGTTTTAGTGAACAAGTTGTTTTTCAATTAGACCGACAAAAAAAAAAACAGTTTTGTTTCATTGCTATATTTATCAATACATTTTAAGCAGGGGAATTAAAAAAAAAAAACTGGAGAGGAATTGTAATAAGACTTGCTGCTGTAAATTATTCTTTTTGGCATGTACTCACTCGGTTGTTAAATAAACATTTCTTCAAAATTACACAAACTTGCTTTAGTGTTTCATTTTACAAAACATATATATATATGTGACCTGACAAAAAGGCTTAAATCAGTACAGTCCAACTTTTCTCATATGGTGAGTTATAATTTGATAGGCCTAGGTACTGTATTCCCAGGGCCAGATCTTTCTGAAACAACTATACCCTACTAAATTATTTGTGGAAGTCTCATGAAGGCTCAAGCATTGTAAGAACTACTGTAGACTATCCCAGGCCACCATCTTGGATGTAGCGTTCAAAGTTATCCCTTCAGTTTTGTACGTATCATATAAATTTAATTTAGAGTCGAATATTGAAAATCGGAAGAAAATATGGCTTCAAATAAAAAAATGCAAAATATTCAATGTCAAGATTCTGAAAATGTTGACTTGATCCCCATGAAAGAAATCAAATACAGTGCCTTTCAAAAGCATTCAGATCCATGTCTCTTATTATACTGAATAACAAATCCTAAACTGACATATTTTGTAATGGGATGTTGCTTTATGTTAGAACCCCCCCAAATATACTGTGTGCATAACTATTCAATCCCTATACTTATTTTGTGGAGCCCTTTGGCAACAATAACAACTTTAAGCCTTTTTGAGTACTCATGTTCTTGAGCCACCCTAGTATTACTTTGCCCATGTGTTTGTAATCATTTTTCTTCTAAAAGGTGAACATTCACACAAGTTTCATTTTTTTTTTAGCAGGTTCTATTTTTGAACCATTAATACTTAATAATATTTTAACAAGATATCCATTCCTCCCTGAAGAAAATCTCCCATAGCATAATGTTACCACTGGAGAGTAACTAGTGGGTTGTCGGGTTATAACATCAGTAAACAAAAGTATGTAAATAGCAAAGTCACCCGACCTACTGCTGGAGAACATATGCCAATATATTTTGCTGAATATTTATAAAAAAAATCTACATCCTTATAAATAATGCATGTGATCCCATTAATCTTTGCACTTCCACATAGTTGTGCTCAGCACCGATGTGCTAGAAATTACATCAACCAGGCTTAGGAAATTTTCTGTGCAATTGCCTCCAATTTACATCAAAGTCATGTGATCAACCTTTTTCTCACTCAATGGAATCTGGCCTATTGTTGGAATTTTAGAAAAAATGCTACACTGTGGGTGAAAAAACATGGCAGTTGAGTTTGAAATTGCACTTTGCTCACTGCACTTGTAGTTGTAAATAACCCCTTTTGAGTTCTCCTAATGCTAATTCCCACACTCCAATCATTTCTCAGAGCACACTGCCTTACACAACCTCATAACTCCTCAATCATTTTCATTTGAATGGTAATGTACCCAGACATTAAATGCCCTTATATACATACAAATCTCATACTTTTTTATCTATACACTACACATTTTGTGGGTCATGGCCTTTACTCTGCCAGCTTTTGGCTCTGGCAGCCTCCATTTATAGGTGCACACCTGCCCTGCTCCCTTTCATGACATCAGAGATGGTTGGGGGCAGGTCTATAAATCGAGGTGCCAGCTGGATTTGGTTTGAGAGTAGGCAGATTAGTGCCAAGTGCGGGTTGGGAGCATACTTACATACTATAGCATCTATGGCAAACCTTACATTATAATGGCTATTGGCTACTATATAGTAAGTTTCACAGGCTGACACCGAAAAAATGGAGGTAGTGAGTTCAGCTCACTCTCTCTACGGGTGGTGGAATGGATGATAAAACTGTTTTTATGTTGGTTTTGTATGGCAGCAGCTGCAAAAATAATATGTAAGGTTTGCAGTATACTCATAGTTGCCATTCAAGCAGTCACAATTGTTTTTAACAATATGGAAAATAAAACTAGCAAGCCATGCGGCATATAACTTTATAATGGAAACAATCTGCTAGATATTTAGGCTTGAGGTCTGGCATGTCGGACATGTCTGCACAGACAATTTTCTAACAGTATATGTTGTGCTTGAATATCTCTTAAAACCTAATTTAGTGCAACACAATTCTGGAATTCAAAATTGCAATTACGGCACATAGAACACACCTCTCAGAAAGAAAAAAAAAAAGGAGAAATGTTTATTTCACCACTAAAAGTTAAATAAGGAGGCACAGACTTACACAGCTATCTCCTAGTAATGGGGGAATTAAATGTTTATGGATGCAGACCACATGCATCCTCTGGTTTTTAGGACTTTATTTTATTTTCAGTTCACTGTAAAAGGGGTGTAGTATTTACATAACTTTGGACTCTGGGGATACCTGCCTTTTCATTGCATTTTTGTTTTTAAAATCAAATCAATCCCCAGCTCTGTAAAGTTATCCTGCAATGAGTTGTCCTCTTTGAAAAAGACTAAATACTACATTAAACATTTAGAATTCTATTTTATATAGGGACTAGGGATGCACCGAATCCACTTTTTTGGATTCGGCCGAACCCCCGAATCCTTCACAAAGGATTCGGCCGAATACCGAACCGAACCCTAATTTGCATATGCAAATTAGGGGTGGGAAGGGGAAAACATTTTTTACTTCCTTGTTTTCTGACAAAAAGTCACGCAATTTCCCTCCCTGCCCCTAATTTGCATAGCAAATTAGAAATTCGGATTCGGTTCGGCCAGGCAGAAGGATTCAACCGAATCCGAATCCTGCTGAAAAAGGCCGAATCCTGGCCGAATCCCGAACCGAATCCTGGATTCGGTGCATCCCTAATAGGGACAAAGTACTGCAGATCCAGAATTGGAGAATCCCAGTATTTTTTGCTAATTTGAGTTCAGAGGTTCATTGTATATCCAAACCTGAATCGGAATCTGAATACTTTTACTATTAAAATATTTTTAATTTTGCTTGGATATGAATATATTAGAGTAGGGATCCCCAACCTTTTGAACCCATGAGCAACACTTAGAAGTAAAAGGAATTGGGGAGCATCACTAGTATGGAAAATGTTCTTGGGGTGCCAAATAATTGCTGTGATTGGCCATTTGGTAGCCCCTATGTGGATTGTCAACCTACATAGAGGCTCTGTTTGGAAGTATACCTGGTTTTTATGAAACCAAAACTTGCCTCCAAGCCTGGAATTCAAAAATAATCACCTGCTTTGAGGCCACTGGGAGCAACATCCAAGGGGTTGCAGAGCAACATGATGCTCACGAGCTACTGTTTGGGGATCACTGTATAAGAGCATGGATTGAGTTTTGTTTTAATTGAATCCAACAATTGTGAATTGGTTTCATTTTTTTTATATTGTTGTTTTCATTATTTTGCATAGAGGTTGATAAAATACAATCCCATCAGGCTTCCACTATAACCAATGCACATAGGCTTTCTAATTAAAGACATATGACAACATCATACAGATAATCAGTAGGCTAATTTGTCAGTGCATAATTTTCTTGAAGCATTAAATACACTGTATAATTAATGCTATGAGCATTGATATACTCGGTTTTTATGTTCTATGAGAAGGGTAATGATAATACCGATGACATGGCTTAGTATGCTTGAACTCCCATATTAGCCCTTCGCGTTCTCTGACAATATACTGCCTTAATTACCGCAGTACTTTTGCAAGAGATCTAAAAGTTCAGAATGTGAGAAAATGAAATAAAGCTCTTAGCTGTCATTTGATTCCAAACGTGTGAGCTTCTAGAAATATTTTCACATCATAAAAACGTTCCCTGTTTAGAATTGGAGCTGACCTTTGACTTCTACCAAACAAAAATTGAAGCCGAACAAATGAAGTGTTCAGGAAGCAGAAGGTCTTGGTTGTTAAGCACTCATTTCTGTTTTGTTTTTAACAAAGTATTTTATATGAAGTGGAACTGCTATTATTTTGTTTTAATTAGTGGTCCATGCCTGGTAATAAACATGTCAAACTCGCCATACTCCCATGCTACCATTCAGCTACAAGCCCTTCTTTCCAGCTAATATGCACACTCTCTTACAAGTTTCAAACTATTGCTGCAGAAATGTGGTCCAACTTCATCTGGCTAATGGGAAGTGTAAATGAAATGCCTTCAGTTCTTCATATATCATGCCCAAGGTAAACCTGTTGAATTTTATTGCTCAGATATGAACAATAAATAAAACAGTCTATATAGTTATAGTCCTCGGATGAAAAGCAATCAAAAGACATTAGTTTAGCCTGACTTCAGTCAAAAGACATGTTGCAGCCGATTGGTTGAAACTTGGTCCTAGAAAGATGAAAGAGTGTGCTACACAAATAACAGAAGGTTTAAAGGACAAGTAAAGTGTAAAATAGAATAAGAATAGAAATGCTGTATTTTGTATACTAAACATAAGCATGAACTTACTGTACCACAAAGCCGATTCAAACAAATGATTTATGCTTTCAAAGTTGGCCACAGGGGGCTGTGATCTTGTAACTTTGTTAAATATCTTTGCCTGACCATGACTCTGCACATGCTCAGTGTGGTCTGGGCTGCTTAGGGATCATCATACACAAAGCTGCTTGAATTCAGTATGGCTGGGAAGTAAGGCGGGGGCTCCCCCTGCTGTTCATAAGTATGATTGTTTCCCTGCTCAGCAGTTAGGGACTGTCTGACAATTCCTATCCACAGCAGTAAATGAAGGGAAAATTTCACTGCATACAGTCAGGTTTCTTATAAAAACGGTGCATATTTTTTAATTAAAGTATATTGGAGATTGGTTTCTTTTTCATTAAAGAAAGTAAAAATGGGATTTTATTTTTTGCCTTTCCTTGTCCTTTAATAAGTGAGGGAAAGAGAACACAGGAGGTTACTGGACACTTATGTGTGCAGAGAGCAGATACAGATTTTCTTTGCAAGACACTATCATAAACTTCATGGACAGAGAGGTTTCCAGGGGACTCTTTGTATTGCTTTTACAATCTTTATAACATCCATTGCTTTCAGCTTACAGTTTAGTGTACATACTGATTCACATTAATTAAGCACAACAATCAATGGAGGCTCCCTATTGTTAGAACCTTGGTGTGAATTCTTATTCACGCATCTCTAGATCCAGCCTTTTTCCCATGACTGTGAAACCTTCAGATGAGCAGTTCTGTGTTTATCTTTAAACCCTGGCTAGGAGTGGGGATGTCTTAGTTATCTTTCCTAATGTATGTTGGTATTGTTCATGGCACTTCACACTCATAATAGTTTTCCCTGATATACTGTATACATGGTATATCATAACTGTTTCAGGCTTATACATGGCTCAAAAGCACTGATATAGATTATATATATTTTGTGTTTTTATTAGAACATTTAAATGTTTTTATGCACTAATAATGCTCTTCACTTTCCATGTTTTACTGGTGTTTTCATGATTAAATGTTAGCCCTCAAAGCGGCAAGACATATAAATTTATACACACAGTGTTTTCTAAATCTAACGTGACCTATTTATCAACATGATGTCACGGCCGGCACCCGATACCAGAACAAGTGCCAAGCACCCTGGTCTCGGCTTCACCAGTAGTGTGACCACCGTTGGGCTTCGGGAGGAGCCCTCAGCTTACTTGGGTGCCACCTGGACTTAACGAGGGGTGCAAGGCGAGGTGTTCTGGCTGGAGAAGGGGCACGGCTGTTAGCAGAGTCTTTTGGGCCGAAGGTCACGGTACAAATGGAGCAGGCAAGAGAATCGTCATACAGGCAGGGTCGAGGCAGGCAGATATCAAGAATCGTCAGGCAGGCAAGGGTCAAACCAGGTAATCAAACAGATGGGGTTAGGCAGAAAGAGTAGTCAAGATGCAGGCAAAGGTCAGGATTCGGATATCAGAATAGTCAGGAACAGGCAGGGATCAAAACTGGAATAACAGATACAAGTTTCACAGGAACAGACAGCACAAGGCTTCAGGAACCACCAGAATCAAGATTCTATCACGGGCATCAGTCAGCAGTCTGAATGGGCCTTTTATAGGGCAAGAATTCCACGCCCCAGAATGTGCGTTTTCGTGCCAGAACACGCTGGCGCAATCACGCGCCATGCGCGCCGTAATGACGCTGGGAGGAGGAAGAAGAAGGAGCGCGGCGGCGTGGTGGCCATCCACGCCGCCGCAAAGCTAGACCACCAGGTACTTTTATTACACATGACTTCTTTATCCATCTATTTATCTATATGGCTTTAATAAGCCTACCTGCTATGTACATTATCCTTGTGGAAGCAACATGTGCATAAGTCCTGTGCCTTATATTGCACAGAGAATAGTGATAGATCTAATTTATTGCTGCATTTACAATGTGTATCTTTAAAATAATTATGAAAATGTAGCAGTGTTTAGCAAACAGCCTATTTATAGATGAAAAGAATTACAAATAAAATAATGTATGCCCAAAGCCAATGCCATTATTCACAGAGCTCAGCAAGTTAATCCATAAAATCAGCTTTTGGAGGCATCAAAAGGTCAAGAGGACTTTGAAATAGGCCAAGGAAGAATCTGAACTAATATACATTTCTACAGTTCCAGGTAAACAACATGTGCATTGAGCACCCTGTTTCTATACTTTGAACCTTGTCTCAAGGAGATTTGCATGCTGTGGCTTGGGGGGCAACTCTCTGCACTGTACGTCACCCCATATACAGAACAGAGCATACAATTATATATAGGCATTCATGGCAGTGGTCCACTGGTGCCTACAGTATATATTAGAAAAAAACTTAAACTCCCCCTATCCACATCCAGGCACTTGTGGCTAAATCCACCTAAAGGGGCGTACCTCTTTGTTTTTTTCAAATCAAGGAGATACGTGGTGGGCAGCTAGAGTTTCAGAGCCCTGATACAGAACTGCCTTCATTCACCAGCACTAAATAAAAAGGTGAGGGAGGTCAGAAGCATTTGGGTGTCCTTAGCTTGCATGTCATTTGTAAAATTGCTGTATTTATTGTCTGTGTATGGCATGTGTTTAATAATGGGCTCCCTTGCACCTCATATTGCTGCCCTGTACCTTGAGCCAGACTTTTAATTCAAGGGGCAGTAAATGGAGCATTAAGGGTCATGATTTTGTCACTGTTAGTGATCTTGCTCTTGTGCCAAGCCAAGTAAATGAGCTTTGCAGAGGATTTTTACAGCATTCAGGAGTCACTGCCACAGTGGAGCTTAAAATAAAAGCTCCCTATCACATTCACACAAACTATGGTCAATTCCATCAGGAGCCAATTATTCTGTCTGCTTGTTTTTGGAGTGTGGGAGGACTGGAGTACCCAGAGGAAACCCATGCAAGCACAAAATAACATACATTCTTGGAGATAGTGCCCTGGCCAGAATCGAACCTACTACCCAGCGCTGCAATGAAAAATGAATTTAAAAAAATGAATTGTTAAAGACAGTTCTATTCTTTTGTATCTACAGTAAATGTAAGTTGTGCTTGTGTTTTTAAGGGGTGAGGTACTGCATTTCATCTGGAAGGCTGCTGGAATTGAATTTAATATACAGACTTGTTTTAACTGACAGGGGATAGAAGAAACCTAGAGCCCAGCTCACCAGGGCTGCTGCTTCAGCCCCCCACCCCCCAGGCAGAGCTGCATTTTATATATAATACCAAGAACTCTGCAAGAATCTTGTGACTCATATTAATTCAGGAGGCTGCAAGCCAAAATATTACCAACTTTTATTAGCCTCTACTCCTAATAAATATTCTGTTTTCTTTGACTAATATTACACATACTGTATCATAATGGTTATCAGAAATCCCCTCCGAACAAGACCTCTGTGAATGCCCTCAGAGTGCAGCCTAAATTATTTATATGTGGAAAGAATTCCTTAATGACTTTTAACAACCTTTTCATTTACAGTAGGAGATACATTACAATACCCTACTGCATATATTCATGACTTTTAGAGATACTACTGTTTTATACTAACTTTCACATAGTAGTCTTGCAGATTTGGGGCTCATATTCTAATACAGATTCACGTGAAACTGGCCCATGTATCATGTTTACTATTAAACCGAATAATCCCAAACTTTTTTTGCTTACAATGTTTCAGAACTGGTCAGGGAATAAAGTTTTCTGTCCCTTAAATATTTTCTGTTTTTAGAGTTTGCTTTATTCAGTTTCTGATGCATTTTGATTGTATCTTTAACACTGTTAGTACTTTACATAATTATGTTGCTGAATGTGGCAGGCAATTTTTCCTTTCACTTGCTATAAGTGAGATTACTAATATCTGTGTTTTCCATTGGCTTTACATTGCAGACTTGTTTGGGTTGTACTGGGTCTCTCTAAATATTATATTTTAGAAGTATATTTACTTAAATCAGTCATTCTACGTTGTATCCTTCCAGGAGGATGGATGTATCTAAGAAAAGATTGAACAATGCATTTAACTTGATTACACATGACACTTTGTATCTCAAATACTTTATATGATATACAAATTTAGGAAAGGAAGAGCACACATATAAACTAAATAGTGTAGTATGCAGGGGCGATCCTGGCCCCTCCGCTGCCTGAGGTAGCTTGCTGCTGCTGCCCCCTCCCCATTCGCTTACCTTTTTGCTCCGGAGGAGGGTGAGGGAGGGTCCACGAAGTTGGTGGAGGGGTCCATGTCGCTAGTGCAGAGAGCGCAATTACATTATCTGAGCTAGAATTACTGAATTGCTGGCTCTAAAAGGGGTTAGTCACTTTTACATTTTAGTATGATGTAGAGCATAATAGTCTGAGACAATTTGCAATTGGTTTTCTTTTTTTATTATTCGTGGTTTTTTAGTTATTTAGCTTTTTGTGCAGCCACTCTCCAGTTTGTAATTTCAACTGTCTGGTTGCTAGGCTCCATATTTCCCTAGCAATCATGCATTGATTTGAATAAGAGTTTGGACTATGAATAGGAGAGGCCTAAATAGAAAGATGAGTAATAAAAATAAGCAAAATACATTTGTAGCCTTACAGAGCATTTGTTTATAGATGGGGTCAGCGACCCCCTTTTGAAAGCTGGAAAGAGTCAGAAGAAGGCAAATAATAAAAAAAACTATAATAAATAAATAATGAAGACCAATTGAAAAATTGCTTATAACTGGCCATTCTATAAGATAATAAAAGTTAAATCAAAGGTGAACCACCTCTTTAAAGTTACCAGGAGCCGCCCGGCCCCTGGTAACTAAGGGGGTGCTGCCGTCTGAGGCAAATTTCTCAACTTGCCTCATTGGCGCAGCTCCCCTAGTAGTATGTTAAATGATACAGAAAGTCAAAAGTGCAGGGGGCCTCCACTTTTTAAATCACTTCCCAGGGGCCCCACGTACTTACCTCAGCCTCTGTGTTGGCCTTCACCTCTGTGAAAATTCACTTGCCACACAGCCATCATAACATACCGGATAGACTCTCATACATTATGAATTGTACTCTGATAAACAGTGAGGGCTTAGGCATATGCACTGCCTATTGGACTGTTTTGTGCTTAAGTAGTCAAAATACTTTTTTTATTAGTTATTATGAATAGTACATGCAAAATTCAAGTATTTGCATAATAGTTTTACATTACTTTGTCTATCTCCCTCTCATCCCTCTCCCTCCCTCCTATGTTCCTCTTTGAAGGGTGTGTTCTGACAGGTTGGCAAAACAATCAGGTTTAGGAACTTCAACTAACAATTACTTACCAAGATGATAAATAACATATGGAAACCCCAAGAAGCCTGGCGATTCATATCATTAACAACAATAATCCTAAAATATCCTGCTTTAAGAAAACGGTTACAAAATACACCATATGATCATTTATGTATCAACAGAGTGAGAGTTTTGCCAACAAATCAATCTTAACTCCATTCTCTGTCAATCACTCGCCTCTGTTTAAGCTGCGTTGTGCGCTTTCACATTTATATATCCATACAATATGCTCATTTTTGTAGATTATAAAGCTATGTATGTAGGCAAAGGTAAAGGGGATAACTGCTATAGGTAGGTAGAAATTGAGGGAAACAAAGACTTTAATTGGTGAGAATGACCCTAAAGAATGACTATGTTGGGGCAAATGCTTGAAGTTACCACTTTTTATTACACATGTCCAGGAAATGCGCACACTGCCTAAGTAATGCTAGTAAAAAAGTCGCCATCGTTTGGCGCCCAGTGCGTGACTCCACATATTAGTGAATTAGCGTAGTGGTAGCGAATTTGCGCCTGGCGAAGTGGTGCGTTGTGTGCGAATCGATTGCTGGAGACAATTCCCCTTTTAGTAAATCTGCCCCATGGTATGCATAATTTGTCAGCACACTGGAGCTGTCGTAAAACACAGTGAATTAGGTTAATCATGGGGTCCATAATACTTAATAATATAAGTAAGAATATAATATATAATCTATAAACATAATGGGATTATGTTACATTTTAATAGGATTGATTACATTTTATAAAAATATTTGTTTGTTTGCCATAACTGTAATGCTTATAGTACAGGCATAACTAAACAAATGTTTGTCCTGACTAATATGATGTAGTGTATCATCTATCTAGCTGTATAGGTCCCAGTGGGGTTTACAGTTGAAGACCTCTATCACATCCACATCAAATTCAATGTCATCATTTAACCTGTCTGTATGTTAAGTGTGTAGGAAAACCTGACTACCTGCAGGAAACCCAAGCATTAGCCAAGTGAATATATAAATGCAGATGACGCCCAGGTTCAGACCCTACACTGCAAGAAATCACTGTGCAACTCAGCTATACAAGAATCTCAGTAGGTTCTTGTACAGCAGAGTTGCACAGTTAACAATTCAAAAAATACATATATTGAAATTAAATTAAAATCTGGGCAGGAGGTAGAGATTCCAGGAAACCTGTCACTTCAAAATGGCTTCCCCACAAGTCAGAGTTACCAGTCAGGGGCGTTTTTAGACCACTTGCTGCCATGAGAAGGCTTTTCCTTTGTCGCCTCCCTCTTCCCCCGCACTAACTTTCAGGAAATTTTGCGGAGAATTTCGGCTCTTAAAGTTACCAGGAGCAGCTTGTAACTTGTTGCCCCTTGTAACTTGCAGGTTGCTGCTACTGCTGCCTGAGGTAAGTTTCTCAACTCTCCCCATGGCAGCTGTGTTCCTATTCCCAATGCAGTCGGCCATGATTAGTAGCCCAGCACGCTCGTTATTCTCACATGTATGATATCACGCATGTGTGACAATGAGCAAATGTTTTCTCAGTGCCACATTATGACTGCCTACCTGGAGCTCCCTCCCAGCACCTTTACTGTGCAAATTGCGAACAACAACTTAGAACAGTGATGGCAAATATGCATTTTTTATTTATACATAGGGGGAGATTTGTAAAAAAAACAGTTGTCGATTGGACAAATGTGAAAATTGTTTAGATCAAGTTTAGATCAAGCCAAGAAGAAATCTGGACCTTTGATAAACTTGTCTGAAGTGTAATGTGTTAATAATTATAATATAAACTGATATAAATATTGTGGACATAACGCTGATTAGAGGTGTACCAAACCTTAGTTTTCCTGATCTGGCCAAATGCTGAATCCTTCGTTATGGATTCATCTGAATACCAAAACAAACCCGAACCTGGAAATAGCTGGGGCGCTGGCGATTATTACAAGTGTGCGGGATTTATAGGGTTTGAATTCAGTTAGGCTAGTCTCTCCGTTTTGGCTGAACCTCAATCCTGCTTGAAATGTCTCGGATTGAAATTCGATACATCCCTATATCTGATATTGTGAATTGTAGGTCCCACCCAGCTTTTTTATTTTTATTTTTTTTGGATATTTAACCCAATGACCATAATCATCTGTTCAGACAAGGTAGCATATAACAATCATATACTGGAAGTACCCTGGTAGAACTGACTTTAGCAGAAACTGATGCTGAAATATGAAAAATGCATAACACAAATGCCGTTACATCAAACATCTGTTAATAGCTTATGACAATCGTTTTTCTAGTTTAGTCACACAGCATATGAGATAATTTCACAGGATATTTCTTCAGATCCTTGTACAAATGTATCTGGCAGGCAGGAAAAGCAGTCTCCTGATAACTTTTGAGTATAGCATTTCATTCTGCTTTCTCAGATGCTAATTCACAAACAGAGTTCAACAGAGGAATGGAAAACATCCCTCACCACTTTTTCCTGGGTGACATCCAATATCCTAACAAAGTACTAGTAAACTTCTTTCCGTTTACATTTTTCTCCTAAATTTCAGATCGGCTCGCATTCTTCCTGCAATAAAGGTATTGCTCTTTTTTATCTATTAAATCTGTATCCTAAAAGTGTCCTGTTGCACGCTGAGAGCTAGCTCTTATTGTTATGGTACTAAAGATTTAATAAAGAATCCCCTGCCGCACTGCAGTCAATGTACATTTGTCATCGGATCTCTATTCCAGAGTTGTGCGGCGTGATGCAGCACTCCTACTAATCAAACATGCCATTGATTCCAGCTGTTCTGTTAATATTTTGGGGAGGTCAGGTGTCTGACACTTTACATATTCCCCTGCCTATTTAATAATCTATCTCCATATGGGGTGCTACCTTTAGTTAAAAAAAAAAAACAGGGAGTGGCATAAAGTAGAGTCATGTGCCAAACAAATGTATTTTGTTTCTTAATAACTCTAACTTGGGATACTTAAAAAGACTTAAAAGAACAGTAACACCAAATAATGAAAGTGTTTTAATGTAATGAAAATATCATGTAGTGTTGCCCTGCACTAGTTTGCTTCAGAAACACTACTATAGTTCATATAAATGAGCTTTTTATCCTTGAAAATAGGCTATATGGCACAGGTTAAATAGTGGATAACAGATAACACCATTATGTTCTAAAGAGCTTATCTGCTGTGTAACCTAAGCTGTTTATGCTTTGAATGGCTGCCCCCATTGCTACACAGTAGCTTATTTATACAGGTATAGGATCCCTTATCCGGAAACCCGATATCCAGAAAGCTCCAAATTATGGAATGGCTGTCTCCCATAGACTCCATTTTATCCAAACAATCCAAATTTTTAAAAGTTATTTCCTTTTTCTCTGTAATAATAAAACCATATATTTTACTTGATCCCAACTAAGATATAATTAATCCTTATTGGAAGTAAAACCAGCCTATTGGGTTTATTTAATGTTAAATGAATTACTAGTAGACTTAAGGCATGAAGACCCAAATTACGGAAAGATCTGTTATCCAGAAACCCCCAGGTCCCGAGCATTCTGGATAACAGGTCCCATACCTGTAGTAAAAAAAAAAAAAAGTTGTGTTTCTGAAGCAAACACAGCATGTGTATAACAGCATATGTATAACTATATATTAAAACACTTGATGTTATTGTTAAGTAACACAAATAGTTTTGTTAAAAAAAAAAAAAAAAATTTGCTAATCCACTTTGTACTGTGATATGAATTAACCAATGCAAGTTAAACTCAGGAATGCTCCGTTTAAGCTACTCCAGTTGCCCCCCATTATTCCAACAAGGTGCATTACATAGCCAATGGTCACCAACAGTGAAGAACTTACAAACCACACTAAAAAGCATAATTGGAAAGTCTACACAGAGCAACAAATATCATCAAAACTGCAGTTACCAACAAACATACACTTTTTGGCGACATCTACACATCCATGATTTCTTCTAGTTTTTCATATCCTGCTTTTAGACCCAGCAATGTTGGACAACCCTTACTGCACGTTCTAAAACTGCTGGGTTTAAACTATGTTGTAGGGATGAGCAAACATTTTCACCTGGTACAGTTTTGCCTTGAAATTCTCTATTAGCAGCATCTAGATTTCACCATTGTGTTCTGTTTGACCATAAAAAAAGCTGCCTGGGCAACATGTTTGACAGAAATTGGAAACATTGGAGAAGAAGAAAGTCACCTCTCTAACAAGCAACATATACCTCTATGATGTTGCAGAGCAAAAAAATACCTTAAAGGGATACTGTCATGGGAAAAAACATTTTTTTTTCAAAATGAATCAGTTAATAGTGCTGCTCCAGCAGAATTCTGCACTGAAATCCATTTCTCAAAAGAGCAAACAGATTTTTTTATATTCAGTTTTGAAATCTGACATGGGGCTAGACATATTGTCAGTTTCCCAGCTGACTTGTGCTCTGATAAACTTCAATCACTCTTTACTGCTGTACTGCAAGTTGGAGTGATATCACCCCTCCCCCCAGCAGCCAAACAAAAGAACAATGGGAAGGTAACCAGATAGCAGCTCCCTAACACAAGATAACAGCTCCCTGGTAGATCTAAGAACAACACTCAATAGTAAAAACCCATGTCTCACCGAGACACATTCAGTTACATTGAGAAGGAAAAACAGCAGCCTGCCAGAAAGCATTTCTCTCCTAAAATGCAGGCACAAGTCACATGACCAGGGGCAGCTGGGAAATTGACAAAATGTCTAGCCCCATGTCAGATTTCAAAATTGAATATAAAAAAATCTGTTTGCTCTTTTGAGAAATGGATTTCAGTGCAGAATTCTGCTGGAGCAGCACTATTAACTGATTCATTTTGAAAAAATGTTTTTTTCCCATGACAGTATCCCTTTAACTTCAATGTAATTGACTCAAATACATTTGGCAAATTTTTGAAGAAATGTTACCATTTTGCTAATTTCTTGGCGATGGCAAAGAGACCAGTTTTGCTCATCACTACTACGTTGCAACCATACATATTACACAAGTTCAGCGACAAATACCCTCCACAAAACAAACCAGCGATAAACTGCTTTTGTCTTGGAATTTCTACCTAATAAATAGAATCCTACCAGAGTTCCTTGTTTGAGTGGCAATACTATATGGTAGTAGAAGAGTTGCTAATATGATATACACAGAATGGTAAAGGAAAAAAATGATGTAGAATTCTTTTTCACCTATTGACAAATGGTGCCACTATGTCTTAATATAGTGAATAAACATAAAAAAAACCTCTAAACCAGTTATAGTCAACAGTCATAGTTTTGATAGTTTCCTAAAGTGATATTTTATCGGACATTTTAAAAGACAAAAAAATCGAAATGCATTAAGTTCTCTCTGAGCATTATTTATTCACCACTAATAAGAAAAACAAGCGTTAAAGGTTTTTTTTTTTTTACCTTTGACAACAGTGATTAAGGATTACTTCCAGGCCAGATACTCAGGTAGTAGGCTTTCTGAACTAAGTTATTTATACGGTGTTGAATTTAGGCAAATTCTGTCTGTAAAAAAACGGCTTGGTGACTTAGCAGAGGGTTAAGGAGCACCATATGCAGGAAAGCTTCTAAATAGAGAAGTCTCCTCTTGTTCTCAAATGTGAAAAGAAAAAAGTAGGTTGAGCTAAAAAGGTCACATTTCCCCAGGCTTCGGTGACTTTGTATAGGCCTCATTTCAGGGCTCTTCACTTTTTTTTTCTTATGTTTGTAAAGTTAACCATGATGAACAGTGTCCAGATTATACTTTGTGCACTTTTTTATCTTTTCCAAAGAAAAACATTTGCAAATCCCATCTTGTTCTACATGACAAATATTAACAAAGCAAACATTTTCAAGAAATACATTTGTGAAAATGTAAAATGAATCATCGTGGTATTATACAGCTTAATGGTATTTTGAGTGCTAGATATGGTTTCTAAACACAACTTGCTATTCATATAAAAAGCAACAGTCCCTTTTCTTGCATGAATCATACTTTGGCCTGTTACTGAACCTAAACTATTAGGCCTATTTATTAAGTTATGTAAAAAGTATATTGCTTCACACTCACTCTGTTTAACTAGAATGTGAGGATTTCCCTGTTATATTTTATACTGATATTTGTATGGTACATTATTGGGGACTAGGTTGGCACACTGTAAAAGAAAAAAATAATAATGATTCCATGTATTAAGCACAAGCTATGAATTATTATTGCTAGGCTTAGTGAATGCAGCAATAAAGGAGGGAAGTCAGCTCTGGTTAGTATATATTGCATGTGCTATTTGAAGCTTCAGTAGGAAAAATTGGTTATATGGGGGGGACAGATTGGAAATGTATCAGACAGCATTAAATCTGGAAATACTTAAGACAATTTAAAATTCTGAGCAGGAGCAGCAAGATAGAAAGAAAGGGCTGTGTTATTGACACATGATTGAAGTACAATTGGAAAGTTGAAATAAAAAGTGAAACGTATCCAAAAATGTTTCCTTGTAGACGCTGTGTCTACATTTTGTTACCTCCGAAACGTCTGGAGGAGCGTTTTTTCACCTGGTGAATACATTCTCATTTGATCATTTAAAGAACAGGAAAAAGGAAATTGCATACTGGCTGGCTTTATGCTAGAAGTCCAGCAATCCCCTTATTGTTTAAACACTCCAAATTCATATTTCATCATGTTTCTCTGCCCTGCAAACAAAAGCGAAATTACATTAATAGACAGAGCATGTATAAAATATATTACATTTTCTAAAACAGAATGCTGCTTTACAGTACGTAGCTTTATGTGCATCTTGAAATGATTATGTGCACCTGCATTTCCATGCATTAGAAGAGCCTCATTTAGTCGCCTATAACAGTATCCATTACTCTGAGAAACAATATGAAAGGGGGAAACTGGAAAACATTATAAGGGGGAAGTCTGCCATCTAGTGGGGATTTTTGGCCATGCAGTACAGTTCTAAACAATTTTCCCTGAAATTATAGCATTTTAACACTCACGGGTATTGATTCAAGAGAAAAGTTTTATTGTCATATGTACAGAGTACAGTGTACACAGTACAATGAAATTATTACTTGTATGCCTTCTTCAATGCAAACTTGTCAAGGAGAGGGGGACGATGAATGGTGGTAGGTAAATCTGGCCCTGCATTTGAGGTTTTCTCAGACGCTGGAGAAAGTGAAGGCTTTGGTAAGCCTTGTTGATGACAGCTGTTGTGTCAGCTTAAGGTTAGCACTGAAGTTGATCCGGAGGAACCTGAAACTGCTGACTCTTTTCACAGTGTCCCCTCCAATGCAGATGGGAGCATGAGCCACATCATGTTTCCTGAAATACATAACCAGCTCCTTAGTTTTGCTGACATTGAGAGAGAGGTTATTCTCTAGGCTAAAACCATTCTACTGGGAGTCTCACCTCTCTATAGGCCATCTCATCATTGTTGGTGATTAGGCCCACATTGGAGATGTCGTCAACGATGATGGTATTAGAGCTATGTCTGGACACATAGTCATAAATGAAAAAGGAGTACAGCAGCGGGCTCAGGACACTCCCTGTGGATTGCCGGTGTTGAGGATCAAGGCGGAGGAAGTGATTTTTGCCAAATCGTAAATGTTGTGGTCTGTTTGTGAGAAAATACAAAATACAATTGCACACATTAGCACTGAGTTCCAGCAGCTTCTCGATCAGCTTTGTGGGAATGATTTTGTTAAATGCTAAGCTGTATTCTGCAAATAATAGTCTGGCATAGCATAATGTCCAGGTGAGCCAGGGTTGAGTGAATTGTGTGTGAAATAGCATCCTCAGTAGATCTATTGTGGTGATATGCAAACTGCAGGGGTCCAAACTGGCAAAGCACTTCATTGCGATGGGGGTTAGTGTTGCAGGGTGATAGGTCACTTTGTTTTTTTTGTTTTTTTGGGAACAATGGTGATATTTGTAAAGCAGATGGAACCAGTTGAGCTTTGCAAAGGGCTATTAAATATGTCAGTAAAGATAGCAGACAATTGTTCCTTACGTGTTGCTAAAACATGACCTGAGATTCTGCCTGAACTAGCAGCTTTGCAAAGTCCTTTTCACATCTATGACAGACAGGGGCACTCAGCCAATAAGGCGGGTTGAGAAACTTGCCTCAGACCTTGCACCCCCTGGTTGCCAGGGATGGCAATAATGTCGCTCCTGGTAACTAAGTGCTGAATTTCCATTTTTTCAACCAGGAGATTTGGCTCTTCTAGTGCAGAGAGCGCAATTGCACTCAGGCGGCAAAATTGCCAGGATTGCCCCTGTGAATCTGACATCTTGCAACATTATGAGAGCTTACAATGGAGGATCTGGGTTTGTGAGCTCAAAGTGTGCGTGAAATGAGTTCAGTTCATCAGAAAGTGAGTGTGCATGGTTGTGGTTTACAATCCATTAATGTTTGAATTCCCCACCACGTACGACGAGTGTCTCGCATGCAGTTAAACTTTACTGCTTCACTCGCATTTCTGATCATTTCCGGAGATCGCACCGGCAGTTCTACTGGTGCACATCTCCGGACTGAAATGCCTGTGTGCAGGGCCACCATCAGGGGGGGGGGTCAGGGGGGACAGGTGTCCCAGGCATGAAGGGGGGCCCGGCAGTGCTGCAGTTTTGAAAATAGCCAGGCCCCCCTTGAGAGCACCGCAGCCTGTGGCCATCCCGAACAGCCGAAATGCAGAAGTGGCAAGAACAGCCGTAGGACCCAAAGCCACGAAAACAGCCGAAGCCTTAATCCCAAAGCAGCGAAAAGACCCGAAGTCACGAAAATAGCCGAAGTCCCAAAGTGGCGAAAAGACCCGAAGTCACAAAGACAGCCTAAAATGAAGCCCTGAAGCGGCGAAAGGAGTCACAAAAGGAGGCAAAGTTGATGTCCTGAAGCCACGAGTTCAATTCTACTGAACACCAATGTGGGTTTTTTTTTTAATTCCCTGGCCACCAATGTATTATTTTTTTTAAAAAAAAAAATATGGGTGCCCTTATTATTTTTTTAACTTGTAAGGGGGCCCTGGCGCCAATGTTTTTTTAAAAAATGTTTTTTGGGGCCCCAATTTTTTTAACTTGTAAGGGGGGCCCTGGCACCAATGTTTTTTTTAAACATTTTGGGGCCCCAATTTTGTAAGGGGGGCAGCAGCATGGACCCAGGTGTGTGCATGGGAGAGAGTGGTACACACCTTTGTGTATGGTGTAACAGTGGTCAAGTGTATTAAAGCTGTGAGTTGGGCAAGAGACATGTTGGTGATATTTAGGGTGAACAGTCCTCAGTGTGTGTGTATATATATATATATATACAGTTCAGGCTGTGGTGCACTCCAATCCAGCCGAGTTTTACTGCCTGGGTGCTGTCATATATAGTGTAGATAGTCGTGTTCCAAGGAATGACGCACTCCAGGACTTCATAATGAGATCAAGCAAAGTGAAGTTTATTTGTCAACTTTTCGGTCCAGTCTGGACCTTTCTCAAGACAGGTCCAGATTGGACCGAAACTTTGACAAATAAACTTCACTTTGCTTGAGCTCATTATGAAGTCCTGGAGTGCGTAATTCCTTGGAACACGACTATATATATATATATATATATATATATATATATATATATATATATATATAATGTCCAAAGAGTGAACGCACTCTTTCCTGGTTTAGAATATACAAATGGGTGCGTAGGTCAAATCTTTCAATACAACATAGCAAATGGACCCGCACTCCTTGTTTATCGTGAAGAAATAGATGTGCTTTATTCACAATTAGTGATGGGCGAATTTATTCGCCAGGCGTGAATTTGTGGCAAATTTGCACGATTCACCGCCAGCGAATAAATTCTCGAAACACCTGCGAAAATTCGCCGGCGTCAAAAGAAAATTTCGCCTGCGTCGAAAAAAAACATCAAAAACGAGACGCCGGCGCCATTTTGCTAATTTTTTGTGCGAAATTCGCAAATTTTTCAGCGAAGCGAAACAGTGCAAATTCGCCCATCACTATTCACAATACATTTCCAACGTTTCGGCCCATACTGGGGCCTTTTTCAAGGATAAATGACATGTGTACAGGTAAGTGTTTAAATCCCTTTCAAAATTGGCGCCAAGCATGACGTCATGACTAGAAACAAACCTCATTGCAATTGATACAAACATTTTTCACTACTAGGTGTCATTGTTGTGTCAGCAGAAGATGTGCCCATATAAAGTGAAACAAAAGTGTCCATGTACAAGTCCATAAAATCTGTAAATTCATACAAATGCGTTACATTGTTGCTTTAATGACAGATATGGAAATGCTATATACATCAATGGCTTTCTAAGAGCAATATACATCAGTATTAATAGCTTGCTTAAAACATATTCAATCAAATTCAGTTAGTATAATTTCAAATCTGTCATGGCACGGTGTTGAACGTGAAAACATCTCTTAAGTCAGAAAACAACTTAGTACTAGTTGCCCATTAAGTCCTTTAGGTGCCACACAGTCCAGCTCATGTATCCAAAAGCCTCTCTTTTCAATAGGGCATTATCACAGTCACCTCCTCTTATTTTGGCCGGCACATGCTCAATTGGCATGCACCTGAATGCTGCCGGACTGTGCTTAGCTTCCGCCCAGTGTCTGGCCACTAATTGTTGGGCAATATCTTGTTTCTTACCCTTTGCTTTATCATCTCTCTCAGGATCTAGGGCAGCCCTAATGCTCGCTCTGTGCATGCCCACACGTTCTTTTAGCAACCTAATTGTTTTGCCACAATAGATTAACCCACATGGGCATTTAATGATGTATACAACTAAGCTGGTTGTGCATGTCATCCTGTGTTTGATATCGTATCGTTTGCCCGTGTACGGGTGTAAGAAGTGATTACCCAAAAGCTACACATTACGCAACCTGCGCATCTGTAAACTCCAGGTCGTGGTGATAGGAAATGTTTTGCCTGTGGGTTGGAGTATTTATCGATAGGATCTGAGGGGCTTAAAATCTCTTTCAGTGAGCTCCCCCTTTGATAATTAAACTTGGGCCTACGTGGTAACTTTTTTGCCATACTCTCATCGCTTTTCACCAATGCCCAATGTTTTAACACACACCCCTGCATATGGCTTGCTGACACAACAATGACACCTAGTGGTGAACAGTATGTATTAAGTTATATATATATATATATGTTTGTATCAATTACAATGAGGTTTTTTTCTAGTCATGACGTCATGCTTGGTGCCAATTTTGAAAGGGATTTAAACACTTACCTGTATACATGTCATTTATCATTGAAAAAGTCCCCAGTATTGGCCGAAACGTTGGAAATGCATTGTGAATAAAGCACATCTATTTCTTCACTATAAACAAGGAGTGTGGGTCCATTTGCTATGTTTTATATATATATATATATATATATATATATATATATATATATATATATATATATACCCAACAGCTAAAGTCTGTTTAGCAGTAGCTTACATCTTCTACTGTTGTATAATTAAAGGCAAACCTCATTTATGACATGTTCCTTTGGTCACTGTACCACTATATACATATAGATAGATGATAGATGATAGTCCTTCCTCCCAGCAAACCACCCTCTGCCCTCTCCCGCCCCCTGGCGCATACCTACTTCATGCTAATCTTTATGCGAGCGAGTGAGCAGGCGGGGCAAGTGAGTGGAGTGGGTGGGTCAACTTGTCAGGGCAATTGGGTGGTGCCAGTCGGAGGTCAGGAGAGGAGGGGCCTACTAGGTTTGATTAAGAATCAAAAATGAAAAGGAAAAATGATTAACATAGGAAGAAGCATTGCTTGCACTTCACATATTTTTCTGTTATCACCAAGTATTACATTACCCCGTTTGTGTCTCATTCTTTCATTGGATGACCAAGTAGACTGATTGCTCATATACAGAATATCTCATTTGACTGGATAATAATAACTGCTGCTCAGTGAATTGGTCATTTGCTATGTTTTGTGATTGATAAAAGCTAGTTATTACATTCACAGATCAAAAAAGCAGGATAAAGAATTATAGATCCCATCAAATAAAATAGTACATAAAATCATTGTTTTTGGAAGGCATCCAGCTATGTAACTATGTAACTATCTAACTATGTAACTATGTAACTATGTAACTATGTAACTATCGGAGATTCATGTAAAGCTTAAAACAATTGTTAGCCATTTCCTGTCTGCATTGCAATTTATATATACACTCCATCACAAATTGTTGAAATAAAATGTTATGGAACTTTGAAAGTACAGAGTTTGTCTATCAATTGGATTTAACTCTGTTTGGGATATTAATGTTCAAAGTTAGACAATTAATATGGTGAAATATACACCCACAATGGCAAGTGCTATCTCTTCTGATAACAATACAATAATTGTTGCTGCTATAAAGCACTATTGGGCTGTTATTTTAATTTACTCTGAACTTTGCCCTCCTTCAATAAACATGTGCCATATAGGCTCATTTTCAAGTGAAAGTACAGTATGCAATTTCGTGCACTCCTTGCCATGATTTTTTATTAACAAAGCAGAATTTTCCCCCACAATTAGTTATAGGCAAATTTGACCCGCTTCAATTTTTTTCACCCACTAGAGTGTATTTTCAATGCAAAACTTGGTGAAAATTTTCGCTCATCACAATTCCTGCACAATAGGAGGTGTGAAGTGGCGATGTGCCGGATATAATTGTGGCTTATGCATTAAAACGTGTGCAATCAATGCAAATCTAATGAAAATTTCCATTGCTTGGCCTGAAAATAGTGTCTCTGTCCAGTTCTATATGGGCAAGCACACTGCAATAGACATTTCAAGATGGTGGTATCTCCAGGCCCCCCTGTGTCAATAGACACACTATTCCTCTGAACAGACGGGAAGAATGCATTAGCCCCAGTGGTTGTGTTTGTTATTTTACACAGAAGCATTTCATAACCCAAATAAAAGCAAATGCAACCTTTTTCCCTCTGTGAATGTTCTATGGATGTACTATGAAATCCCTATAGGCTTTCTATGAAGTTCCTATTCTTTTCCTATGAATTTCCTATGAATCTATTTCCCATAGACACTCTATGAATTTCCCATAAATTGGCTCTGAATTTTCTATGGATCGCCTATGAATTTCTCAAGAATTTCATATGATTTTGAGAATTGTGTGCCTAGTATTTTCTCCAGAATATTTTGGTTGTTTTAAACAGCGGCTCATCATTGTTATGGCTGTTTGTCAAATGTTATTATAAACACACTGGCACAACACAGTTGTGCAGTTGAGTTATTTTTCCAATGTCTGCGTGGGTTTCCTCCAGGTATTCTGGTTTCCTTTCACACTCCAAAAACATAGAGGGAGGTTAACTGGCTTCTGAGTAAACTGACCCTAGTGTGATAAGGACTTTCTAGGTATTGTAAGCTGCACTGTAGTGATATCCATGGTGTATAATATGTAAGCTATAAACAGCTTTTGTTTTTAAAATGTTAAATTAGTGTTTGAAAGCTGGAAAATAGCATGAGTAGAGATTCTTAGATCAGGCCACTAGAGGTCCTACTATGCAAACAAAAAACGGTTTAAAGCTCAGGCAACCTAGATCAAACAACTTTTTTCTATACATGAGATGTGAATAAATAGGAATGTTATTTTCTTATTTATGCTTCGAGCCAATCATCACCAGGAGTACTAAGCTTATGGAAGTGTGGTGCCAGGCATTTCTAGAGATGTCTATTGAATGTTATACAAAAAAAAAATCACAAAAGATTGAATAAAATTAAATGTATCATATTTTAATGCACCAGAATTTAAACTATCTCTCCTTTAGTTTCAACTCGGCCTTTTACATTTAAATGGATTTGGCATAGAGAATTGAAAGGTATGTGTACAAAGCTATACAGTTAGTAAACTCATCCTAAGCAATTTTACTAACTTCCACTATTTTAGTGCAGCGTTAAGTAGACTTAGAAGCTGATTTATCAACATCCAAATTAATATTTTTACGTCAATTCAAGTTTTTGTGCACTAAGACTTGAATGTTAGAGAATTACAGCAAAACACTAGAAAACCTGCGAGTTCATGTAGAAGGTCAATGAGAGTTGCCCTATAGAAATTTTTTCCCCAAATTTTTCAAATTATTTTGAGAGTTGGTGGACCCATTGAAAATAATGAATTTACTGCATTCCAGATTTTTTGTCATGTTTTTTTTTCGATCCACGTTTTTATATTCCAGTTTTTTCCTAAAAAAGCAAATATTTGAGTTTGGTTAGTTTTCAAGTATCTTCAAAATATTGAATTTTGGTAATAAGCCTCCCAAGTACATATTTACTGAAGTGTCATCATCTGCCAACATTTACCTCAGGCAAGGTTTGTTAACACATCACATATTTGGGTAATATTTATTGGATATATTTCACTTCTATGAGAAAATGTGAATGTTTGCCACTGCGAACAGAATTGTTGTATTCTCTTTTAAGTAAATTGGTGGTGTTCGAGGCAACTGGCAAATGTTAATTTTTGGTGAAAATACTCCAAATTTTAACTTTCACCCTTTAGTAAATATGACCTATAGGCGCAAATTCACTAAGCGCCGAAGCGCCGAAGCGCCGAACACTAGCGTTAATTCGCTAGCATTTGGCATTTTTCGTTATTGCGCAAATTCACTAACGAACGCTGGCGTAATTTCGCTAGTGTTACTTCGCACCCTTACGCCAGGCGAATTTTTGCTAGCGACGTAACTACGCAAATTCACTAACTTGCGCAGTGTACTGAACGCTACCTTTTACGCTAGACTTCCTTCACCACCTCAGACCTGGCGAAGCGCAATAGAGTAGATAGGGATTGTTTCCAAAAAAGTCAAATTTTTTTTCTAAGTCCCAAAAAACGCTGGCGTGTTTTCTACATGATGGGTGATAGGCTGAAAAAGATTGAAAATATTTTTGGGGCTCCCCTCCTTCCCCCCTACATTTCCTGACTCATGGCAACTTCCCTAGACAGTGGGCACATGTGTAGGGCAAAATAACATTTTTATTTGCTGATTTGAAGGTTTTCTAGGCATTTGAAGTGGTGATACGTGTTCCTCCATTGAAATTTGAATTTGGCGCCGTATGCAAATGAACCATCGCTAGCGAAACTTCGCTTCGCTTGGCAAATTAACGCTAGCGCAACTTCGAAAACTTACGCTACCCCTGTGCGCAACTTCGGATTTTTTGCGGAGTGCTAGCGAAAATACGCCTGGCGAAGTGTGGCGAAGTGTGGCGGAGTGCGCGCAACTTCGCATCTTAGTGAATTTGCCCCATAGAGTCACATTTATAAGAACAACATAAAATTTGGCCTAAAATAGTTGGTGTATTAAATATATTCATGTATTCATGTGCTTGTATTAAGGTCAGGCATTGCAATTACAGAAATGAAACGGGTTGTTTACCTTTGAGGTAACTTTTAGTATGATGACATGAAACATTTAGACATGAGACAATTTGCAGTTTGTTTTAATTTTTTATTTTTGAAGGTTTTTGACTTATTTAACTTTTTATGCAGCAACTCTTCAGTTTGCATCTTAACCAATCTGGTAACTAGGGTCCAAATTACCCTAGCAACCATGTACTGATTTGAATAAGAGACTGGAATATGAATAGGAGAGGCCGCAATAGAAGGATCAGTAATAAAAAGTAACAATAACAATACATTTGTAGACTTGCAGAGCATTTGTTTTTTAAATAGGGAATCAGCAACGCCGATTTGAGTCAGGAGAAAAAGGCAAATAACTATAAAACTATAAAAAATAAATAATGAAAACCAATTAAAAGGTTGCTCAGAATTGGCCGTTCTATTACATAATAAAAGTTACCTTACAGGTGAACCACCCCTTTAAGTAAATCAGAATCAGTCACTGTATTTAGTGGGTTTTTTTTACACTTGACTGCACATCCTCATAAACACAAATTTATCAGTATGTAGATATATTCATATTCATATTTTGGTCCTGTGATAAAAATGTTAGGAAACATATCTCTACTCGAAAGTTTTCTTGCTGAAATGTGTTATGGAAAGGGGGTTTGTAAAGGCTATGAGAACATTTTGAGTGTGATTCCCTTTTTAATTCTTTATGAATAGTGATGGGTGAATTTGGAGCGTTTCCCGTTGGCGAAATGGTGCCGGCGTCATTTTTTTTTTGACGCCGGTGAATTTTCGATGGCAAATTTTCGTGCTGGTTTCACAAATATATTCGCCAGTGGCAAATTGCTGGCATTTGCGGCGAATTTGCACCTGCCGAATAAATTCGCCCATCACTATTTATTAATTATTACAGTGAATATAAGTTTCTTACAAGAAATAAAGGCAGATTAAAGTTAAATGTGATCTAAGGATCTTTAGAGATATTTAAACACCCTTAAATCTAGCATGGAAATTGCTCTCGAAAAGTTAGATTAAAGGTAAACTGTATTGTTCCTGTTTTATTATCCTCGCCATAGATTATTGGTCTTTTATTTTAAAAAGACTTGTCATCAGAGTGTTGATCAGAGAACTGAATTCCATAGCTGAAATCCAACATGACACTGCAATCCCAGCGCTCTCATAGCATATAAACATTGAAGAATTATTTGCTGGAGGACCTTATGACACAGACAGCATGGACACACAAGCTGTGGGCTTTGACCAAATGTTGACATTTATGAAGGTTGAGCAGCACAGCTGGAAAAGGGCACCGTTCAATTTGAATTCATTCCTTAGATAGTTGACTGTAGAGAGCTAATGTGGATTTATCAGCGATCTCCTGTGGCTTTGCATGTGATTTTCACTATGCATGGGCATCTCATATGTCTAATGGCAATATCGTTTTTGGTGGTTTGATCACAGAAATGTCAAAAGGGTAATTTGTTAAAGAAAAACTGATTTCAAGGAAATTCCAATTTCTGCAAAGCTGTAATAATAACAACACTCAATAGGCATGTCAACACTTTAGAAGTTGTTTATAAATGCCACATGACATACTGTTAAAAAAGCATACATCTCCAGGAGAGGAAACGTATATTAACTAACTGCAGAAAACTATACACCCTTATATACATGAACTTTGATACTGACAAAGCAAAACACCCCCCAATTCAACTGGACATCTAATCTGCCTGGTTTTATTTAGGATATTTAATTACAAGTTTTGGTCTTTACTTGACTGGGACAAAGAAAAAAAATCATATTGCCTCATTCTAGATTAAAAACAGTGTTTTGCCCCATGATTATGAGTAAATGTGTGAGAGAGAGAATTCGAGTTTGGATTATTCCCAATTCAAATTTGTGAGTTTTGACCAAAAATCCAATTCGAAAATTCAAATTCAAATTTACAATTTGACCCGTAATAAATCTGCCCTTAGTGGGTTTTTTTGCTCTAATAATATAATTATATGTTTTCAATACTTACAATGTCTTCCTACTAAATGATGCCTCTCAATAATATAGTTTTTGTGATAACAAGTGCTGCATTGTGATATTTCCTTGCTTATGATTAAGGGCAGCTAGCGAAACCATGTAGTGTGTGTTTTAAATGGACAAATAAAGATTCAGCTTTTAACAGATGGCCGGTGTGCGGATCTTCACTTTTTCTCCATTCACATAAATTATATATACACCTAGCGTTGCTTCAAATTAAATTTCTTTTCTTCTAGTCTAAAGGGGTGGCCTCTGGTACAGTGATCCACTTTATGAGTAAATAGGTCCCCTGCTATTTGTCAATAATGTCCTCTAATGTACTTGAAAAGTGTAATCATGTCCCCTCGCAAGCACCTTTTTTCCAGAGAAAACAACCCCAACCTTGACAGTCTACCCTCATATTTTAAGTCTTCCGTCCCTCTAACCAATTTAGTTGCACATCTCTGCACTCTCTCCAGCTCATTTATATCCCTCTTACTATACTCCAGATGAGGCCTTACCAGGGACCTATAAAGAGGCATAATTATGTTTTCATCCCTTGAGTTAATGCCCTTTTTTATGCAAGACAGAACTTTATTTGCTTTAGTAGCCACAGAATTAGACAACGTGTTATCTACAAAGACCCCTAGATCCTTCTCATTTAAGGAAACTCCCAACACACTGCCATTTAGTGTATAACTTGTATTTATATTATTTTTGCCAAAGTGCATAACCTTGCATTTATCAACATTGAACCTCATTTTCCAGTTTGATGCCCAGTTTCCCAACTTAGACAAATCACTCTGCAAAGTGGCAGCATCCTGCATGGAACCTATAGTTCTGCACAATTTAGTATCATCTGCAAAAATAGAAACAGTACTTTCAATGCCCACCTCCAGGTCATTAATAAACAAGTTGAAAAGCAAGGGACCTAGTACAGAGCCCTGCGGTACTCCACTAACAACACTGGTCCAATTAGAAATGTTCAATTTTCCAGTTACTAGACTACATACAACCTTTGCAATTTTCATTCCAACCCCCCATAATATTTAAATGCACTATTAAATGTTGCTTACATTGTGACCACCTCATATTCAGAGTGAAGGAAAAAGTCTACAGTTTGGTTTATTAACCTTGACCCAGTTTATGGATCACTGTCAGACTTACAGGCTTACCTCTCCCTTTCCCTCTGGAAGAGCTTTCATTGTTTATACAGTTTGCAGTTTTTAACTCATCTTAAATGGCATTAAAAAAAGTGAACTCATCCCAAGGAAAACAGCACAAAGGTAAGTAAGTTTTAATTTAATAGTCAGGTAATGGGTTTGAAAATGAATCCCCAAAATGAATGTATTTAAAAGCCTCCTTTGATTTATGTTCCAGAGAATTTGGTGAACTTTTCTGACTAGAAGCAAATGTATTTGTTTAACTAATTCAGCGTAAGTTTAGATTATGCTGAGAAAATGGTTTTATAAGTGGCGACCTTTACCTCTTTGTGAATGTTACAGTTAGGGATTTTAGTGGTGCAGTAGATCATATACATTATCTCCATGCTATATATACATCTTAACAAAGCTGCTTATATAGAAAAGCACAACAAGGCCAGGAATTCAATTGCAACTTGAGATTGTTGGTGTTGATATTAGTGATGAATGATATGAATAAAACTTTATTACAATAATAATATGTGCACATCAAGAATGATCACCATAGTTAAGCTCACCAAAATTCTGAAATGAACTGCATGTAACAGAATACCGAGTCAGTGCACTTGACACTGAAATGAGAGATTCTTCTCGCAGTGTAAAAGGAGGATCTTTATTTCATTTATAAACCAGACACTTGAAGCTAGAAGGCAAAAAGAATTAGAAAACAGACTATACAGTTACCGTACAAGGAAGATGGTTCCCTTTATACTATCTCAATACAGGTAATAGGGAAATAACTGGCAACATACTAAAATTTATACAGGTATGGAATTCGTTATTCGGAAACCCCATAGACAATGGGCAAGGATTATGACTGCATTCTAGAAGTATGAGCAGGCCCCTCTTTACCTCCTGCATTGGCCAGTATTTGTATGTAATGTGTATGTTTGATAGACATCCTTATATACACTCTTCTGTTGTATAGTGCTGCAGAATGAAAATGATATAAACCAGTTTACAACTTTACCTAGAGGTAGCTATATCGATTAGATTTTTTTCATCATTATTAGTTACGTGATGGTCATTTATAAACTCCATGTAGTGCATATTTATTTGAATATGGCAGTTTTCCCTTTTATATATTGCAAGTTTCTTTCCTCTTTTGTGAATCTCATTGAGATATACAATGCACACAAACGGCTCACAAATAAGATGGGAGTTTGCACGCGTGTGGTCATTGTGCGCGATTATAGTGATGATGGTCATTTAGCGAATATAAAGTTGCACTTTGCAAAAACTGCTTAGTGAATACAAAAAAGTTTGTTGTGAAATTTGACAATATGTGATTACAACATATTTAAAAATCTCTTATTTACAACCGCAGCGTAAGTAAAAATATTCTTATGTTTGCACATTAATTCCACTAATCTTGTCCAGCTTTATTAATTTAAACATGCACAGGCCTAATATATTCATTGTGCAATTATTCTGCATTGCATGAAGTTGATAAATGATCCCCCATTGTGTTTGCTCTGGACAATTTATTGTATTATTAACCATTATGCCATCTCGGATATTTATACTGTAAAATACACACATTTTAGGACAAGGGTTATGTTTTAGGAGACTGACAGGACATTGGGTAGATTATAGGGGTTATTTTTAGATTTTTTAAATTTTTTAGATTTTTTAAATACAAAAAGTCCGAACAAACTAGAATCCATGATTTGACCTTATTAATTATTAAAAAAGTTGGATTTAATCGGTTCAGGTAAAAACAGGATAATTTCGAGTGAAAAGCTAATCAGACAATTTTTTTCAACGTTTTTTCCCGATTGGTCAGATCCCCCGAAAAGCGCAGATTTTTGTCTGAAAAGGTTCATTCCAGTGCAGACCACAGAATAGGGACCTCTCCCACTGACATATACAACCTTGGCTGGTCTGAGATGGTGGATTTTTTGGATTCAGGCTTTTTGCTGAATTGTACTTTAATAAATCTCTAAAAATTTGAGTAGTAAAAAAAAACACGAAAAATTCTACTTTTGCTCCAAAAATCCTGACCTGGAGTTTGGTAAATAACCCCCAAAAAGTTTGCTGTGCTGGTTGGTACTACTAAATCTCAGGATGTTGATTGGTGCATAATAAACATACTGTATCTTTGCTTGCCCTATGGAATGGATCATTTTCTTTCACTGATGGAATGCAAATCGTCTTGTACATCACTACTGTATGTCATCTGGAATAACTTTTGTTCCTTATATTTGCCATTTGTGAATGGGTGGTCCTGGACTTATTTCAGCTATAAAGGAAAATCTAAAAGCTGCTGGAAGCAAGGTGCTGGAACTGGACACACTGCCTTTATTTTGCTATAGTTTAAACATGTTTTCCTCCAGTTCTGCAATACTTAAAGCCACTGTCTTTAGAAAAGGGTATTAATATGGGATTGTTTATGCTGATGGCTTAGCAAAATAAATCTCCATGTTATTCATGGCTTTTGTTTATAACTATGACTTTTATATATGTAGTATACAGTATTATTATTAACATTATTAACATGTATTTATATAGCGCCAACATATTATTTCTTAGAACCATCACATCAGGACAAATGCCTTATCCACACTATAGACCAGTCAAATTCCAAGTGTACTAACAATCTGTAGATTAGAGCAAGTTTCAAACTACTATGGAAGTAAAGTAATAAGGAGTACAGAGTTTGTATGGCTCTAGTTATCTATAGGGACCAATCAGCAAGTATTATTCAGTGGTCACCTGTTTGAAAACAAATATCCAATTGGTTTTCAATATGAAAAGCTTTGCAAGGTTCCAGAAATTAATAGTATTTAGCAATTTATCACATGCCCTCTGATTGCATTGGATACTACAGGTATGGATCTCTTATCTGTAAACTCGGTCTCCAAGTATTGCCACTTTGCCAATTCACAATGAAAAGGGAAGATGCTGCCAGATAACTCAGGAGACAGTGAGTCATATCACTGTCAAACAAAAATAAAACCAGCATTCTAAGGCAAATTAATGTAGTGCCTAATTAGATGAGAGTGCTTAGATCTAAACAGCTCTGTTCACATACCCAAAGAACATTATCTACAAAGAGTTATTATTAACTGCAATGACATGCACGCTTAAATGGATGTAAATGCGCAATGTATTGAGCTACTTGCACTTTTATGTATTTGCATGGTGCCTTTCCATTCATTCAGTCTCACAAGTTCCTGTACTGCTGCAAATTTGAGTGAATACGGGGGGGGGCACATTGCATTGTGGGTGAAAATAAAAAAGCTATAAATTGCCCCAATTTTAAGGGCTCACTCCTCCTACCTCTGTGGTAAACTCTCCTGTACATGTCCACCTGCCGACTTTCAATGCACCACCCACTCACTACCTCTTTCCCACCGCACCACTCGCCCCTCTATAGCTTATTATTATTATTCGCCCATCACTAGCTCTAATACATCTTCTAGGAAAGAAGCCCCCCTACCCATAATATATATTGTTGGATCTAACTGTCAATGACTATCTGATACCCAACTGCTGCATGAAGATAGAATGAAGAGAAACAGATGCTGAGAGAGGGATAGTGAACATAAAATTGATTATTTCAGAAACAATGCAATATATTTAATTAATTGTAATTACAAAGGTTCTTTATGCTTAAGCTTATATTGACTTTTCATTTTTGCAATAGTTCCCCTTTAAGTCCAGAAACATTTTTATAGAATTAAATGGGGCAGGGTTATATTATGCATTTGGCTAAAAAAAAGTTTAGAATTGCTTCCTTGTAATAACACACAGGATGGATGATATGTACTACACATTTAAGGTGTTCACCACTCACACACATGGACTGTATGTTTGGTAGTAGTATCAGTTAGGGATAGGTGAATTTTTTCACCCTGTTTCACCGCAAAAATGACACCCAAAATTTGGCCAGTAGCGAATTTTTGGCGAAAACTACATGTGGCTGTGTTACATTTTTGATGGCACTAAAACAAGTGCATTACTAAATACCGACATCTCATTCTAAGTTGTACCATACTTCTAGTCACAGCCAGTCTTTAATATTATTAGTAATGTATAACAATTTATTACAGCAGGTGATAAAGCTAAAAACTAGAAACACAGTCATTATGGCTAACCTGATATGCACATGTAAAGACAATAAATAATGTTACTTTGACAAATGGTGGCTAAACATTAAATAGAAAAACCCACATCCTGAAAAATTCTAAAATTTATAAAAACAGGTTCAGAATGTGCTTTTTTGATTGGTAGGCAAATAATTCACATAACCAACACCACACACACACACACAGAGCACTGTTTGATGAGTGTTCTTTGAGTTATGTTATGCGACAAGCTATAGTGTTTTGGCAAGACATTAAAGAACATGACTGAATAAATCTGCAGCCAAACTATTGTTTTTAATCTTTTGCCATTTAATCTCCAGTATAAGCAAGAGTAATTATTAGCAAGAATTGTTACCAGTCTGCTCGTCTAGATTTAAAGATATTTGCCGGGTGCCAACCCATCTGGAATACAAGACCACACATAGAATGTGAAATTTGCTCTTTGAAATACTTGCCACCTAATAATGGGAGATTGAAAGTTATCCAAAGAGGGTTATATTTCACCACTGAGAAAGACAGGGAAAAAATCTATTGCGATCAATAAGAGGAAAGCTATCATGGGAAAATATGTTGCTGTATCTGCATATATTAACGTCACACACATGCATTTCAAACGTGCATTTCTCTCACATGAGAAAAACAAGAATAATTTCATTTGCTGCTGAATGCCTCAGAATTCCCAATGTATCTCTGTAAAACTACAGATCGGTATTTATAATTTAATATACACTCAGGGTCATTCCTACCATGAGCCAAGATGCTTGCTTTAGACAGCAGTGAGCAGCCAGTGACCATGGGCAGCAAAAAGCAACTTTTTGTAACCTTTAGGAACTGAATTCCTGTTTTTGCAGTCCCCCCCCTTCCCCTTGACTCATTCTGATGCCCAAGAGTAGCGAGGAGCAGGTGGGGGGCAGCCCAAAATGCACACTGTACACATTTTACATAGAGAAGTTTATAAGGCTAAATGGGCTGTACTGTACCTCAGTTACTGTAGTATCATGGTACTCAATGCTCAGGCCAGGAGATAACTCTGGAGATTATGAGTGCTCATATGACAAAAATATATGAAGTAGCAACATCAAACTGGTGACCCTATAGCTGGCATTCAACCTCAGTTTCCAGCTTCCATACATTTATGACTTTGTTTACATTTCTCCTTAGAATGAAGTCACCTTATGTATAACTAATGTCGGTCTACAGGAAAACGCAGGAATAGTATTAGCAATAATGCCAGGCAGACTATCAAACTGTTATTCTTATTATATGTCTATAATTCAGCAAATTATTACAAGACGTAGCCAGCAATTTGATAGCTTCATCGGTATTTACAGCAGGAAAATGGAGATTACACAGCTGGTGTATAGCCATAACTGGAGAAAAAAAGGGGACCTGGAGAACAAGATACTTACTGTTTATTTAGGATGGGCCCCTTTAGCTCACAAGGTTACAGATAGATGAAATGTGATCTTAACAGTCAATGTGTGCAGTAAATAAGCATTCACCTTTAGATTTCACCCTAATCGGCCTTCAAGCTGGAGCCCTAATTACCTTGCTTTGGACCTCCCTGGGGGGGGAGCACAGCCCCACATTTTGGAAACCATTGACTTAAATTCTGAACTTTGTGCTAGTTTCATATAACACACTGTATTAATAATGAATGAGCTAAATACATTTCACAAGCAATTAGCTGTGTTAACACAGGAGCTTTGCCAGATCTCCGTTTCCTTGCATAGTGCTAAGATCAAGATAGAGGATAGGAGATAACAAAGGAAGAAAGCCTTATACATTGCTACTAGTGACAAATTCCTGCAAGAGAGTAAAACAACCTGAAATAACCACGTTTTGGCATACTCAGATTGGCACAATCTTTTATTTACAAATGCTGATTAAAAAAAAATGTCCTGGCACACAGAGTTTACTTTATTACCTAATTCCATCTTGTCAGAATGTGACCAAGTGCAATTAGATGTGCAGCAGGATTTGGAGATTATTTCCAAGAAATAGGACCTGGTATAGGGATTATACACTTAAGTAGGAGCTCACTCTTTTCTAGACTATTCCTTTAGTTGTAGGAATGGTTTAAATGAAATCAAAGGAAAAAAAAGGAAATCATTAATTAAAAAATGATTTGCTTTAAATGGACTAAGTGCAGTATGTGCTAACCACATTTCATTGCTTTCTGAATAACAGGTGTCTGGATAATACATCCCCTACCTGAATTTTGTATTTTTAGTTCTAGATACTTACCCAAAATAGATTTTACTTCTTGCTGAAAAAAACAAGGGTTTTTAACACTTGTTATTACACTATTGTTATTCTTCAGGAAGTGTGACTATGATACTGTGTGACTAAGGGGCAGATTTATTAAGGTTCAAATGGTAAATTTGAATTTTTTTTTAGTCAAAACTCACAAATACGATTTTTAAACCAGCAACTTGAATTTTAGTTTGAATTTGAGATTTATCACGCCTCGACCCTAAAAACAGCTCAAATTTGAATATTTGCCACCTAAAACTTGCCGAGTTCATCTACAAGTCAATGGTAGAGGTCCGTTGAACCATTTGAATATGTTAATTGCCTTACTGACATTCGAGTTTTATTTCCAGAGAAAAGTTTGAATCAAGTTCAACCACTGAACTTACCAATCATATACCATCAAATATAATGCCATTGCATATACTGCCCATATTCATGCATATCCTTTTACATATATATTCCATTAAAGAATGAAGTCATACACTCTAAACATCATGGTAAATTCAAGAACCAAAAGGGGTAACCTCCTACTACGAAGGTTAAAGCTTATGGGTCATGACATTTCTACACCAAAAGCTAGGGGACTACAGCAGAAAAATAAACTTGAGCTGCACCTGGAAACAATTTAGCATTTCCACAAATTTTACTTAATATTTTAGAAACATTTTTTTACAGTCAAAAATGCTCACATTTTTCCGCACTTGGTAATACTTTAAAAGATAACAAAGAAATTGACTATATGCAAAGTAAAAGTTACTAATTTGATATATTTTCCAGAGAAAAAGTTTCATTTGGCACATCAGACTGAAGCATACCGAAACAGAGCTGGCAGAATTAGAGCAGTTTAATCTTGAAGACAAACATTGCCCGCTAACACTTGTCAGAGTATGTTACTGTGTATAAAAGCTGAAAAACCTTTGCATTTATTCCATACATATAAAAAAGTATTGTTTCTGGACTTACATTTTATATGATATATACACACACACACGCAGCAGCAACAGCATGGTGTGGAACAAGTGACAGGGAAACTTTTTTAGACGTTTCCTGCTGTGATACACTTGAGATAGGGCACTTGTAGCCCGAAACATATTAATGGGGAAATTTTACTAAAGCGCAAAGCGGCTAAAGCTAGTGCAATTTCACCAGCATGACATAACTTACTTACTTTGCCGATTTACCAATGGGTGCTGGTGTAAATTCACTAGCGATATGGACCTACTCTAGCGCTACTTCGCACCCTTACGCCAGGTGAAGTTGCGCTATGGGACGTAACTACGCTAATTCACTAACGTGCGCATTTTACTGAACGTTACCTCTTGCGCCAGACTTTACTTCACTAGGTCAGACCAGGCCGAAGTTCAATACAATAGATAGGAGTTTGTCCATAAATAGTTGAAACTTTTTCTAAGTCCCAAAAAACGCTGGCATTTTTACTTTTTTAAGGGTGATAGTATGACAAATAGTGTAAATTTTTTTCTGAGTACCCTCATTCCCCCCTACATTTCCTAATACAGTGGACACATGTGTAGGGCAATAGAACACCTTTATTTTATTTATTAAAGGTTTCCTGGGCTTGTGTAGTGTAATGTAGTTGCTGCAGCATATACGTCCTTTATATTTTAACTTTGCGCTGTATGCAAATTAGGCATTGCTTGCGTAACCTTGCTTTGCCTGACGAAGTAACTGTAGCGCAACTTCGCTACCGTTCGCCTCCCTGAGTGCAACTTCGCCCCCCCGCCCCCTCTTTCGTAGTCTCAGGTTATACTTCCTCTATAATGTGTTTGGCATGCCTATCACTCCTTTGTAACACAACAGAATCCAATAAAGGTTTGAATTTCAAAGTTATCTTTCCTTGGTAGCCTAGACAGGAATGAGGTACCTTAACAGTCAGAAAACTGTTAACAAATTTTCTTTCACGATTCCCCATAAGATTCTCAGTTTGAACATTTCCATATGATACACTTTCTTCTGCATGATGTGCCAATGTCCCAAATGTGTTTTGTGTTTATTTGTTTATTCCCACTCCCCCACTTAAAAAGAAAGGAGGCTTAATTAGGAGCTATATAGTATTACACATTCAATATATAGTATACCCTGTAGTGTCCAAGGATCAAACTGGGCAACTACAATTTACATATATACAACGTGTTGTACAATGTTGATATACTGTATGAGCCTCAGTTTACCATTTCCTTAGCAAACATTTATGATGACAAGCATGAGTCATAAACATCAATGGGCCATGCCCTTTTTAATGTTTTAGAAAATCTTAGGGAGATTTAAGTATTGTTAAGTATTGTTAGTTCCAGTGTCATGACGCAGGTTTTCATCGTTCTATGGCTTTTAAAATGTAAGATATTCGAAAATAAAAGAAAATCAGTGTTGAAATAAAATGGAAACATATTTTTTTCTATATGGAGGGTATAAATTACAGTGAATAAACAAAAATCCTGTGTATTTCTGCTTCTAAATTATACATATAAAAATTATACATATTGTAAATTCAGTAGCAAAAGTAGTAATAACATTTAAAAATGTTTATTAGGACATGTATAGCCTAATGCATTTCAAGCTTCACATGTTGTGAGTTTTAAAAATGACAAGGCTACCCAAATATAGCTTTAACTCCAATAACTGTTACTCCGTTTATAATGTTCTAAGCTAAACTTTAGCCATTTCTTAAATGGCTTCCACATTAGCAGTTAGCACACTTAAACCATACACTGTGTATGTAAGTTAAAACTCAAAGTACTTTTTTACTTTTGCTGTTGCAGTGAATTTAGAATCATGGTGTTATATATTTTGCAAATATATTGTTATGCATATGGATACAATATATATTGTACAAAGACGCATAATAATGACAATTATCTAATATAACAGGGAGGGTCCAAGAGTTCACTGAAAAATCTGTGTTGCCATTTCGATGATTCATTAATCTGCTAAATCTCTACTGACCCTCAATGCTTTGCCCTTGCTGAATCAATAGAAGCACCACAACCCAATTTCATCAAATAACTCTTTATAAAATATATTTGTAATGTAAATGTGTTTTTTGTCTGTTTTGTCTTTCTTTTCACTACATGAGATTGGCAAGCAGAAAGATAGGAGTTAGGGAGCCCTGTGTGAGCTGAGATTGTCTAGAGCTGCGTGGAAAGATAAAGAGAACAGCAGTATTGTTGCTGTTTCCAAATCAAAAAGCACTCTGAAAAGGAGATTTTTGGGTGTAGGAAAGGCACAGACATGAATCCTCTAGCAGGAGACTTAAGTGTTTAGCTAGATCCCAGAGTGGCAAGGGTTTTGTTTGCATTTCTTTTATGGGTTTTTTTCTATTCGGCTGGAATGGTCTTATATTCTATGGGGCAAATTTTACTAAGCCCTGAAAATTCTCCAGCGTCGGCTTTGCAAGCAGCGCAACACTTCGCCAGGAAAAAATTCGCTCAGACAATGCTAATTCACTAACATGTGAAGTTGTGTCAAGGGCACCGAACGCTGGCGAAGTTGCGCTAGTGTTAATTCGGCAAGCAGAGCGAAGTTGCGCTAACGTTGGCTAATTTGCATACGGCGGGAAGTGAAAGTTGAATGGCCGTATATGTTGCAGCAAATACATTACATTACACAAGCCATGGGAAGCTTAATAAAATAAAATAAAGTTGTTATATTGCCCTACACTTGAGCCAGTGTATAGTTTATGTGCCATATGTTAGGAAATGTAGGGGGAAAGCCTGTTACCCCCCCCCAAAAAAATTACTCTCTTTTGCAGCATATCACCCTCAAAAAAGGAAAAGACGCCACAGTTTTTTGGGACTTTTCAACTGAATTTTAAGGAAGTCCTATCTACTCTATTGCAGTTTGCCTGGTCAGAGGGGGTGAAGGCAAGTCTGGTGCAAGAGGTAACGTTCAGTAAAATCTGCATATTAGTGAATTTGTGCAGTTACTTCCCTTCACTAGAGTGCCACCTCGTCTGGTGATTGAGTGCAAATGAGCGCCAATGTCAGTCTCTTTCGCTAGCGAAGTTACGCCTGCGCCCGTTAATAAATTGGCAAAGTACCAAAATGACATCACGCTGGCAAATTTTTGGCCAGCGTTAATCACTTTGCCCTTTAGTAAATGTGCCCCTATATTTTCACAATAAAGTGGACATTTTCATTTTAAAGAACTGTCTATTATGTTAATGTTTAATGAATATTGATTTTTTTAAAAATACTACTCTCATAAGTAGATTAACTATAGAGGAAGCAGACCCCACAATTGCAGGGGGGACACTGGGGGACCTGGAATATGGGGTTGGCTTCCTATATAGCATAAAAATCCCCCCTCCCTGCCACTTTTCTTCTTTAAACTGCTGGACTGTTCAGTGGCATGGGGGGAATCGGGTTGTGACAGGGACAGTTTCGGACTCCAAAGATTTCTGGCAGCAGGCTCCTCATACGTTTTTGCTTTGTGGACGGCAGATTGCATGTAACACATAAAACAAAATATCTGCACAATTATGTGTATGGTATACTCCTACATATTAGTAACATGGTACTAGTTGGGATGAAACATGCAAATACATGAATCATTTTATAGTGAAAGGAATACAACAGGATGGTACAGGCTGTGAACCAGACAGCCCTAAGGAAAACATCCTATTTGCTCTTCTGTTTAACAAATTAACTCATTAACTAAGTGATGGGTCAGTGCCAGCCTTTTGCATAGACCATAAATCTTGTTAGTAAAGTTTATCTTTTCAGTTTAGTCCTCCCTACAGTTGTTACAGCATGTGTGGTCACTGTGCATTAAATATAAAAGGCCAGTTAGACACAATCACTGAAGCTTAAATTATATTATTTTAAACAAAACTTTGTATGAAGTTATCTATCCACTGAAGAATGTTAATATTTTTTTTCACAAAAACCAGCCTTATTTTACATTGACAGCAATTCTCTGTGCTGTTTTCTTTAAAAAAAAAAAAAGTATATATACTTATATATTCTGGAATGTAGTTCTAAAGGCCTGTACAACATCATGGTTAGTTAGTCTGTAGTTGTCTAGTAATCATCTTTTTTGTACTATATACAGCAAGTAATTTATTGGAAACTATAAAACCTAATTCTAGTCAGTTTACAAATAACAGCATTTAATCCCGTTATCTAATAATATGTGTGCACCAACTAGACTCAGAATTACTCTGCAAGTCCATGTTTAAGACTTATTAATATTAGATACTGTATTACTGGGCCTGGATAAATGAAAACTTCCATAAGAACTAATCATTCTATGTAAAATAAAGCCAAGTAATAATAAGCATTAAGGCATTTTCTATTTGCTTCCTTAAAAAACAACTACTGACACAATACTTGCAAATAAAAACTTGGCACCAAATTGGTGATTATAAATCACGCAACATTAAATATTAATAGGGAGTGAGTAAACCAGGCAATAGAGGCTGCAAGGTTTTATAGAATAACAGTAATGAAATGAAAACAAACGCTGTCTATTATGCTAAAACCGAGCCCTGCACTCATATGCAGAAATACTATGCAGTAGACCCTGAGGCTCTGGCACCATTAAATTACAGAATATTGGCTTCAGATGATTTAGTTGGAGGGGCATTGCAAAATAATTTATACTATAATATTATATATTTATAATTTCTATTTCTATTTTTATATTAGCAATGTGCTTTTTTTTACACCCTTGCAAACTTCAACTATATGACTGTTCAGCATGTCAAGATCCATCCAGCATTCAATTTGTTTAAATAATTACTTGCCATCATACAATCACCCCTATTGGTGATGGCATTGGTGATTTGCGTTAGAAGCTGAAATCAAGTCAGAGCCCTACAGGTTGGCAATCACTAACCCCAATAACTGTGATCATAACATCTATAAAAAATAAATATTAAATAATAAGAAATAGTGCTTGTTATATTTTAAAACCAGACTTAGTATGGTAACTAACATATCTATGGAGAATGGAAGGCTCACATAGCAACATAAATTGTCTCAAAACATGGAAAAGGAAATTCTGAAAATTATTAATATAGAGATCTCACTGATACTCCCCTATAGCCAGTAATGCCACCATCAACCATTGAGTTAATGGCCTTCATCTGTGTTTTCTTTAAAAACAATTATATCATCTAAAATGTTGTCTAAAGTAAGCTGCAAGAAAGTCCAAACTTGTAAGGGAGGTATGCATAGCAATTACTAAGAAACACAGTTAGCAGTTCAAAGTGAGTAACTCTGTTGGAACAAGCTATGATGTTGTTTTATTTAAATCACTTGAGGATATTTCAGGCATATACTGGAAATCTTAAAATAACACTTCTGACCTCTTTCCTTTGGTAAATATTCATACTTTGATTTCAGTGATATGGCATTGCACCTCTGTTCAACCTCCTTATCTCCTTCAACTTGATATATTCCATGCTCTTCCAGTCCTAACTGTAATGATACTGATGGAATATAGAACAAAACATCTACTATTAGTTACATAATGATACGTCCAGTATTAATAACACAATGTAAACAATATAACAGAGCGTATATAGACATTACAAAAGTAAGTTAAAAAAACACCCAAAACAATACAAATAAAAATGAGAAAGATAAAATTTGTTTTGGCGTGTTAGCCTATGGCCAATATGAATAACTTAGACTGCCATTCCCCAGAAACATGGGATTTCTATAGGAGGCGCAACTGGCTGCCAACCTCTAGTCACCACAGAAACATGTTACAGACTAGAAAAATGAAACAATAGACTTATAGGCATTGCTAGGATCTCACAAGCTCTGAGGAGCCAGCTCTTCATCCAAGCTCAATAGATTTGTAATTAAGAGAATATTATGCTTGTTTCCACGCTCAGTTTAGGTATAAACTGAAAATACATTCTGCAGGTCTACCCTAATGTATCTGCTGTTCACCTCATGGTGTAATGGTTCTGACATTATCCTGTAAGTAGCTACACAGGATCAGTGTCAGACTGGAGGTGTGTGGGCCCATCGGGGCTGACACGTCAGGGGCCTGAAACCACCTCAAGGGCCCCCTGCCCCCCCTCTGCTAATCCCAGGGGCCCCCACCCTGGAGCAAATCTCCCTCTGTTCCCCTTTACTCTCCGTGCATACTTCCTTCCCACACATTATAACATTATGCTTTAAGTAGCTACACAGAATCAGCATCAGACTGGAGGAGTGTGCGATCACTGGGGCTGCCAGATGAGGGCCTAAACCCCCTCAAGAGCCCCCTGCCCTGGGGCAAATTCCCCTCTGTTCCCCCTTACTTCCCGTGCATACTTTCTTCACAAACCGATTTGTCCTGCAGTTGGGAGGAGGAGCTCACAATGGCCACCTGGGTTTTTTCTGATGGCCACCAGCCCAGTTCTACTATGCACTGAATAACAGAATTCTATAATTTCCCAGAAGTATAGCAAAATCTTACTGTGTTTATTTCAAAGAAACATACATAGTTACTGGCACAGCAAAGTCGTGAACTCCAGGACACACAGAAATGTGCAGCTTGTGATCTTGCGGAATAGTTTTGCTCATTTTTAGAAAGGTCGCCTAAATTCTGCAACAATATAGACTGCTTCTTTCTTGAGCAGGTTGCACTAAAAAGGGTCAGGTTCTGAGACTTTTTTCACCTAGGTAACTCTGGCATTACAAGACATTACCACAAGCATATATGAACATACTTCATACTCTGGACTGTTTATCATAGAAACACAAAAATCTGACCCCCCTCAATGCCATTAGGGAGCTGGCTCCACCACAGAGGAGGCATTGCAGGATCAGCATTTTGGCAATTATCACCACTACATTGGCCTTGCACGCAAGTGCTGTCTTGGCAGGGCTCCAGCCTCTGTAGCTAAATGAAAAATATCCCCACTAGAGGGACAGACAATTTTATTTTATACATTTCCTGCTTTATGAAATATCATGTTTTCATGAAGTCTCACTATTGCACACAGCAGAGAACTGAAAGGGTAATGACAAAATAAAAGAGACAACAGCTAGCAATTTCATACATTAGCTAAGAAAAATAAATAAACATGTTTGCAAATTTTTAAAGTATCCTTTAATACACATTTTGGTTCTATCTTTCTATACAGGTAGGGTTTGGTTATCCGGACAACAAAATTACAAAATTGGATGCGCTCAAACTCTTTTCTCCCTCCTCTGTGAAACTAATTTAATCAGGTTATTTAATATCCTTGCTCACCCTTTAACTGGGTGGGTCAGGGTGCAAATGCCCCGGACCTTTCACTTAATCAATCTGTGTTCACAGGCATTCAATATTTACAGGTCACTCACCACTTGCAGTCTCTGGTCAGGGTGCGGCGTCCCAAACCCGCAGCTTAGGGAGACACAATTATCAGTAGTAGGCATGCCTATGTGTTTTTATGACAACACACGGAATGTGTGAATTGTTGGGGTAATAAAGCCATTTTTTTTAATTACCACCGTCTGCTGATCTGTGAAAGTGTGCCCAACATTGGAAACTACTGAATATTTGGTTATCCAGAAACTATAAAGCTCCGAATTATGGGAATGCGATCTCCTATAGACTCTATTTTAATCAAATACTTCTGTGCCTCCACTTGATCCTAACTAAAATATAGTTAATACTTATTGGAGGCAAATCTATCATATTGGGTTTATTAAGGTTTACATTATTTATTAGCAGACAAAGCATGGTGATCCAATTTTTAGAATGAAAACTCTAGGTTCCAAGCATTTTGGATAACTGGTCCCATACCTGTACTTCAATTCCATTCATAGTGATTTTGAAGAGATAAGGTCCTACTAAGCAGCTTCTTGGAGTGCATGAACCAAAACCCAATGGCAATCAAAAAGGTTGCTACACTTTCCAAAACATGAGCAAAGTCTTTCATCACAGATTAAAGAGCAAGGTGTACAATTATTAGGTTGCCTAAATCCAACTATTGTGCACACTGTTTTGCTACTTAAGGAATAAGTCTGTGGTTAATAGCACCCAGTGTACCATATTATGACACCCTAAATGGTGAGTTCCGTGACTGTGTATAGTATATCCCAAATGACACTTTCTAGTCTATTGAACTAGTGCTGATGAAGCTAACTTTTAACCAATCTCCATGTATAGTGGAGTATAAATGACACCAAACAGTATCCACCCAAAAATACCAGCACATGATTAAGGGAAGTGGCACCCCCCTTATGTTTAGGTATTGTCCAGGCACTGCAGCATTTGTATTAGGAAAGGACAATTGTAAATATACAGAAATACCTATAATTATGGCACCTGTTTTTCAAATGGAGTTCAAATTGATACAACCCTCATTTTCTACTCCTTATTTAGTTACATCTGATAACATCAAATCAGAAATGGTCAATGATAGTTTGTCAGTTTGCAATTTTATCTTTTACTGACCTCACCAAAGATATGAGTTTTCAGAGCTGAAACTTACTAACAAAATTCTGCATTTATTGTTAATTTAAGGTAGAGGATCAAGGTTCAAAACATCCAGCACAAATTACAATGCACTTTCCTCCCCTCCCTCAGATAATGGAGCTTAGCAGCCAATTGCATGCTGGCAAGCACAACTTGTGCCTCATTAGTAAGAGGAATGTAAGCATGACATACAGGCACTCCTGTCTCCACCAAGTGTTGCAATCAGCGCCAGATTTATAAAGTTTGCATGGTGCTATAAATCAGTGGTTATTGAATATAAAGCTAATGGCAACAAATTTGCAACCAATCCCAGAGGAAATTAATAATTGTATCCTTCCAAATTTAAAATATATTTATTAGGTGATCACCATATGTTCATAGATTTGTACTGAGCATGTACAAGATAGAGTAGAGAGCAACCAATAGTACAGTTTAAAGAATGTTTTTTTAATCAAATATCTTAAGGATAAAAAATATAACAAGTACCTAAATATACTGTAAAAATTAAACGAATGTCTTATTATCAACCCTAGCAATGAGAAACTAGCGGGAGTATGACAGAATAATTAAATCATACTGGTGCAGTTGTATTTTTGTACAATGATTGGCTAGCCTAGCAAAGATAAAACTGCTTAGTAATAATACATTGAAAAGAGCAATGCGAGAAGTTGTCTTTTGATGCTAATCTTTGGTGAAGACTTTTGTTCAGTCATTCCCAGCTGGGGCACAGAGGTTGGGAATGTCTAGTTGGCTTCAAACTCCAAAACAACATAGATGTTCAAAGCATTGTATTGATTTCTGTGAATTCCAGGGTTTTTTGCTTTTTTTCCCACTGAAATGTCAAGTCACATAAAAATAAAGGCATCTAAATCTTTTGATGATAGTGTGGTGTTTATGTTCACCGCTATTTCAAAAACTGGATTACGTAACAAAAACAGCCTTTCAATACTCAGCAAATTTATTTTCATTGTTTTTAAACTAGAATCTTTTGAGTACGCTTTTTTATTGTTAAATGAAATAAACTATTATAAATATAAACTTATACTTAAACAAAGACGATTTCCTACGCAGAAAACGTTATATTTAGATATTCAGAAATATAGTAAATCAACAATACAAAATTTCAGTTCAAAGACTAATATTTTAATTATTGAGTTAGTATTGATTGTGCAACGCAAGACTTTTCCCATTCAAATTTCACTCATTATAAAGATGAGAATAATGGGAAACTATGGGTCAGTGTACACAGCCTTTTAGTACCTGACGTTCTGTGCTGTGTGCTCTGCTCCATCGCACTTCAGTTACGCCATTTTCTTCTATATAAGCAAGCAACTGCTTGTTCACTGAGAAGGGGGTAAATACAAAAAAAAAAAAAAAGAAAATGGGCAAAGCTATGAATTCTGGGAACAAAATGAATAAGACTTAATGATGCTTAAAATCAGATATATTTATTTTTTAGCCATTGTTTTGGCCACACTCTATTTATAAAATCCAAATTATAATGCAATTGATTTTTAAGTGTTTGTATGTTTATGTTTTTGTTAAAAGAACAGAGGACTTGTGTTTTAATTTCTATAACTATCCCTTAGATGATAATGCTGTAAAGGGTACAAAAGATGGCATCTAAAAAGAATTCCAGTGTCCACTCAAGCTAAGCAGAGATACAAAGCAGCTTTAGTTTTAATGAAACATGGCAAAAAGAAAAGGAAAATGACAAGCATTACCCAATTCATTTAATACCTTGCATATAGGAATTGCTTTAAGAACTCAGGTGCCTGCCACATTGTACCAGTTACCTATGGAAATCACTGTTGAATAGTATAATGTTACCAGCTTGCACACCCTGGCTCTCTTTGACGTGAATGACCGGTGCATGGTGAAGAAGGCTTCGGGATCCTCCGAAAATCGTAATTATAAATAATTCAACTAGCACTCAGGTCAAAATCTAAGCAGGGACAATCCCTTACTGTGTTTATTTGCGAAAATGCAACATTTCGGGATGAACCCCTTTCATTAGATTTTGACCTGAGTGCTGGTTGAATTATTTATAATTACGATTTTCGGAGGATCCCGAAGCCTTCTTCACCATGCACCGGTCATTCACGTCAAAGAGAGCCAGGGTGTGCAAGCTGGTAACATTATACTATTCAACAGTGGTTTCCATAGGTATGGAAACCAGTCATACATGCTTTTTATTTTCAAATTTTAGCAGACTGTTCAAAACTTATTACTGCTTGGGTGCTGTTGGTAACTGCACTGGTAAATTTAGCACCTAGCTTAGTAATTAAACCTTACATTGTCCACTAGATTTATCAATAATTAAATATCAATACTATATTCAAGAAATAGGGGCAAATTTACTTAAGGGCAAATTTTTGCCTGTGAAGACTTCACCACTTTGCCAGCGTTCATTTGCTACCACTACACTAATTCACTAAAATGCAAAGTTGCATTTCAGCTGCCAAATGCTGGTGAAGTTTCGCTAGCATTAATTCGTCGGCGTGAGCATTTCATAGTGAACTTTGCTAATGTTCATTTCTGCCTAGCAAAACCCCATTAGTACACTTACGCTTATTTCAATTTGAATAAGGCAGGTACATATAGGTCGTATATATGTCTTTATTAAGAATATGATGCAAATACTTGAAGTGGCCACATATTATTAAAAATGTTCAAGGAAGCAATATCATGTCCTAGACATGAGCCCATCGTAAAACAAATGTGGCATGGCATGCCCCTCTTATGGTTAAAAAAAGGTTAAAACTAAAATTTGTAATAGTTACAACTTTTAAAGACAATCACGACATAAATGGCAGCATTTTTTTATCATCTTAATAACTTTTCGGCATACAGGATATGATGTAATTGACATAAGATTGAGGAGGATATAGCTTTATCTTATCAGTTTGTAATAGAAAAAAGAAGGAAAGCAAACCCTAAAAAGTGCACCTCCCCATCGTTGGATCCCATGACTCAAAGAACCAATTAAAACTTAACTTTTATTAATAATTGGATAAAAACCATAAATCCAGAAAAAATAAAATGATTGTTAAGATCAGGGGGATAAACGGACTGTAATTGAGTTGCGCAATATATACAAGCCGTGAGGTAGAGAATAGACCAATCACAAGGTCCTGGGATAACCATGGGGCATGAATGCACCAGGCGCAACTTCGCCGCACTTCGCCAGGCATAGTTTCGCCAGCGCTCCGCAAATTCACTAAAATCCAAAGTTGCGCACAGGGGTAGCGTAAGGTTGCGAAGTTGCGCTAGCGTTGATTCGCTATGTAAAGCGAAGTTACGCTAGCGAAGGCTAATTTGCATATGGCGCAAAATTCAAATTTCAATGGAGGGACACGTATCAGCACTACAAATGCCTAGAAAACCTTCAAATCAGCAAATAAAAAATTTATTTTGCCCTACACATGTGCCCACTGTCTAGGTAAGTTGCCATGAGTCAGGAAATGTAGGGGGGAGGATCTTTTTCAGCCTATCACCCATCATGTAGAAAACACGCCAGCGTTTTTTGGGACTTAGAAAAAAATTTGACTTTTTTTGAAACAATCCCTATCTACTCTATTGCGCTTCGCCAGGTCTGAGGTGGCGAAGGAAGTCTAGCGTAAAAGGTAGTGTTCAGTACACTGCGCAAGTTAGTGAATTTGCGTAGTTACGTCGCTAGCGAAAATTCGCCTGGCGTAAGGATGCGAAGTAACACTAGCGAAACTATGCCAGCGTTCGTTAGTGAATTTGCGCAGTAACAAAAATGCCAAACGCTAGCGAATTAATGCTAGCGTTCCGCGCTTCAGCGCTTAGTGATTTTGCGCCATAGTATCCCATAGTATCAGCAACAGTGTTGCTGTTTACTGAATAGATACTAAATCCATGTAACAGTATCAAATGTGACTCAGAAAAATATGTATAGGAAATGATGGATACTTTATCATCAAATAAATACGTTCATTGTAATACTTTCATTAAGTCCCATTGGACCTAAAGCGTTCATTCAGAAAATCCACTCACTTTCTTTAGACAATAATGCTGTTTCTATGTCTCCACCTCTGATCCCAAGAGAAACTCTATAAAGACCCATAGCTCTGAGGTTAGTGCTAGAATTATTGTGGAATTCCAAGAAATGACGACTGACTGGTGGCAAAGGAAACTCTGGTGAAAGAGGTAATGTTCTGTAAAATTTGCACCTTAGTGAATTTGCAGAGTAACGATCGTTCACCTGAGCAAAAATTCACCTGGCGGTAGGGCGCAAAACTGCGCTATCAATGGTCTCTTTTGCTAACGAATTATCCTCTACACCTGTTAGGAGATGTCCCTGTGGATGGGATTTCTGGCAAATTTTCGATGGCAATGGCAACTTCACCCTTTAGTAAATCTGCCCCATACAGTTGGTCAGGCAACATGGTTGAAATAGGGCTCATCCTTATGAATTTAGAGGATGTATGGCTAGCTGTACACATAATAGAAATTAAGGTATGGGATCCATTATTTGGAAACCAGTTATCCTGAAGACCATCTCACAGAGACTAAATTTTATCTAAATAATCCAAATTTATAAAAATGACAATTATTATTGGAAGCAAAACCAGCCTATTGGGTTTATTTAATGTTTACATGATTTTCTAGTCGACTTCAAATCACAGAAAGGTTCATTATCCAGAAAACCCTGTCCCCCAGCAATCTGGGTAACAGATACTTGTATTACATTCCTGGCATACCTTTTCTTTTACTCAAGGTCTTTTGGGCCCAGTTTACCAATACAAATTATTTGAAGTAAATAAAAAGCTCGTAACAAAATGAATGTTTGTTTATATGAACTTCAATAATTTTAGCTTTTTCCACTTTAAGAAAATGTTCTTGCATAATTATCTGACAAAGCATTTATAATAAATAACAGGAAATCTTGCCAACAGGGAATATCATTATTATCACTATTAAGCATGACCAAAAAAGTTTGAAAGTACGAATCAAGCATGTGGACAGGTACACATCATTTATCATAATCTACTTAATGTCAGGCGCTTCCATAAACCTAGGGAATATATATATATATATATATATATATATATATATATATATATATATATATATATATATATATATATATATATATATATATATATATATATATATAGTCAAATGCTTCACCGGCACTCACCCTCAATAAATCAAGTCCCGGGTGCTCCTCAGGGGTACAACAAATAGATGCAATCAGAAGCACTCACGGTTGCAGTGATCAAAGTATCTCTTTTATTGGAGTGTCACAAACTACCCCACATGAACGCGTTTCGGTTCTCTCAGAACCGTCGTCAGGATGCATCCTGACGACGGTTCTGAGAGAACCGAAACGCGTTGATGTGGGGTAGTTTGTGACACTCCAATAAAAGAGATACTTTGATCACTGCAACCGTGAGTGCTTCTGATTGCATCTATATATATATATATATATATATATATATCTATATATAATACACAAAAGCCATGAATATCTTGTAAATTATATCCTTATAAACGGTGAGTTCTGATGTGATCAGTTATAAACGGTGAGTTCTGATGTCCTTTCTATCACATAACTCACTGAAATTTGTGTATTATAATAAATAAAGTACCCCAGTTGCAAAATATGAGGATATTAGAATTTACCTCAGAGTTCCATGACCTGTATAAAAACATCGTTTTTTTATATGGTCATGAAACTCTGAGGTAAATTCTAATATCCTCATATTTTGCAACTGGGGTCCTTTATTTATTATAATACACAAATTTCAGTGAGTCGTGCGAAACACCAGGAGCCAGAAATGGTGTAAAATGGCCACAGTATTTATTAACATTTCATCAAATAAATAGGACCTTGCAAGCCTCATCCCAAGGTAATATTAAAAGCCAGAATTCCATAAGGGATCACTTATATGCTCTGCCGCTCCTCACTTGAGATGAGCACTATGTCATTATAGTCACTACTGAGTATTAGGCTGCCTCTACCTACAGAGAGGATGGCCCCAAACTCTGCTACGAGCAGGAGCTGCATCTCTTACCATGAGAGAGGTTCAGCAGCCCTGCTGTCGGCTGCAGTGTGTCGATGATAAAAAATCCAAGCAGGCTGTCACCTAGCACAAGCAGTAGTAGCATCTGTATCAATCAACCGACTGTGCAGTCACAGGAGAGAACCTCCTTTTTCCCTCTTCTAAATTTACCTGTGCAGTATTCTGGCTAGGTCCTACCGCCACAACGAGCCCAACTGGAAACCTTCAGTTGGGTTTGTTCCACCATAACTTTATAACTATTGGTTATTAGTTAGATGGATGGAATAAAATTAGCCATTAACCTAATGTATTTATTTATTTTTAAATATTGTAGGTATGCAAAACATAAGTACATTCCTGCTTGAAATACCTTGAAATACCTTCAAATAATCTATGACCATGTGCAATTGCTGGAATAGCCAGCTACCATTTTGTGGATGTATAGTGGTTTGACAGGTTATAACAAGGTGAACTTCCTACTAGGTTGCCTGACATAGTAGCCCAAATAGTTCACCGCTAAATAACTGGATGATCACAAAACCAAAACCACTAAAACATTCCCTTGGCCAGGAGACTTGACCTACAAAATCATGGCATTATTTTGCTATAAATTACCATTTACTTCGCCCTTGTGGTGGACTATGATGCTAACATGGAATGCAATTTGATTCCATCCCTAAAACCAAACTTACCCTTCTTTTAATAACAATGGAGTGCAGGTCAGCCTGCCCATCTGGTCTGGGGGCCCTAAGCTGCCCTTGCCCATCTCCAAGGATAAGGTCAACAACCACTTACCAAGCTTCTTCCATAGCAGTGCATCTGCTCTGTAAAGACCCCCTCCAGCCGGTTTTGCCTGACTCATAGGGTAAAGTCACCCAACCACTTACCATGCTGGTCCTGTAGCTGCCCATCCACGATGTGAAGACCCGCTCCGACAGCCCATCCACGATGTGAAGACTCGATCCGACTGCCCAATTTCACTTACCATGCTTCTTCCATAGCAGCGCATCTGCTCTGTAAAGACCCCCTCCAGCCGTTTTTGCCTGGCTCAGAAAGTAAGGTCATCCAACCACTTACCATGCTGGTCCCGTAGCTGCCCGTTCACAATGTGAAGACACGCTCCAACAGCCCATCCACGATGTGAAGACTCGATCCAACTGCCCAACCTCGCTTACCATACTTCTTCCATAGCAGCATATCTACTCTGTAAAGACCCCCCTCCAGCTGTTTTTGCCTGGCTCAGAGGGTAAGGTCATCCAACCACTTACCATGCTGGTCCCGTAGCTGCCCATCCATGATGTGAAAACCCGCTCCGACAGCCCATCCACAATGTGAAGACTCGATCCAACAGCCCAACCTAGCTTACCATGCTTCTTCTATAGCAACGCACCTGCTTTGTAAAGACCCCTCTCCAGCCGTTTTTGCCTGGCTCAGAGGTAAGGTCAACAAACCACCTACCATGCTGGTCCCGTAGCTGCCCATCCATGATGTCGATCCGACAGCCCAACCTTGCTGTGGAGACATGCTCCAACAGCAAAACCACGCTGTGGAGTCCCCATGCTCAGACAGCCCAAAAATGCTGTGGAGACCCCATGTTCCAACAGCCCAAAAATGCTGTGGAGACCCCATGCTCCAATAGCCCAAAAACGCTGTGGAGATCCCATGTTCTGACAGCCCAAGCATGCTGTGGAGATCCCATGCTCCGACAGCAATTCCACGCTGTGGAACCCCGCTCTCCGACAGCCCTTCTGGGCCCTTGGTGACTTCCATACTGCCTTAGTGACTACAGTGTGATTGACTGCTGTAAAACAGCAAATAAACAGTAAGAGACTAAAACCCCCAAAGCTAGCAGTATACTAAGAAGTGAATATGTATATACTGCAGCTAATAACCTTATGTAAAAGAGAGAGCTCTGCCACATGTTCCTTGATAAACTCACAAGGGGAACTGTTTTAACACACTAGAACTACTTTGCCCTATGCACACAGCCTGAATGACAGTGTGCAGCCTCTATAGGGTATGATGACAGGGCAGATGGAATGTTGTAGAAATAAATATATAACTAGCCTACAGGCTCAATCATGTGTGTATATATATATATATATATATATATATATATATATATATATATATATATATATATAGATGACATATGTAACTCAATAACACCCAGTAAAATTAGAGGTGAGACTCCGAAGACAGGCTGCTGAATCAAGTAACAATATCTAGAGAAATACTGCCCACCGCCCTCTCTGTATACTCCAACTACAGCTCTCTGTATTCTCTAATGAGTTGCAGTAGCAGCAGCTCAGTGTCACAGGCTAGATTTCTATATAATACAGAGGGTGCCTGTTGGGCCCAGGCTGACTTCCATGCTGTCTCAGTAACTGTAGTGAGATTAACTGCTGATAAACAGCAAATAAACAGCAAGGAACTAACAAACAGCTGCCCAAATAGTTCTACTCCCAAAGCCAGTAGTTTACTGAGGAGTTAGTGTGTATATACTGCAGCTAATAACATTATATTACAGATAGAGCTCTGCCTCATGTTTCTAACTGCTCAGAAGATAAGAAAGTGAACTGCTTCTTCCCCTGACATCACATCCATGTCTTTCTCCACCCCAGCCTGGCTTTTCCCTGGCTTTACATTTTAAAGGAACAGTTCAGTGTGAAAATAAAAACTGTGTATATAGATAGGTTGCGCAAAATAAAAAATGTTTATTAATATAGTTAGTTAGTCAAAAACATAATGAATAAAGGCTGCAGTGACTGGGTGTCTAACATAATGACCAGAATACTACTTCCTGCTTTTCAACTCTCTTGGTTACACTAAAATATATGCAAGAAATAAAAACTTCAAATACATTTTTTATTTTGCACAGCCTATCTATTTACCCAGTTTTTATTTTTACACTGAACAATTCCTTAAAGACAATTGCTGCTACCATACACATGAGGGCCCATTTACTTAGCTCGAGTGATGGAATAGAATAAAAAAAACTTTTGAATGTTTTTTTTGGCTACTTCGACCATTAAATGGGCTACTTTGAGCTTCGACTACGACTTCTACTTCAATCAAACGTTTCGAACTAAAAATCGTTCGACTATTCGACCATTCGACCATTCGATAGTCGAAGTACTGTCTCTTTAAAAAAAAAATTCGACCCTCTAGTTCACCACCTAAAACCTACTGAAGTCAATGTTAGATCCCCAAAGCTTTGCTATCTTTTTTTGGTCAAAGAAAAATCGTTTGATCGATGGATTAAAATCGAACGAATTGCGGTAAATCCTTCGATATTTGAAGTCGAAGGATTTAACTTTGACAGTCAAATATCGAGGGTTAATTAACCCTCGATATTTGACCATAAGTAAATTTGCCCCATTATGTAAATATCCTGGGATGTGGCAAAAGATGTGGTGTATATCATGAATGCAAATTATATAGAAACCATGTATGTATTTTTACTTGTGGAAATGTTGGAATCAGTGGAACAGTTTTCTGCATTATTAAATACAAGTGAACACTGGTATATTATTATGCTATCATGTATATTTTCTTTCCCAACATGTACTTACTTGCCTTAAAATGTTGGTATCTCTTTAAAGGCAGATGTTGCTTATGTATACTGAACAAAGTAGTTGACAAGTACTAAAGTTAAGTGTGACTTCTGGCCTTTTAAAATATGTGAATATAAATGCCATTCACTGCATGAAAGAAGCAAATAATCTGTCTTTTGCTCAACATAGTAAGGTAAGAACCACATGGCATGTAAAATATACCTGTCTATCGGAGTACGAAATAAAAAAGAATCCCCAAGATGTACCACGTAATTGTTTGACATCCAGCTTATCTATAGGGATTTTACCATACCACCGGTTCGGCTTATAACCAGTCCTCCATGAAACTCTTCCACAACATCACTGCCAGACTAAATAGTTATAGTATCCCCCTGTCTCTATAGAATTGCAATGTGAATTCTAACAAAGTCATGGGTTCATACAAAAAGGATGGCAAAACAATTCTATTGGGTTTATCGAATGTTTACATTTTTTTAGCACAAAAATATAATGATCGGTTCATTAATTGGCTTTTGATTACGTTTTTCATAGAGCGTGCTTCTTTGTATAGTAGTTCTGCTTATGGTAGTGGCCAGTTACTTCTCCAAGTCAACTTGCTGTTACTGAATAAAGGTTTTATAAAGAATAGTGATCCATTTAATTCCTTCAGTAACACATACACACCATTTACACTCACATATCAGAGGTCAGTATCAAGGAAGTAAGGTCTGAGAGTATGGCCCTTTTATGTTAAAAATGAAGACAACAAACCTCCATATTACAGAGGATGTTATAGTGGCAGTTTAAAGCACATTTTATTCATGGCGATATAGACAATGTATCGTTCATGGATATCATGGCACTACCCTCTCTCTCTCTCTCGTATTTGGGTTGCATGGATGATTTCATCATTATAGTGGCTACACAGTAAAGAAGCCTCTGCAAATAAAAAAGCAAATACATTCCATTTTATTAGACCACATCCTTTTAGACTACACAGGAAGAGCCCATGCACAAACGACTGATTGCTTAAAGGACACATCTCAGACAGGTCAAACCTGTATATTATTTCTGTGAATCAGTTCAGTGTTTGCTTCAGCTACAAGGTGCTTAATGCCGATCCATCCAAATGAGAGAACTTGAAAACTTTTACATTTCATACACTGGTGGATGATTATCCGGAAAACAAACTGGTACATTTTCTTACAAATCAAGTCTTAAATCTAGATATTGAGGCAGATGGAACATCCTCTGGAATGAAAGAATCTTAATACTTTTGATTTTATCTCAAGTAGCTGTTGCAATATTGATACACATGTACACTAAAGTAAAAAATACTATTCTACAAAGCTAATGATTCTAAAAAATACACATGTTGAAGAGAAGAGTCAGATGTATCCTCATTTTTCATGTGACTGCTAGTTGAATGCTAAGGTTATGACTATTATTTTGGTTACACTGTATTATAATAAATTATGGAAATTAATTATATTTTAATACATAAAATTTTTGAATTCCCTTTGAAGTAAAGCTATGTAAACAATGTTAAGAGGTTAGGTCAGCAGATTATCTCTTATAAGGCACCTTTGCCTTGGTTCAAGACCTCTGTCAAGATCAAAGAATATGTCGATTTTATCTGATGAATCATCACTGAGCTGGCATCAGGTTTGAAAACTGAAAGAAAAGATAAGATTTAGAGATTATTTATTATGTTCATTATATTATAAACTGGCCATCGTAAAACCTTTTATTTGCATGCTACAGTATAAAAGAGCAATTGCCAGTACTGTAAATAATGTTTAAGGATGTAAAGCATTTGCATAACTTTTTTACAGGAAAAATAGAAGCAATAAAACATGGGTAAATTATAACAAGTATACAGAACATTGTGGGAGCACTAAAGGCTAATGAATATTCTAGTGTAGTTCTGGTGATCTGACCAAAATTTCTACAAATACACAAAAAAGTGTACGGATCAATACACATTATCTTTTATTCTATTTAAATTCTGTGATTATGCATACAAGTTTGGTTTTAGTCACAAATGATCAGAAAATTGGCAAGTCACCATACTCTGATCAATGTTTTTTTAGGCTGGTTCCTTGTTGCTTGGTTGCATTTTCTTGAGAAATGCATGTCCTGATGCATGTCCTGAGCAATGCATGGATCTTACTGGTAGATCCTTCCACACCATCCTACTGTGGCTTTTATTCTTTGGATAAAAGTAAATTTCAACACATTGTAGGGGCCCCTATGGCTATGGGTTAATCTGCCCTGCAGCTTTTAGGCCCCCACCTTTTTTCTTGGAGTGATCTGCCAGGAGAGAATGACACTCCCCTGCTACACTGCTATATAGTGTGTGTAGGGAGTGGCCACTTCCTCTTTGGCCTGTGGATGGTGATCCAGCTGGGTGTGCTCAGGGCTCTGAGCACAGCTAGTCCCAGAAAGGCCCATGTGCTTTTGGAAAAGAAGTCGGGGACCAGGTAAACCCCGTGAATGAGGAATAGTGACACTAGGGCAGACTTGTCATAGTCTCTCTAGGAGAGAAAGGCAGAGAGGTGAGAGAGAAAGAGCAGCTGAAGCTCCAACGAGGATTTGCAGTAAGGGAGTAGCTTCCCAGAGGCTTATTGTGTTGCCTCCAGTCAGGGACCTCAGTGAAGAGGGACTGTAGGGTAGAAGCTGCTTGCCTGACAACTTCCAGGAGGGAATGTGTGTAATACTGCAAATGCCTAATGGAGACCTTTCCTCTGTGAGAAATGCCTAATGCCTTGTTCTGTGTGAACTCTCGAAATGTGCTGTTTTCCTCAAGCTCCTGCGTGAGTACTAAACCTGTGGTCACTTGCCTCGTGCATAGTTAAATAAACCGTTTCTGTTTTACTGCAAGAACCTCCTGGCGCCCAATTTGTTTGTTGTATGCACAGTAGCCTGGGGGATGTAGTTGCACTACACCATAGAGGGAACACTTCCACATGGCGAAGGCCCTGACCCTGTTGTGTGAAGTCGCATGTAACCCATGTTTCTACTGCTAGCTGGACAGTTTAACTATTTGTGTGCTATGCGGCCCAAATAGGTGTTACATTTGGCGCCCAACGTGGGGCTCGATTCCCTAAAACCAGGCTGTGCATTGTTTTGTTCGAATCGTACGAATGGATGTACGAATTTGTCGGAGCGTACGAATGGATCGTACGAATTTTTCGAAGTGGATAAACGGAACGTACGAATACTTCGAATCGTACAAATTTTCTTCAGAGTGTTTGGCCGTGGGTTCGGGCTTGGAGGTTCGCCCCGAATTTCACGAAGGCCTGCGGATGTCAGTTGGAATGGATGGGAGGAAGATGGATGTCTCTGCTGGGACCACTCCCTGTTCATTTGTGCCCCCTGATGTGAGAGAAGGACCTGGAGGATGGATTCTTCTGTGATTGCTACAGCTCTTCTATGGACTCCTGCAGAATGAGATGCCTAGAGTGCTGCTTGCTTGTTTTTTTGTGGCTGGAAGGACTGCTGGACTAAGTGGGTTCTAATTCAGGACTATTGATCCCCACCACAACTCTTCTGCCTTCACCTACTCGCTGAGTAGTGTTTCTGCACCCAAGGACTGGCCTGTGTGGACCCTTGGGAGGGGGAGAAGTATGTTTTGCTGATGTGTAATAAAGTTGACCAACTGCAACTGTTTATTATGCAATTGAAAATGTTTGATACAGTATTGTGCATGCTGTGTTTCCTTTACAGTGACCATTGTTACCAGGTATGCCTTAGGAGAGGATACCAGAAGTGGATGTGATGGTACTGTAAGTTGATATATGTTGGGGATGTTTAAACCATTGTCGGGACGAAATGGGTTTTTCCCCCGGGTGTATGTAGGGGCCCCTATGGCTATGGGTTAATCTGCCCTGCAGCTTTTAGGCCCCCACCTTTTTTCTTGGAGTGATCTGCCAGGAGAGAATGACACTCCCCTGCTACACTGCTATATAGTGTGTGTAGGGAGTGGCCACTTCCTCTTTGGCCTGTGGATGGTGATCCAGCTGGGTGTGCTCAGGGCTCTGAGCACAGCTAGGCCCAGAAAGGCCCATGTGCTTTTGGAGAAGAAGTCGGGGACCAGGTAAACCCCGTGAATGAGGAATAGTGACACTAGGGCAGACTTGTCATAGTCTCTCTAGGAGAGAAAGGCAGAGAGGTGAGAGAGAAAGAGCAGCTGAAGCTCCAACGAGGATTTGCAGTAAGGGAGTAGCTTCCCAGAGGCTTATTGTGTTGCCTCCAGTCAGGGACCTCAGTGAAGAGGGACTGTAGGGTAGAAGCTGCTTGCCTGACAACTTCCAGGAGGGAATGTGTGTAATACTGCAAATGCCTAATGGAGACCTTTCCTCTGTGAGAAATGCCTAATGCCTTGTTCTGTGTGAACTCTCGAAATGTGCTGTTTTCCTCAAGCTCCTGCGTGAGTACTAAACCTGTGGTCACTTGCCTCGTGCATAGTTAAATAAACCGTTTCTGTTTTACTGCAAGAACCTCCTGGCGCCCAATTTGTTTGTTGTATGCACAGTAGCCTGGGGGATGTAGTTGCACTACACCATAGAGGGAACACTTCCACATGGCGAAGGCCCTGACCCTGTTGTGTGAAGTCGCATGTAACCCATGTTTCTACTGCTAGCTGGACAGTTTAACTATTTGTGTGCTATGCGGCCCAAATAGGTGTTACAACATCATAGAGAGATATCTGCAGATCTTTTTCCCATAGGAAAGACCAAAATGTTTTGCCAAAAAAACACCTATAGACTCTAAAGGAATCATACAGTATATCAAGCCAAAAACTGACAAGATATCAATTAGGCGGGTTTAAAAATCCCATTGGTGCATGGGCTGCATTGGCATGTTTCTCTGATCCTCTCCCAATAGCCTGATTTGGCGCTCATTAGATTGTTGGCCCACTATTTTCATTTGTATAGTGAGCAGGCTGAAAGCTACATTCCAGATATATATTTTGCTTAGAACAATGTGGTTAGTGGAGTCCCCGAAGGATCTGTCAATGGTTCAGCCAAACTGAACAGATCTCTCCAATCAACAAAACAACAGATAACAACATCTGTTCTGACTATACCCACCTTGAAAATCATACTAAGGGGTCTATTTATCATGCTGTGTAAAATGTGAAGTAAAACATTAACCATGATGTTACTCATAGCATCCAATCAGATCTTTGTATTTGTGTTATAACTGTTAAAATCTATTTTTTGATTGGTTGCTCTGTGCAACATCACCAGTAATGCTTCACTTCACTTTTTACACAGCACGATCAATAAATGTTACTTCTAAAGATAATATCTCTAACCTTCTTAAATTGTGCAGAATGTTTCCACATCACTTAACTTAAATAAACTGATGTAATAAGCAGCTTACAGGCTTATTAAGTTCAGCATTGGCAAATGCAAAGTTATGCATTTGGGCAAAAACTGCGTTAATACTACTTGTAAATTCGTAAATGGCATTTTGAATGATACATGGGTTATTGTTAAAGACTTATCAACTCTAAGCAGTGCCAGTAGTACAGTCAACCCTTAAACAAAGCCATGGTAAGATTTTTGCCTCGAGTATGCAGTGTAGTATTGGGAGCCAGCTTGCTTTATCATTACCAGTGTTTTTAAAAGGGCCTTCTTGGAAGGTCATTTTAGTAATATTTGAGACTACTGATGGGCGAATAAATTTGTCAGGTACAAATTCACGGTGAATTTCCACGCTGCGTCCAAAAAATTTTTAGGCTTGTCGCGTCAAAATTATTCGGACGCCCATTGACGTTAATGCATTTGAACAAAATAGGCGCATATAAAAATTGTCACTGGTGTCGAAAAAAATTATTTTGACGCCCATTGACTTCAATGCGTTTCACAAATTTTTTAGTGAAGCGAAACAGGACAAATTCGGCCATAACTATTTAAACTACAATTAGGAGTACACATTGGGAGGCCAAGCTATCTGAAACCACAATTAAACACTTTTTTCTCTAAAACTAAGAATGCCATGAAAATAATTTTAAAGATCTGAATATGAATGGAATAAAATGCTTAAAAATCAGAATAAAAAAAACTGCTAAATATTCGAGTTTTTCAGACAATTGCTAGGGGAAAAAAAATCCGAAAACTTCTAAAAGTCTGAATGGCTAAAAAAAATGTCAGTAGGTTTTGCGTAGCTCCCATTGACTTCTATAGGACCTTGATTGCTTTTACTTGGAGAAGTTTTGTATTAGAGTTTTCTGTGGTTTTTATACTTCATAATTCTTGAATATTTACAGTTTTAGAGAGATAAAAAAACATGAATGTGTAGAGTAAAAATGCAATTCCGTAAAACAAAAAATATCCGAATGTTGTGCTTCATGTTAATGCTGGCGGTTTTATTTTTTATAATGAATTTATATGTAATGTTATGGTTTTGATGGTGCTTTCACTGAGAAAAGGGTGAAAAAAAGCCTCAGGTTCTGCCATAGAACCAAATGGTAGAGTAGAAACCAAATTTAGCAATACTATTTTATGGGTGGCCCTGCAATTACACTGGAATTCCAGGGAAAATAACAGCGATTTTTGTCAGAGGTTTTCACTTTCCGCTGGTTTAGTAAATTAAGCTTTATGTGTTCCATAAAGAGACTGCAGCTTTTGCTGCTATGAATGTTACAGTATGCCTGTAAAACAGCAATATTTAACAAGCCTTTTGCTTTTCTCAATAATAGTTTTTTGATCTCTGAATAAACACTTCATCGGTATCTGCAAGCTTTTTAATGGTTGTCTAGCTACAGTATCTACTTTTTAATGTCTGGTTAATTTGCAAAGTAATTTGTGATGACATTGTACTTTAAGGTGAGTAAGATCTGCACCTAACAGGCAGCAGACTTCTAAGAGCCCTTAACACGTTAAACATGTTTTACATCTGGATTTGGTTATTGCAGGAGAAAACAAAACTGCTATACAAAAAGATTTATGGGTTAACTTTGGTATTCATGATAAGAGCTTTTGAAAAGGAGATTGTAGAACATTTTATGAAGGATACCTACTACACGTGTGGAACAGGTGTTACTTGATCTATTGATTCAGTGCAAGGCTCTCACAACTTGGGCACACTTACTGTACATTTATGTAACTTTATGTACTTCAACTTGTTGTGCATTTAACATCTTTGTCAGGGCACTTACTGCATCACATATTTAGCTCCTTATTATCTAAAAAAGGGAATTGCCAAATTCCTGAGTGATCACCAACAAAATAGGGAGAAGGTATTTTTTAATCTGATATTTTAATTTCCAGGTTTTGCCTGCAATAAAATGCCCATAGACTCCAATGTATAGCACAATGAAAAAGTCACCACAAATAAATGCCCATTAACTTTAGCATTTTGTTAATTTTCACTGTTTTGTGAATTTTTTGGCAAAGTGAAATGGGACTGATTCACCCAACACTATGTAGGGACCCATACGGTTAATTGTGCCCCTATGGTTTTAATCCCCTTCACTTCCTCATTTCCCTAGTTGCTGGGCTAATTCCCATGTAGCTAGAGATGATTTGCACAGTTATATTATTGGCCAGGAGGTGCTGTGACCACGTCCTGTTACACTCTGGTATAGTGAGTGTGAAGGGGTGGATCTTCCTTTTTGGCTGATGGATGCTGATCCAGCTAGGTGTGCCCAGGGGAGCCTGAGTACAGCAAGGCCCAGAAAGCCATGTGCCTAGAGGGACAAGGGTCTTCTAGTGTCTAAGTCGGGGAGCAGGGACCCAGTGAATGAGGCTAGTAAGTGGCAGGGATATATCTGTAATCAGGGCCGGATTTACACAGAGAGCACCCCTAGGCCCACTGTCATTTGTCACCCTCACTTTTATTCACTCAAATTTCATCATCAGGACAGGAGGAATGGGGATTGGCGCAAAGGAGATTTAAAAATATTGTATCTCCTGTTCATCCCCAGTGTTTCTGAAACAATGTAGGTGTGGTTGGGCACCATGCCGCCCCCTAAAATCCTGCCGCCCTAGGCCCAGGCCTTGGTGGCCTCTCCGGGCCTTTGAAATTGATTAATGCACATGCGCTGTTTAATTGGTCATTTATTCTTCTCAAATGTATGCAATTTCATTTGGTTGTAGCACCCCAACACCAGTATCTTAAATGGTGGTCTTATGCATTAAAAGATGGGTGTTGGGGGAGCAACCAAACAGTGCCAGTCTATGAAATGAATGATCCAAGGTACAGAGTAAAGGTGGCCATAGACGTAACAATTAGAAAAGATCTTTCAATTGAATTCTACCCATATCTGACGATCCAGCACTAACAATGGCCGATATTTGACGCCTTCAAAGGCACCTGATCAAAATTTCCCTTCCAGCCCGACCAATATCCAAGTCTTCTGCCGATATCTGTTGGCTCTTTTCCCACCATACATGCACCAAATATTGTACAAAAATTCCTTTCGCACGATATTATCTGTGTGTCTCTGGCCACCTTTAGGCTCGCCAAATAGGGCTTTTTAGTCTCTTCTTATCTCTCTAGGCTTGAAAGATGTAATGTAATAATAGTTAGTGATTTAGATAAGGCTCAGTGCTCATGCCTTATATACTATATATAGCTAGAGGGAGGAAGCAAACAGTAGCTATACTTTTTTCAAAATGTATATAAATATTTTTGTCATTTTTCATTATCAATCTATGCTAAACAAAAAATTGGAGATGCTCAAACTCAAATGCTGGTTCTCAATCAGTGATATTCACACTCAAGAGACAAATCAATTTTGTGCCTATATTATTTTAATGCGATCACTCCATTAAAAGGTTGGTTCAGGTGCTCATGCCCTAAACCTCTCGCTTGAAACTAACATTCTGTACATCATAATACTGCAGGTCACTTACCACTCCAGATCGGTGGTCCAGATGCCAAGTCCTGAACTCACAGCAAGAGGAGACAATGGCTACTCCACAAAAATATGGCATGCACTACACAGACTCCCAGGCAGCAGTAGATTTAAAAGAACAGCTTTATTTCACAAGATAATTTCCTAACAAGTTTTGTATGAGACCACACATTGCTTATGACTATGTGTGGTCTTTTAAATCTGCTGCTGCCTGGGAGTCCACGGAACATCATGCTAGATAGAATAGTAGATAGAATAGTTAGAATACTATTTGTCAGTCAAATGCTTCACTCATTACAGATATGGGGACTGCTATCCAGAATGCTGGATCTGGGGTTATCCAAACAAGGGATCTTTCCATAATTTGAATCACCATACCATTAGTATACTAAAAAATAATTTAAACATTAATCAAGCCCAATAGGATTGTTTTGCCTGCAGTAAGGATGTATTATATCTTAGTTGGGACAAAATACAAGAGACTGTTTTATTATTACAGAGAAAAAAGAAATAATTTTAAACATTTTGAATTGTGATTAAAATTGAGTCTATGGAAGATGGCCTTCCTGTTATTTGGAACTTTCTGGATAATGAGTTTCCAGATAGCAGATCCTCTACCTGTACTAGTAATGAGAAAAACTGTCCTGTTTTACTTCACTGAGAATTTTTTATATATTGAAGTCAATGGGTATTTTTTTCACTGTGGCTTTTCTTGTACCAGTGCATCAATGCATTGGAATCAACAGGTTTTCTTTTCTTGTACCAAAAGTCAATGGGCATTTTTTCTCATGTTTTTATCTCACACCAAATGTATTAAAGTTATTGTTTTTTTTTATTTTGTTTTTCTCCATTAAAATGCATAATTTTAGTGCAGATTTGAAAAAAAATATTACCACTCACAAAAACAAAAATATTGAAGCAAATCTGTATCAGACTCATGCTTATTACCAAATGAAAGGTAAACTTAATTTGTCAAATGTGGCAATAGCCTCAACTTGGGTAGACAGATGAGGCACATACCTCTGGCTAGGGATGTAGCTAACTGTTCGCCGGCGAACTAGTTCGCGCGAACTTCGACTGTTCGCGTCCGCCGCAAGTTCGCGAACGTCGCGCGACGTTCGCCAATAGGCGTTCGCGTCAAAAATCGTTCGACCATTCGATTCCTTCGACCGCTAAAATCGAAGGATTTTCGTTCGAATCGAACGATCGAAGCCATTGGATTGAATGAAATCATTCGATCGAATGGCTTCGATCGTTCGATTCGAACGAAAATCCTTCGATCGAACGATTAAAATCCTTCGATCGTTCGAATCGAACGATTTTTGGATGTTCGAAGTTCGCGAACTGTTCGCATTTTTTGCCGGTGTTCGCGAACGGCGTTCGCGAACACATACTCGGCGGTTCGCTACATCCCTACTTCTGGCACCGGTTATGGGGGGTCACACAAAAGGGGGAGTGATGAAGCAGAGAACAGGAGTGGTAGGGGCAGTGGGAAGCCTATGCAGAGAGGGGGGAATCTTCCATGTCAATCAAGGACCAAGGGGTGGACGGCATTTTCTGTTGTGTTACAGATGGGACACCAGGCTAAACAGTATTGCTTTGGTTGTCAATACCACATGACTCGTCCTAATTAACATTAATATTAACAGTATTAATACTCTGTTTATGTTTCTTGACAACATTATAGTGTTAACTAACAATGGTTCACATAAATCAAACCTTTGTTAAGTTTCATATTCAAGCTTTCAATCTAAATCTCAAATAGATTTATGTATACATAGTTCTAAGCAATGGAGATTAAACATTCCAAAAGATATCAATTTAGTTAAACCAATGGACATCAGTTTAATTCTTGTAATCACTTCTAAAATGAACATCCAAGGGAAATTAAATCTTGTTGCCAAGTAAACACAAAGCTCTTTCTGTCAGCAAATTCATTATTTTTTGTCAAAGAAAGCTTTATTCTTCCAGAAAATGATTTGCCTAAAGGCTCAGCTTTTTAAGCATGAAGTACCTAACATGACGTTAATTCACTTTATGAGGCAATTAAAAGGTATATTACTGACCAGCTCTGTACACTGTAGAAGTCTTTGTTAGTTCCAGCAGCTGCTTTCTGAGTGTATATGCGGACAAATGTCTTGAGTGTAAATCAGTCCATTTCTACCACTCAAATATGTCTGAGAATTTCAGAACAAAATTGGCTTTTTTATATCCTCATAGTGTAAAAGGTCATGAATAACCTTATATTCGGGGCATGGTCATTTTAAAACATACAGGTTGCAGGTATGCAAATTCGCTTGGGAAAAGCATGTGCTAGTGGTGGCACCACATTTCCTTACTGCATTTATGTGCGTATAGTCAGTTCAGGCATGCAGCATCAATAAAATGCTATTTACTTGATGCAAATCAAATGCAGGCGTATGCGCACAACAGTGAGGATGAGGTTTATTCCAGGGCTCATTTGTTTATGTACTTGGATACAATTGCAATTGCTTGCAGTGCATGAGAGCAAACTGAAGAGATAAAAAAGGCAATGTATATCTTGTAAGGAGCACAATTTTGCATCTATTTTAGCACTTTGTACTTGTGCCTTGCATTTCTAAATGAGCCTTTAAAAGAAACAATGTAACACATTCTGTAAATTATATAGTGAATAACGTACCCCCCATTGTAAAATATAAGCATATTATAAGTTACTGAGGAGCTCCTTGAAAATATAAAAGCACAATAATCGGTGCATAATGATGACATTTCTGTTGCATGACTCAATGATACTTGTGGATTATAATAAATAATGTACCCCTTATGAGGATATCAATGGTCACCTTGTAATTCATTTGTCCTGTGCCTTTAAATGGTCATGGAACTCCTTGGTGACTTATAATGTCCTTATATTTTACAAAAAGCAGTACATTATTCACTATATAATATACTGTGCAAGGTTGTTGTGCGCGAAAATAGCATTGGCAGTAACTTAAATTAGCTAATTGCAAAACTGTTTTGCCGATATTTTCTCCGCTACCAAAGTTGTGGCGTAATACAAATGCAGAGTGTGCACATAAATATTCGTGATTTTTTACATATTTAAAAAGCTCTTATAGACATTCGTATTGTGAAAAAAGAAATTGCAATTCTGTTTGCACACTCTTATTTAGCTTTATAAATTTAACCATGCGCAGGACAAATATTTTCACTGTGCAAACCAATCTGCCCTACGCAAAGTTTATAAATGAGCCCCCTTGTGTATTATAAGAATATTAGCAATAAACTTGTATAACTGCATATAGCCTGCAGATTTATGACTATATAAAGTGATATAAAGTGACCTCTGTGGAGTCTTCTAATATCCAAATATTTTCCATCAGAGTACTCCTAAAATCTTTGGGGTTGCGTCCCTTTCACCACAGCTTTCATTGGGTTGCTGCATTGTAAATTCCTAGATATCCATTTTGCGAGTATGAAGCCTCAGACACCATCGACATCCATAATCTCATGTCATTGTTTCAACTGCACAGGTGCTCAGATTTGTTATAATTTGCATCTGACATAAGGGGGCCCATTTACTTAGCTCGAGTGAAGGAAAAGAGGATAAAAAACTTTGAATTTTGAATGGTTTCTTTGGCTACTTCGACCATCGAATGGGCTACTTCGACCTTTGACTTCGAATCGAACTAAAAATTGGTCAACTATTCGACCATTCAATAGTCGAAGTACTGTCTCTTTAAGAAAAACTTTGACCCCCTAGTTTGCCACCTAAAAGCTACCAAAGTCAATGTTAGCCTATGGGGAAGGTCCCCATAGGCTTTGCTAGCTTTTTTATGTCGAAGAAAAATAGTGCTAAATCCTTCGACTTCGAATTCGAAGGATTTAACTTCGACAGTCGAATATCGAGGGTTAATTAACCCTCGATATTCGACCTTAAGTAAATTTGCCCCAAGGTGTAATGTAATGTAAGGAGTGGGGAAAGTTGCTGCACCTTGTTTGTAATTTGTATAAACGTAATATAAATGTATACATAATAGAATAATGCTATAAATGCTGTATTTTGTATACTAAACATAAACATGAACTTTAAGGGTAGGGGCACACAGGGATATTAGTCGCCCGTGATCTTTAAAAGGAATTCGCCATGACAAGGCAATCGTCTTTGTGCAGGAAAGATTTTGCACGACTTTTGATTCCAAGCGACTTATATCTCATAGTGCTTCGCGCTACTTTCTCCTCCCACGCAAGAGCCGGGGTCTCCAGGTCATTACACCAGCGCAAGTATTTACATAATATCGCGGCTACTAATCTCTGTGTGTGTGTGCATGTTGGAGATTATAGTACTTCTCTGTGTACATGCTATTTCTGACAAATCGCTCCAAATAGGGTCTCTGTGCGTTTTGGAGCTACAGGCGATCTCAAATTGCGCTGTGTGCATAATAGCTGGTGATTTGTATGTAGCTGCATGCAAAGATAAAACAAATGACTTGTCGCCAGAACTCGCTTTTAAAAATTGTGGGCAACTAATCTCCCTGTGTGTCCCTACTCTAACAAACAAGTGAAAGTGATCATAAATTATCAAATAATATCTACCAGAAGCCGATACAGCAAGACTGATTATAGTCAGAATATGCAGACTGCACTAGGCGGATGGATAAAGTAAACGGAACATTTTAACGATATTGTATGGATCTCAAAATCAGATTTGTTGTATTAGAAAAGAAGTGCACAAGGGAAAACTGTTCAATATATTCAGTTATAAATGGAGCATAATAAATAAATTAATAAAAAAAACTGCTCAATAGTGATGGGATGGCAATTTTTTTGCAAAACTCAAAAATTTATACCAGCGTCAATTTTGACGCCGAATGTAAGGAAAAGTTACCCTGGTGGTCTAGTGGGCAGCGGGGTCCCCCGCCGCGTCCTCGGCGTGGACACCCGCTGCACTGCTATTTCCTCTCTGGTGCCAGCTTCCTCTAAGGCGCACGCCGCGCGCACGTCTGTTTCCTAACAGTGACGTCAGCGTGCAATGGCGCCAAATTCAAACAGTTTAAAAGGGGAATTCAGTGTGTTTAGGATTGCCTGTTGTTAGGTTCTATTTAGAAGTTCCTGGATGTTAATTCTTTGTGAATCCTGACTGATCTATTGTGTTTTGACCCTTGCCTGCCTGATTTACTACTCTGATCTCTCCAATCCTGATCCTGCCTGTCTGTGACTATTCTGACCTCTCCAATCCGACCTTTGCCTGTCCATCGACTATTCTACGTTCTCTATCCTGATTCCGGCCTGCCTGACCATCTGCTTGTGCTGGCCCGGCCTGCCTGTTCCTGGTGGTGTTCTTCCTTCCAGACGATCGTGCCCCTTTGCTAGTCCAGAACCGTTTAGCTTAGCTCCTCTCTCTCGGCATCCAATTAGCCGAGGGCTCCTCCCGAGGTGAAAGGTGGTGGTTAAAGGCAGAAGTGAGAGCTGAGACCAGGGAGCTTAGCTTGGGTTCTGGATATAGGGTGCCGAACGTGACACCGCCGTTAAAGTCAATGGGCATCCAAATAGTGTTGCCGAGTGTCGGTTTTGACGCAAGCGACTTTTTCACCATCAAATTGACTGTGCCAGGTGAATTTATTTGCCCATCACTACTGCTCAATCATATGTAAACTGACAAAGAGAATGATAACGATAATTTGAAAATAAATGCTTCTTCAAAGTGACAAAGCCATTGATAATAAACTGAACTTGGTGGACACCATAGTTAAATAGATGGATTTACAATGGCTAAATGCTTTTATTGGCAATTTACCTCATCAAAGAGCTATTTATGTAGCAGCTTGCTGGTGAATTGATCTGGATAGGCACTCATTACAGAGACAGGAAGTATTTTATCCGTTTTTTTCCAGCTACTAGTTTAAATCAATTTAAGGACATTAAGGCTTGAAGGCATTTTCTACTTCTAAGAACATACATAGTTAGTTTAACCTTCTGACCTGTCTTTAGGTAAATAGGGCAGACTACCTAGTTACAGAAACCAAAGTATGCTAAATACAGGGTTGGGTATGTGTAACTACTTCAGAGAACCTGGCCAAATATACAGTCAATAACTGTGATATTCAGTTGTACATGGCTTAGTGACGCTAGAAAAGTTGTATTTTACAGTATAACAAAGGAGAACTTGAATTTTGCAACCAATATTGATATATTTATTCATAAAATTATTTATATTTTAGAAACATTTTACAAATCAAATGGCAAATAAAATCTGTTCTATCCCAGTATCATCACTACTTTTTCCTTGTACCTCAAATTTCAGCAATAATACCTTCTAGGGGATGAAATAGTAGCACTGATTCATATCAAGCTTTTCAAATAATTATTAATTGATTTGAAATATCTTAGACATACAGTATTTATTCCCCCTAGTGATTTTTATTGCAGAGAATTATTAGAGTTATTCTGACATCCAATATTCACGCTTCATATAAGCTACAGGCAAAAATAATTCAAATTTTACACATTAAATTCAATGAAAACATTGAAATGTTTATTTTATTACACAGCATTTTGGATTAAGGCTTGAGCCAGATGGGTGAGTTACTCATCACTGGTGGAACTATCAGGGGTGCGTGGGGTGCACCCGGACCCACACCCCCTAGGAGCCCTTCCAAATCTAGCACCAATGCAAATCCATGCTGAAAACTGCATCTGGAGGGGGTGGGGGGGGGGCCCAGCTGCTTTGCCTGCCCCCCCCCCAGCCCTGATAGTTATGGTATTGTTAGTGTTACTCATGGCATTTAAAGCTAGAAAATGTCTGCATCTGGAGGGGGTGGGGGGGGCCCAGCTGCTTTGCCTGCCCCCCCCCCCCAGCCCTGATAGTTATGGTATTGTTAGTGTTACTCATGGCATTTCAAGCTAGAAAATGTCTGCCAGAAAAATTACAGTAATGTGGCCATATGACCTTATTGAGTCTTGCTGGGGGGTGGCTATTACAAGAGGCAATGCTGGAGGCCTACTAGACAGGAGATGGTCTACCCAACCAGAAAATCAGAACTGTCAATCCTTGTTCTAGGAGAATGGATGAGGTTTTAGAAGATGTGCTAGAACAGCTGCAGCTCCTCTAAACTTCTATTTGAATTTTTTCCATTAGCCCAAATGAATACTATTTGGCAACATTTCACAGTATCTAATTCTGATCACCTTTGGTGTCAAGTCACTGAAAGAAAAGACAAATGCTGAGAATCTTACTGGAACATTGGCAATGTTGTTTAGGGACCTTACCTTCAAACCTGAAGCATTATGCCAGCAGCCTAAGTGCAAATCATTGTACTGTTGCAACCAGCCCACAAGGTTAGCTGCATCATACTACTTTGTCAGGCAAAATATAAAATTGGAAAACTTATATTCATTACTGAACCTCCAATAAAGTTAAATGTCATTATGAACATGTGAATTAATTAAGTTAAAACATTAAGATGCATTACATGGATAGTGCTGCCAACATCAGAGCAAATACTTCAAAGAACAAATCAATATATTGATATTAAATACTACTCATACAAAGGGTGCTAATCACTATGAAGGAAATTTATTTTTGTAAGTATCTGTTTTTTTCTTAAACTAATAGAAACATAATAATTTGAACCTAATCACTTGGAGCAGGCAGTTACGACAGAGAAGCCCTAGAGTAGTCTTCCATCTTGCCCCTAAACATAAAGGAGTCATTCCAGAATTGCCATGGGGAGCAGCAATACCAGGAGAAGAATGTCAGAGTGGATGGTTTACTAATACTCTCTCCACATGGTATTATGCAGTTTTTGTCTGTGACCCTTGAGATTGCTCACTGGTATGCCAAGTAAACACTGGATGCTGTGAAATATTTGTTGCTTCTTTGCCAGAATAACAAATTAAGTGACTTGTACTCAATTTCCAAATGAAATTTGAAATCACTCTAACTCTGTACAACTCTGCACCTGATTTGGAGCACTTAGACACAAGCAGTTCTTCATGCTGTTACTTGCAGTGGTTCTTTTATGCATTATAATGCAAGTAACCACATGAAAACCACATGTAGGAGCCCTTAAGCCTTTTTGTCTCAATTGACCTCTCATTTTATGCACACAAGTTTCTTATCTGATCATTCTGTGTATTTAGTAGATCCTGTCATATGTATGGACAAACTATCATCATTATCATGCACAATTATTAATCACAACATAACATAAGACCACAGGGAAAATTGTAAAAAGCCTGAAGTATGATCACTCTGTATATTCTTTTATGTCAGCTTAATTTTGCCTGCTACTGTGCCACAAGGCCCTCTAGAACTTTTGCATTGTAATTTTTTGTATGCTTAATGTCTTTAAAGTTCTGCAGAATATGTTGGCTTTTTATAAATATGTGTTAATAAGAATGATAATAAAAATGTCAGGCAAAATCATTACTCCATCATTCTGCACCTGTAACGTAAGGGGTGAACATTAAGTTGGAAGGTTTGTTTGTGTTCGTCACTAAGGGAGCCCTGTAATTAATACCTATCTAGGGCAGCTCTTATACACAGGGCTCCATCACGCAGTAGTGTGCACTTTGTGCATCATGCTAATCTAAGAGAAACATGTACAGGGGTGCAGAGTGATTTTTCAATCAGAAAAGTTTTATTCCCAGTGCTTGTGCCAGCAGATGTAAATGGACCCATATACCCAAAAATAATTAGCAAAAATATTTCGCATAAGACAAGCTTTTTTCCTCCACTTCATAATAATTTATGGCAAACATGGATAAAATAAAATAAATATGATGCAGAATAAAAATCAATGTGTTTAAGACAGTTCCTTTATAAAGGAAATACAAATATAAATAATAGGAAAGAGAGGTAAATAATGAGAGGGCACAGTGGGAAATGAAAGAAGGAGTACCAAAGGTCTAAGGTTAGCACTAGTAATAAGTAAGTAACAGCTGGAATATATGTCACAACATTAAAAGCCTAAGAGGGGTTTCTCAGCTGTGGGAGATATAAAACCAGTTCAAGGACTCAATAAAAAGGCACAAGCAACCTTTGTGTAGATTATAGTATGGTTTGAACTATTGAGTTCATTCAGCTGGAAGTATGGGTTAATGTTTAAACAAAAAAGGAACCAAGGGTGTAACTAGTGAGTGTAATTGATTGTCAAGGATTGTATGGAGAAATCTGAGTAATAATATGATATCAGTGTTGCCTGGTAAAGGATCATAAAGCTGATTTTTTTAAAGTAAGTATTAACACACAATAACTTTTATTTATCATTATGATTTTGCAAGGGACAAAGCTTTTAATGCATTCACTTTCTGTTGTCACTGTACGTCAACGATTTAAATGTTTCAAAATCAGTAAATTAAGTCACGCAGTGTGATCTATAGGCTCGTAGGAGTTAGAATGTCAAAGTATAATATTTCCCTCTGGGCTCACAATATTTTCTATGACTCTAGTCTTAGTCCACTTAAAAACCTCATAAAACACAAATGCTATAACGTCGCTACTAGTCACTCCTTAGAGAAAACTGGGGTCATGTGTTTGTCATGGCAAGAACGGTCAAGATTTGAACATTGACAGAACTGGAGTACACATAGAGTTTACTGCACAAAACCTTCCAAATAATATCCCATGATTCATTATGCTAAATAACTCTACAAAGGACTGTTTACTAATATACATAAACTTGCCAGGTCATAAGGAATGGTAAAAACATGCTGCCCCTCACTTACTTATAGAGGTGCAAATCTACATCAATGCAATTACCCACAAGAAACAATTAGCCTTTACATATATATTATAGCATCAAACTGCTTAAAGCTAATTGCTGATTGCTTTCTATAGGTCACAGGCCACATTGGCACTTTTAGTAAACAATGGGCAGTTAGTGAGTTTTTTTACTGTTCAACCTTAATTGTGGTGTCATTATTAGTAAAGCATCTGGACAACTTAGTATAGCTTTTCTACACAGAAAAAGATTTTGATAGAGAAATAAGTCAAGACTGGGCCACAAATGAAATAGTATAGCAATGAAGGCAATGTATTCCAATATAAATTAGATTAGGGAAAGTCTGCAGCAGGGAGGATTCACAACCTGGGATCACAGACTAAACTAGCAATTCAGACAGGAAAGACCTGGCTTTAAATGCAGACTTGTCTACTGATCAATAGCAGGCACCAGAAACAAAGGACAGATTCACAAGTTTATCAAGAACCATATGATCCATATTTCTGCTAATCACTTTCTGCATTAGTAATCCATAACTGACTTTTTATTATTATCCTGATTTCATCTCAAGGCACTTGACCCTAGCAGCTCACTGCCCTTTACTGCTCTTCTATATTGTGGCCCGCAACCAAGATTAAAACGCATGCAATTAAAACACACAAAAGTACCATTGAAGCCTGTATTTTATGAAAAGCTGATTTTTGCAGGAAACAAGCATGCAATTCAAAAGGAAATTTCTTTCAGACCACAATTTTACAAGGTAACTGCACCAGAAACAGTTTTTTTTAAACACCATCATAATGTCAATGGAAGAAAATGGGTTCATGGTTTGAAAATTTACAAAATATAAACCACTGCTTTTATAATTTACAAAAAAGTAAAGAAACAATAAAACAGAAAGAGAACTTGCAAAATATTTTTCTTTAACAACTAAAATAGAACTGTAACCCTTTTATGTTGTGCTTTCAGGGTCACATTCATGCTAGCTCTCAGTTAAGTCTAGAAAGACCTTTTACTTTTTACCCCCTCTTCTTAGTGACACCCTCATTTAGTAATTTAAATGAATTACATTTTACCCTGACACTACCAGCCTAATAATGCCTGTTTTAGCTTGTTTGTTTCACACAAACAGTGGGTCAAGGGATCACAGTACACTATTGTACAGTTCATCTGCATAATGGGATCCAAGGGTTACACCTCAAGGGACTTACTAGGAAATAACCAACTCACAATAAAAAGGTGTATGGCAAAGTATAGAGGTAGCCTCTAATACATTAAAGTCATTCCATAATGGGGATACAGTTGCATACATAATCTATAATACTGTAAAATAATATTGGAAAGGATGGCAGTGGATAGCTCTGGTTTCTATTGCCACTCTGGTCATCAAGTTCAGACTCCTTTCCAATCTCCCAGTAAGGGACTTATCAAAATTTACATTTTTTTTCTGATTTGTGAAAAGAAGCAAATATACCTTTAAATATTCTTCAGAACATCATATAGTTGGAAAGTAAAAAATCTAGGCATGTAAAATGCGGTTATGTTTAATAGAAGTCAGTGGAATGTGTCTCTGAAAATGTCCAGGTTCATTAAAACATTTGAGTTTCTTAACCTTATTAAAAATGAATGTGATTCTCGATAGCTAGCAACTTTTTTCTGTGAACACATGCAGGAAAATTCTGAAGCATTTTGTTCTTAAATATCCTCATGTTTGAGAGAAATAGTTACACAAGTTTTGTCTCCTTTTTTTTTTTTGCACATTTTTTCTTAACCTTTTTCTTAACCTTGTAAATATGCCAGAATGATGAAATATGACAGTAACATCACTGCCATCTTACAGTGATTACAGACAGCATAGCCAGGCCACAGATTGTTGCATTTTACTAGTGTATGGAAGTAAAATTTAGTAAAATTACTCACTCATCATATTCTCTGTATTTTCCCTACTACTAACAATTACAAGACCTGTATTAAAGCATTCAGCAGTTACCTATGTGTGTTTATATGGTCATGAAATTTAAGTATTTCATTATATTTGAAACAATGGGCAGATTTTTTCAGTATGCTTGATGAACTCCATGCAACATACAGTGTGTATTCCAATACCAATTTTGGAAATAATTGTAAATATTTAAATATATATTTAAATATATAAATTCATAAAGACCAATCCCTAGCTTCCATTACAAGTGGTCTGGCATCTACTTAAGACTTTATTTTAACTGCCCAAAAGTTAATGCTTAAAAAAAAATTGTTATAAGATGTTTATCTATTGCTAAGATAACATTTATCATAAGGTCAAGAGTATATGAAATCATTACAGTCTTAATCGCCACAATGTGCAACAATATCCATGCATTTTTTCGAACATCTGTTTTATGAGTTTCTGAAGTAATATAAACATGAATATAACGTGTTATTTCAGTTTCAGTTTCGCCACCTCCTATAAAATAACACAGAGGTGTAACGTAATCTTGCCATTCAACTGGGCTGCCACTGTTTAATTTCATCTTCTCCGTTGTTGTGCGTGCATTCCTCTCTAATCCTAAACATCTGATTTTGCTAAATGTATTAACTACAAAAATATTTAATAAATATGTAGTTCCTAATAATTATAGGTCAGAAATCAAAGCAAAATCATTATACAATAGATTAGTTTCCACATTTTTCCAGATACCTTGCCTCACAAAAAGAAATCCTTAGTAATCCCTCAAGTCTCTTGAGTAAAGTTATCTAGGACCATGATTACCTTGCATTTCCAGCACATGTCAGTTCGCAAGTATTTACCACACTGTGCAATAGCTATTAGTCAGTAACTATGTAGAAACTAGGCAGGTGTAATTTTCATTGCAATTTTTACACTTCTCATTAGTGCAAGTTTGCATAAAGTTACATTCTGTCATAATGTATATAACATTTCATTCTTTGCCTTGCTAGACAGTCCTCCTGTTATTGGTTTAAAATCTTGAAATATCTTTACATAGCATCTCTTTATTATCCTTTTTCAATATAGAAACACATTCTACAGCTCTTTACAGCATTCACATCAGTACCTGTCCCAATGGAACTTACAGTTTTAAGGTCTCAATCAGATGCACACACACAATGGTCAGTTTTATCAGAAACCAATTAATCTTCCTGTACATTTTTGGAGTATGGGAGGAACAGGATTACCGCTAAGAAACCAAGGGAGAACATACAAACTCTTTGCAGGTATTGCCCTGGCCAGGATCAAACTTAGACCATAGCACTGCTTCAACCACTGCACTCATGAATGCTCACTTCTGTGCTATGAAGCGATACCTGCCTGATAATTTCAGCGCACATAAACCACACATTTCCTATTCAATTGTATGTGAAGTAGCTGCAGTTGTCTCAAGCTGTGGCAGACAAAATAAGAATGTTTTGACTGCACAGGTCCTCTAGGGAGAAGGCACACACACAACATGTATAACTGACAACAAATGTGCGAAAAGCAAATTTTGCCATGAAGCTTATTAAAAAAACAAAAACAAGCAAGTATCTCAAGCATAACAGCTGTCTATAAAGAACGTAAGGAGATGTGGCTGCCTCTACCTACAGAGAGGATGGCCCCAAACTCTGCTACAAGCAAAAGCCGCATCTCCCACCATGAGAGAAGTTTAGCAGCCCTGCTGTCGGTTTGGAATCTGCAATGTGATAATAGTAAATCCAAGCAGACTGTCACCTAGCACAAGCAGTAATAGTGTTTGTATCTATCAACCCACTGTGCAGTCATAGGAGAGAACCTCCTTCCTCCCTCTTCTAAATTTTCCTGTGCAGTACTCTGGCAAGGTCCTACCCGCTGCTGTGACAAATAAAACGTAAAATACATTATCATAAGTCCACTGTTTTGATCCAGAGGAAGGCAAACAAAAACCCAGCCTGAAGCCACTGCCAATTATGCCTGGAGAGGGAAAAAATCCTTTCTGACCCCAATGGAGATGGAAAACATTCCCTGGATCAAGCATTTTAGATTCATTTAACATGAATAATAACATGCAAACGCTCTCATGTTTATACTGTATAACAGTACCGAAATCACTATATAACAGTACATGCAAGAATACATCCAAATTTGCTTATTAATAGAAATATGAGATTAAAGAGTAACATTTCACAAAATATGCAAAATAAGGGATGGTGGGTGGGATGTTTCTACCTGCGCAGAAGATAAGTGCTTCTTCCCCTGACATCACATCCTTGTCTTTGTCCACCCCAGCCTGGCCTTTCCCTGCCTTAACTCATTCCTTCTCACCCAATCACAGCTACATCTGATTTTGCCAATCTTTAAATATAAACCAGTGTAATCTGGCTGCTGGTCATTCAAATCCCTTGTCATGCAGCCCCTGCATTTATAACTCCAGGGCTTTCCTCTACCTACAGAAACACAATGGGACTAACTTTTTTACAGAGTAAATAAATCAATACATTGCACATCAATTAAGCAAATGTATGCATATTCTTGTTTGGTGTTGGCTTCATTGGGGCAGATTTACTAAAGAGTGAAGTTGCAAACTCAATTCGCCCACAGGGACATCGGCAATGTACTAATGGGCACAGGCACCAATTCACTAGCGAAAGAAATAGGCACCAGCGTTCTGGCTAATGGACGTTCACTAAAATGCAGATTTTACTAAACGCTACCTCTTTCGCCAGACTTGCCTTCGCCAGCTCAGACATCATGTCTCTCTACATGCAGAATTTGTCCAAAAAGCTTATAAAGTTTCTTATTTCAGTACAACAAAGCTTATATTAAATTTTCATTTTCGTAATCGTTCCCCTTTAAACATACTCACACTAGCCAATCACCAATAAGCATTGAGAGATCTGGATATGTTATAATAACAAAATAAATGGTTTGATTGGCTGCTGCAGTTTGCTCAACTGGGAACATATGTTAGTAAATGAGGTACTATGAAAATTCTAGCATCAAGAAAAATAATATTTATATTAAGAACGTTAAAAGAAAAAACCTTATTATAATTATAAAATAAATATAGCCATGCAATTTGCCTTCATTATCCCCTATAGGTCCCTTACTTAAGTGCGGGAGTATTTCATTAGGTCTGTCGATTTTCTAATACTTTACAACACTACAATGTGGTTTTTCTACTTTATATTATATTTGCTTTGCAGCTCACTGTCAACTGGTACTAATGACTATGTATTCAAAGAGAAAGAATCTGGCATGGCTCATTGTAAACCCTTAAGTGCAATTGATTGTAGAATCTACACTGCTGGCTCAACCATAGATTCTACTTTTCTGGTCAGTTCTTGATTTACGCTGCGCCAGTGCTTATAATGGCAACATACAATACAGCTGGTCAGAGAGTTGCCAGAACTCAAACAGTCTTTTTAGTTAATAGTGAATAACAATTTTTTCCAAGATGTATCCACTGTGGTAAAATCAATAGTTAACCAGCAGCAAGTGAATAGATAACTGTTGGTAGACATGCATCTTATCTTGCTGCTTACAGCAAGGAAACAAGGAAATTCTCTATTGTGGTGAGTGATAACATCCTCTGTAAAGCTTTATGTCAATGAATAATAATATTTATAAAGTTATTATTTGCAGCATTTTTCAAGTATCCATAATCTCTAATAGGATTTGTAGGATCTGTTCGTTATAGTTCAGGTCTACAAACAGAATGGGGTCCTGGCAGCTTGGAGATTGCATTCTTGAATCTACAGGTGTATCCAAAGAGAATTGTCCTTCCCTTTTTCTTTCAGAGAAAATATTGCTTACCTCAATCACTGAAAAGGGAAGTGATTCTTCTTAGGAAGAAATGACTATTTGGCTTGATTATTGTGTCAGGATGACTAGCATACTGCCAGTGTCTTGCATAGGTACAAGCTGTGGGCATGTGTCTAGAAGCAGAAAATAGCCAACATAACTGCAGTGGCACTTATTGTATTTGATGTGACTGGGGAAATAAATCCACTGATAAGGCCAAGTCCACAAGCAGATTTCTTTATGACATCATCAGTCAAACATGGTATAGGTTTAACCAGTATTGATTAACTGCTGTCTGTAAAAATATATATCTACTTTGTCAGTGCATAGGGGGGACATGAGAGTTCTCTTTGTTTCACCCAGGCCTCACATCACTACTGAAATTATAATTAAGGTTACATGTTTTACAGATGTCTGTGGATATTACAGTCATATGTATTTTGGCATTGCCAGATCAACTGGAATGCATATTTTTATGTTAGGCAATACATATGGGAAGCAAGGAGTTTCCTTGGCCTCATCAGAATTGCATGAAAGACTCACAGGCTGGGTTTGACAGATTGAGAAACACAAATATATTTATCCCTAATGAGTATATGAGGTGAGGGGTCATTTAAGTATTCTGTATGCCTTGAGTTAAACCTTATACTCGAACTGTTTTACCTACTGTGACCTAGAACTGGATTGATGTTATTAAACATTAAGCTTAGAGCAGACACGTAACTGAATCAACCAAAGATTTTTGTATGATACTAAACTTGTAATTCATGTCGTTATGTAGTGGTCTCAAATCAAATAGAGAACTATAAAATAACACTTGGAGCTTACAACCAGCAGAATGGCGATATCACACTATATATTCAGTCATTTTTAATGTATATTATAGCATTTTTTGAAACATATGTCATCGGGTAACAATTGTTATCATTTAAGACTAGTGTTTGCTAACATTACCATGAAAGTTCTATGTGAGTAAGGTTTCTGGTTTAAGGTATCTCTTTTTGGTCCTACATATGGATTGTGTTAAAGCAAAGCTGTGCTATGAATTTCTTCATTGTTAAAAGGTACATAGTCACCGGCTTAGAAGACCAAAGAAGATTTAAAGAATTTAACTGGGGCTTGGAGCACAAATAACCTTGCAGAGAAAGTTTCTGCCACTTTTAATCAATCACCAGCAGAGAAACTGTTGCCATAAAAGGTGATCTGGTTTTAGCGATTTCAAAAAGAGATTAGATAGCAAATGTGAGGACAAAACCCTTTTGTTTATTCTTGACCTAATTTGAACTTGAGTGATTTTGTCTTCCACACAATTATATTGCCAAGGTCAAGAAATAAAAGGCAAAATTAACTGTTTTCCTTTAATATGATCCCCTCAGCCTAAGATAAGTTACATGTCAATGGCATCCTTCCCAAAATAACAGCAATATAGTGTGTACAAATAAGCACTTATATTAAAAGCAGTAAGTAGCATATTTGCCCTTAATGTGGCCTGATGATAAGTAAAATACATTGAGAACTGTGATCGTTTTGTATACTTTGTATTGTTAGATGGGGATAATAATTTACCAATATGCATTCTAAATTGCTTAATTTACCAATATTAATCAAATAATTATTATCACACCAACATATTCTGCAGCACTGTAGAATGAATATATTTGCTTTCAATTTTTCACTTGTGTATTCCCAAACTAATTGCTAATTGGTTACTATTGCAACTGCACTTGTCTAATTTATCAGCTACTGTATATTAGTAAATAAGCAAGAACAAGTTTACTTTCACATACAGAAGTACAAGTTAACAAGGAAACCCTGTAGGGATTAAGCAAATCAGAAAGGAAATAGGTGCAGAGGAAAAGCTTTATACATATTGTTATAGAGCAAACAATCCAATCTTTTGGGTGCCAGCACTTCACAAATTGTATTTGTTAGGGAAACAGACTGAAATGTATTAGCTATGCTATTCACTGGCTGATAGGATAAGCAGGGTCATACTGGGCCAACAGGACAACAGGAAAAAAGACTGATGGGCACATCCCTCATGGGCCTGACCAAACGCAGACCCAATCACAGCTTGCCCTCCCCCAATTGTGGCAAAAGCAAGTCTAAGGTCATGGGGCAGACCCAGCGCAGACCCAATCACAGCTTGCCCTCCCCCAATTGTGGCAAAAGCAAGTCTAAGGTCATGGGGGGATGAATGTTGGTGGGGCAGACCCAGTGACTTGCACACCCCATTCCAACCCTAAAGGGTAAAATGTCCAATAGATCAGCCAGCGGGCTGAAAGGAAAGATATTGTACCCCGTGTCATATGCTGTATAGATACATTTTTTTTCCACCAATTTTTTGACCAAACACTGCAAATGATTGAAAAAGCAGGAGGTAAAGAGGAGTTGTTTTCCTTTTTCCTAACATTTGCAAATACACCATACACTGAGAGATATGGAGCATTAGCAGATGAAATCTTCAAACCTGCAGAATTCACAAATTCCCTCTATTTAGATGAGCATAGACCACTAGTTTTAACCTCCATAACTAAAAGTGTAAAACCTAAATACCATGTAGCTGATGCTAGGACCCTTTCTCAAGCAGAGGCCTTTACCTAGCCACCACTATTCCTTCAGTGCACCCAGATTTCACAAGCATTGCACAAGCTTGATGTGGTAATTTCTGTTCTGGGTTTGTCTTTGTTTATGTGTGTAAACACAATGCTTCTGTAATAATGCTTAAACCTAAACCTAAAAAAATACTGCCAAAGAATTATGCATGCATGTATGTTATGTATGCATATTTATATTTATATAGAACTAATTGAAAACACAGCACTGTACAGTAGTGACGAGCAAATTTTTTTGCCAGCCATGGATTTGGGGCACTTTGCGATCTGCGCGTTTTTTGTTCGTGAAACTGTGGCAAAAATTTAGAGTGGAGAAATTTGCCGTGACAAAAAAGTCGCTAAGACAAAAACAAAAAAAACGCCCATTGACTTTTATGCATATGGACAAAAAAAGTCAGCATAAGAAAAAACACCCATTGGCTTTAATGAATTTGGACAAAAAAGTCTCAAAGACAAAAAAGTTGCCACAAGAAAAAACACCCGTTAACTTTGCATTTGGGAAAAAAAATTGTCTTGCGGATAAAAAATTGATTGTTGCACATCAAAAAAAATGTTGTTGCCCATTGGCTCTCTCATCACTAATGGCAAGTAAAAACAGTGGCAGAAGGTAAAAATAAAGAGATTAAGAAGTATATGTTATTTCCATTTTTTTATATCAGGTCTAACCATCTTAACTTGATATTTAGCATCCACAAAATTTAATTTTAACATGTAAAATAGAAAAGAATCCTCACACAAAAAAGAGAGGCATTTAAGAAAATACAATGATAATTAGAGAGGTGGAAAAACACTCAATATAGGTTGGGAGAAAGGAGGAGATGGAGAGTTTACTAGAGAAGCATGGGTGGGGAAAAAAAGAGAGCAAAAGAGGTGCATTTTGTGGGGTATCTAAGAAAATACTCCTCTAACCAGGGCAGAAACAAACGATCTTAATGGCATATCAATGTAATTAAGCAGCAGAAATGATAAGTAGAAATGTGCCAAAAGTATGAGCCAACTGTAAAAACTGGATATTTGTTGTCTACTGTCAGACCAAGCAGTTGAAGAACAGATGCTGGTGAACAGCCAAAAGGACTGGAAGTGTACAATATAGATTCCACTCAAATACAGGCACAAGAACAGCAAAAGGATGTAGGAAAGCATACTGTATATAGGAAAACCTTGTACAATACAGGATATAGGAAAGCAACAATAAGCATGATGGAAATATCATTGCAAGCAGGAAGATAATCCACCTCACAATTACGAGTATTTGGACACCATTAATATATGTGTGTATGCTTGATACCTAGAGTTTAGATTCACCCATAAATTAGCCAGAATTAGCCAGAATTAGTCCAATATTTGGACAGCTTACACTTATATTTAATGGAAAATGAGATAGAAAAATAAAAAAATGAAAAATAACAAAGAAGAAATCAGGGAAAGGAGCAACAGTAAAGAAAGACAAACTTAAAAGGGAAGAAAAAAATAAAACGTATCAAAATTCAGGGAGAGGTTTTACAATTTTTAACAAAATTCAAGAGATCCTCACAAGTGTGATAAAAAATATCACACAGTGGTGGAACCATAAGAGTAATATATCACACAAAAATAAATAAGTCATTATGGCATTTAGTTATTTACCATTGCTCCCTCAGGTTCTGTAAAAGAAGAAAAAAAAGAGATCAATCAATAACAGGGGAAGCACAGTAGAACTGAATTTGCATACATAAAGGAATTTAAAGTAGAGAGTATGTAGTTAAGAAAGAGAACAAAAATATGAGTAGGGAAGAGATTGAATAATAAAGAGAAGGTCAGATGTAGAGCAGAGATATTTAATAGCAAAAGAGAAAGAATATGTTGAATGGATGGACCCAGAGGAAAGAAAGAATAGTGAGACCATGGGGAGGAATAAAATGAACTTAACTACATGTCCCCCAGTCCTTCTTAATATCACTCATCTCAGTATTTTTCTTGAGCTGCTTGTAATAAAATAAATCAACAATTCAAGACCCTGAGCAATTACCTTAAGCTGGCCAAAGATGTAAAGATCTTTAAAAGATCTTTTCTCTATCTTGAAACCACAGTTATCTCAAAACGATTATTTAAATGTACAATGAACCATCAACTAAAAAGATAATTTCAGGCGATACTGCCAGAAAAACTGAAGGGTAGCTGCCTGCTTTGCCCCGCATATATAGATAGATTGTACTGGGACCGATAAAGATTTTTTAACCTGGCCGATCAATTTTCTGACAGATGTCAGACAATAAAACGTAAGATGTACCATCGTTGGAATCCCACTAACTTCAAAATGATTTGACGGCTTGGTCAGATTTAGCTAAAATCGGGCGTTCGGCAAAGAAAAATCTTTGCGTCTATGGGGACCTTTACACCTACGTGTAGTTCCCTTAAGGTAGTTATCTTGATCTTCTTTACCCCAAAAATACAAACGCCATAAATACAAAAAATAATTTGTCCCAGGGGGTTTCTCAAAGTAAATTATTCATCTCTTGCCTAGGGGAACACCTTATACAATTCAAACACAATGAGTATAACAAATAATAAGGTCCATTCTGTAAAATAAGTAAATAAACAAAAATGCAGAGCACAGAGGTCCATTCTCAAATTTCTCTCCAGAGCCTTTATCATTACTCATTCTAAGGGGCAGTGACTGGGCCAACATTCAGAAGGGATTGTGTGTGACATACAGTACTTGATCATGATTAGCTTAAAGGACTAGTAACACCCTTCCAAACCCCTGCCTATAACAGTAACAACCCCTATTACCTATACTATACAGTAATATACAGTGCGGTAACAAGCTGGTTTCTATAGATGGTGGGATGTGAAGAGTTTTCTCTATATTTTTTTTAGCTCCTATGCATCTCTGCCATGTGCAAGGCAGGTAGTAAAGTCTATACAACAAAGATTCTGCCAATTTGCACTTTGCACACAGTACATAACCCAACTTATCTGTAACCACCCCTATAGATTTGTAAGTCCTTGTGAGCAGGGCCCACATTATTTACTGTATTGATTTGTGTATCAGTTATAAACCCTTATGAACAGTAGTGTAGCATATATTTTTCTTTGTGGTTCATTATTAATAGAGATTCAGCTAATCATAGGTGATCTCTGGCAATTTTTCAGTTGATTCTCACCTGAAAATACACTTGTGTTTGTTTTCAAGGGAGGATTATTTGAAGATAAGCAGTGATGTGATTTCAGTTGCTTTAGTGATGGGCCATTCGTTGCAATTGTGGGTAGTTTTAGGCAGGGGAAGATTTCACAAGACATAAACCAGAAAATTGCTAAATTCCCATAAAATTTAAATATCATGAATATGTTTCACTCAGGAGCGCTCCATCAATGAGGCGAGTTGAGAGTCTCACCTCAGGCAGCAGCGCCCCTGGTTTCCAGGGGTGGCAAAAATGGCGCTCCTGGTAACTAAGTTTCAGTGTTTTCAACCCGGAAATTTGCCTCTTTTAGTGCAGTGAACACAATTGCGCTCTCTGCATTAGCAACGTGGACGCCCCAACCCCCTCCGGTGCTGAAAATGTGAGTACATTGGGGAGGGGGCAGCAAAATGGCCAGGATCGCCCCTAGTTTCACTGTTCTGTTGATTCTTGTGCATCTTTTAAGAGCATTACATTAATTGTTCAAAATATATTATATATATATATATATATATATATATATATATATATATATATATATTATATTTATATAGATTAGTTAACTATTTTACAGTTTTAATGGCAAGTGCAAACATATAAGTTGTATATGAAAGCGTTGCGGTAAAGTTGAACTATAGTATAGGTGAATGCAGCTGCAAACTTAATGGCATTTCTATAAACATTTGGACATACCTTGCATATTTGATTGGCATGTAATTCTGTCTCTTGATTGTTAGTCAAAACAATGTCTTGCAAATATGTCAGAGAATATACATTGTATGTTTTGATTCTAAAATTGCCCTTTTAAAATAAATCTTGCAGATAGTAGTGGATTGATGCATATCTTAGATAGAAATGAGTATACCTTTTTGTGGAATCCTCACTGTAACATTAGCCAGGAGTTCCCTGGATTTTATACGAGACCTATTTGTCAAACTGAAGTGAGCTTTCAGAGGAGATAAAAGGTCATCAGATTAGTTTTTATTGGGAGAGAGAAGTCTAACTAATTGAAATTCTTTCTTTAAGGAATTTCTTGGGATGCTTACAAGTGCTATAAAGGAATATGAAAAAGTGCAGGTGACCTGTAAATGTAATGGCTGTTTTACCATATCAGTTATATTGGTAAAAGAAAGCAATCGTGTTATATAATATATGAAGAGCAAGATAATTATTTAATACATGAAATAAATACTCCTTCAGACTAACAACTGAGATTGAAATACAAGTACAACTACAACTGGAGAACAGCAGTTTGGAAATCCATAGCGCACACACATTAGACATATGTCCACATTTCAATATATGTCCAGATTTTTGTATGTGCTGCATAAAACTTTCAATTCTCAACTGATCTGTAGTATAACTATTTTGAGGGAAGACGACTGAGGGGTACCCGAGCAATCCCCATTCCTGACCTTCCTCCAATTTTAACAGCTAGCTCTGTTGTGGGGGGTAGTAGGTCTGTGGTCTGCAGGGGGCAGGGTGTCCAATGAGTGTGGGTTCAGGTTATTATGGTTCCTGCTATTTTATGTTACTCCTAGTCCTGTATCAAGTTGGAATCTACTTTAGGGCTAGTCCACACGAGGAGATTCGTGGAGATTTTGTCACCTGGCGACTAATCGCCACGTCTTTTGCGCGACTATCTCCCCGAACTGCCTTGGCGTTTTTCCCCATAGGCTACAATGCAAAGTCGCCTGCGCTAATGCACACGTGGCGATGCATTTTCAATAGTCGCCCAAAGTTGCCTCATGACAGGCGACAAAATCTCCCCGAATCTCCTTGTGTGGCCTTACCCTTAAAGGGGTTGTTCACCTTCAATGTACAAATCTTATGAAACCACTAACAATGCTCTCAATGTGTTAGAAAAAACATTTTCCATAACAAAAAGTAAAAATGCCATTGTAAAAGCTAATTTCTATACCCATTAACTCAGCCCTTCTCCTGTCTCTCTGACCAGTTTTCTGAAGTGATGGGAGTGGCCTATTTTGAACCTGACACACCAAGAACTTCCTATATGATGACATCGTCATGCCCAGGCTTTGCCCTTACTTGTTTCCTATTGGATGTTGATACTGCCCTCCTCCTAGTAATTTATTGGGTGCTTGTGAACTGTAACCAGTCACATAATTTGAATGGTCATTGGTTGATTACTCAATTGTAATGGCAGAGGTTAAACAGACACAGCATATAAACAAACCTGCCTTGCAACAAACAATCACACAGCCATGCAGACAAATACTGCAGAAAAGGAAGGAGCAACATCGTTTGGCAACCTTTGGCATTAAGCATAATGTCAGTTATTTACAAAATTGCAACAAAACCAGCACTGACTTGCTTAGAAACGTATGTAACTTACACATATAGCAGGGACAGTAGGGCTGCCACCTCACCCTTTTAAAACCAAACACATATGAAATCCATAGCCTGCATGGCTAATTATCAACTCATTTAGATGCTGCAGACTGAACTGATTTCTGTGCAGCCAGGTATCATGCATCTAAATGAATTGCTAATTAGCCATGCAGGCTGTGGATTTCATATGTGTTTGGTTTTAAAAGGGTGAGGTGGCAGCCCTAAGTGACAGGCAGAGCAGTGTTGAGGGCAGGTAGGTTTTTTGAACATTTTGTGCGCTCTCCCAGGGGTTCGGTAATTTACCTAGGAAAACGATACCTTTTTTATGTGTTCCACTTCTGGAACAAGATTTAGAGCTCTAAATACCAAAAAATTAAAAAGTTATATTTTTCATGATATAGGGATCTATACCAGAAAAATATTTTACCTTTTTTATGAGGTAAATACACAAAATAATACATGGACCCCCCCCCCTAAAAAATAATATATTTCTGGAAAGTACAAGTGTGATCTCCCATAGTATCCATTATAATCCAATAATCCAAATTTTTAAAAATGATTTCTTTTTTCTGTGTAATAATAAAACAGTAGCTTGTACTTGATCCCAACTAAGATATAATTAATCCTTATTGGAAGCAAAACCAGCCTATTGGCTTTATTTCATGTTTACATGATTTTCTAGTAGACTTAAGGTATGAAGATCCAAATTATGGAAAGATCCATTATCCAGAAAACTCCAGGTCCCAAGCACCTCGATCCCCCATCTGCACAGTTGAAGTCTCTGCAGCATAAGCCCACACTCCCCCTCCCTCTCACAAACTTGTAACAGTTTCTCTTCAGTACCTGAATGCTGCTCAAATTCCCCAGCACAGCCCAGCACAGGAAGCAGTGGCAGATAGACAGCAGACATAGCCAATAGGATTTAAGTTAGCTGCCAGTACAATGTGTGATGTCATATAAGGAAGAGGAAGTGAACACTGTAGTGTTTTTGGGGGTCAGTGACCCCCTCCCAGCACAGGGTCTGTGTGGAACTGAAGAATTAGTACAGGGACACTTCTGAGGTGAATATCTCTTGAACTGTACTTTTTCTGTTAACTATTTCTATTTAAAAGTTTGTTCTATTCATGTGAACTGTTAGATTTGTCAATTTGTTACAAAGGTGAACAACCCCTTTAAGTGCTCAGCTCACTGCATCTGCTTTTCCTTTTCTCACTGAATACAAACATTAAAGAACATATTTAAAAATCAGTGTAAAACAAATTGCGTTAAAGAGGATGTTCACCTCAAAGTTAACTTTAAGGGGCAGATTTATGAAGGGTCGAATTTTGAATTTGAAAAAACTTCGAAATTCAAATTCAAAAAGACCAACCAAAGTTAAATCAAAGGTTTTTTTGGCTAAATAGCTCCATTTTCTATTGAATAGGTCAGTTTTCGATCGAATTCGAATTGTACGAATCAAAGTAATAACACATTCCCAAAAAAAACCTTACATTTTTCAAAGTCCACCAATTGATTCCAAATAGGTTCTAGGAGGTCCCCCATAGGCTAAAACAGCAATTCGGCATGTTTTAGATGTTGAATGGTCAAAATCAAATTTTTAAAGAGACCGTACATGATACATTTTCAATTTTTTTTTCAAATTCAAATCGAATTCGGACTATTCTCTAGTCAAAGTACACAGAAATTAGCTCCAATTTTGAATTTTTTTAATTTAAATTTTCACTTCGACCTTTGATAAACCTACTCATAAGTATGCAATGGAATGGCCAATTCTAAGCAACTTTTAAATTGGTCTTAATTAAGTTTTTGATTTTTTTTTTCCTTCTAATTCTTTCAAATGGGGGTCACTGACCCCATCTTAAAAAAAACAAATACTCTGTATGGCTAAAGATTTATTGTTATTGCTACTTTTTATTACTCATCTTTTTATTCAGGACCTCTCCTATCATATTCCAGTCTCTTATTCAAATTAGTGCACGGTTGGATGGGTAATTTGGACCCTAGCAAACAGATTGCTATTCAGAACAAGATGAGCGAACAAAATCAGATACGTATAGTCCTGCTGTTTCAACACACACCATCCATCATGTGATACGCATTCAATTTGAAAGTAAAGGAAACAGACCAGGAACAGGCAGTACTTTAGTCTGCAAACACCCTTTATTGGTGTATTTTCACTCACGACATGTTTCGGGAACCAGTCCCTTTTTCAAGTGAAGAACAAAAGCAATTACCACATTAAGTAACCATTGTAACCCCACCCCTTCCAGGTGATACTTGTGACATCATGGAAAATTCCATCCCTTTGTTGCATGTACAAATATATCCCAATACCAGGAATACCATCTCAAAAATGTGAAAAAAAACATAAAAATAGTCCATAAATAACAGTCCAACCTGTTGGAATAAATACAATTAAATACTTTAAATACTTAAGAAACTGCACCAAGCCTATCAAAAGTAAAAACATATGAGCACTACAAATGAATGTCTGCCCATAGGCAGGGATCACCCTCGCATGTCGCTCACTGCTATTTTGTATAGACTAACTAGTCTCAATATACAATTTCTCTACACTTACTTTTGCAGTGTTCTCTTTTTATTTCTGTGACCTGCATAAAACAAGAGATACATTAATAATTTGTTACAGAAAACATTTGTAGCTAAGTTTATCATTAAACCCTTTCGGTTTCATTGTATCAAGCTGCCTAATCCATTTATTTTCTTTCTGAAGTAACAACTTTACTCTATCCCCCCCTCTGGGAGGTAGTTCAACTTTATCTAGAACCCTCCATCTTAGTTGTGAAATATGGTGTTTAGCTTCAAAAAAATGTTTGGCTAGTAGCGACTCATTTGGTTTTTGGGGGTCAAAATTTCTTATATAACCTTTATGTTCTCCTATACGCACTTTAACTGGTCTAGTGGTTTGTCCCACATATGCATACCCACACGGGCATTTAATTAAATATACCACATGTGTACTTTCACAGGTAGCATATGTTCTTACTGGTATGTTGAACCCTTTAAAAGGGTGTGCCACTTGATCCCCTTTTATGATAGAGTTACACAACCCGCAATTTAAGCAGGGGAACGTTCCCATTTTTGGTTTACTGAAGCATTTCATAGTCTTGTTTTTCACCCTGAAATCAGAACTGCATAAGTTATCTCTGAGTGTCCTACCTCTTTTATACGAAAAAAGAGGTTTGTCTTTAAACAGATGTCCATACATTATATCACTTTGCAACGCTGGCCAGTACTTTTTGATTACACTTTCAATTTTGTTACTTCTATGATCAAAAGTTGATACAAATGGTATACGTTTATTGGTTTGCTTATTTACTTTAGTCAGTAATAGTCTATTTAAAAGTTTGTTCTATTCATGTGAACTGTTAGATTTGTCAATTTGTTACAAAGGTGAACAACCCCTTTAAGTGCTCAGCTCACTGCATCTGCTTTTCCTTTTCTCACTGAATACAAACATTAAAGAACATATTTAAAAATCAGTGTAAAACAAATTGCGTTAAAGAGGATGTTCACCTCAAAGTTAACTTTAAGGGGCAGATTTATGAAGGGTCGAATTTTGAATTTGAAAAAACTTCGAAATTCAAATTCAAAAAGACCAACCAAAGTTAAATCAAAGGTTTTTTTGGCTAAATAGCTCCATTTTCTATTGAATAGGTCAGTTTTCGATCGAATTCGAATTGTACGAATCAAAGTAATAACACATTCCCAAAAAAAACCTTACATTTTTCAAAGTCCACCAATTGATTCCAAATAGGTTCTAGGAGGTCCCCCATAGGCTAAAACAGCAATTCGGCATGTTTTAGATGTTGAATGGTCAAAATCAAATTTTTAAAGAGACCGTACATGATACATTTTCAATTTTTTTTTCAAATTCAAATCGAATTCGGACTATTCTCTAGTCAAAGTACACAGAAATTAGCTCCAATTTTGAATTTTTTTAATTTAAATTTTCACTTCGACCTTTGATAAACCTACTCATAAGTATGCAATGGAATGGCCAATTCTAAGCAACTTTTAAATTGGTCTTAATTAAGTTTTTGATTTTTTTTTTCCTTCTAATTCTTTCAAATGGGGGTCACTGACCCCATCTTAAAAAAAACAAATACTCTGTATGGCTAAAGATTTATTGTTATTGCTACTTTTTATTACTCATCTTTTTATTCAGGACCTCTCCTATCATATTCCAGTCTCTTATTCAAATTAGTGCACGGTTGGATGGGTAATTTGGACCCTAGCAAACAGATTGCTATTCAGAACAAGATGAGCGAACAAAATCAGATACGTATAGTCCTGCTGTTTCAACACACACCATCCATCATGTGATACGCATTCAATTTGAAAGTAAAGGAAACAGACCAGGAACAGGCAGTACTTTAGTCTGCAAACACCCTTTATTGGTGTATTTTCACTCACGACATGTTTCGGGAACCAGTCCCTTTTTCAAGTGAAGAACAAAAGCAATTACCACATTAAGTAACCATTGTAACCCCACCCCTTCCAGGTGATACTTGTGACATCATGGAAAATTCCATCCCTTTGTTGCATGTACAAATATATCCCAATACCAGGAATACCATCTCAAAAATGTGAAAAAAAACATAAAAATAGTCCATAAATAACAGTCCAACCTGTTGGAATAAATACAATTAAATACTTTAAATACTTAAGAAACTGCACCAAGCCTATCAAAAGTAAAAACATATGAGCACTACAAATGAATGTCTGCCCATAGGCAGGGATCACCCTCGCATGTCGCTCACTGCTATTTTGTATAGACTAACTAGTCTCAATATACAATTTCTCTACACTTACTTTTGCAGTGTTCTCTTTTTATTTCTGTGACCTGCATAAAACAAGAGATACATTAATAATTTGTTACAGAAAACATTTGTAGCTAAGTTTATCATTAAACCCTTTCGGTTTCATTGTATCAAGCTGCCTAATCCATTTATTTTCTTTCTGAAGTAACAACTTTACTCTATCCCCCCCTCTGGGAGGTAGTTCAACTTTATCTAGAACCCTCCATCTTAGTTGTGAAATATGGTGTTTAGCTTCAAAAAAATGTTTGGCTAGTAGCGACTCATTTGGTTTTTGGGGGTCAAAATTTCTTATATAACCTTTATGTTCTCCTATACGCACTTTAACTGGTCTAGTGGTTTGTCCCACATATGCATACCCACACGGGCATTTAATTAAATATACCACATGTGTACTTTCACAGGTAGCATATGTTCTTACTGGTATGTTGAACCCTTTAAAAGGGTGTGCCACTTGATCCCCTTTTATGATAGAGTTACACAACCCGCAATTTAAGCAGGGGAACGTTCCCATTTTTGGTTTACTGAAGCATTTCATAGTCTTGTTTTTCACCCTGAAATCAGAACTGCATAAGTTATCTCTGAGTGTCCTACCTCTTTTATACGAAAAAAGAGGTTTGTCTTTAAACAGATGTCCATACATTATATCACTTTGCAACGCTGGCCAGTACTTTTTGATTACACTTTCAATTTTGTTACTTCTATGATCAAAAGTTGATACAAATGGTATACGTTTATTGGTTTGCTTATTTACTTTAGTCAGTAATAGTGAATCTCTTGTAACTTGCTCCACTTGGGCTGCAGTAGATTCCATAATTCTTTTCTCATACCCTTTTTGTGTGAATCTTTCAATTAAATCAGTAGCTGCTTCCTTATATCCTTTGGTATCGCTAGTTAATCGCCTAGCCCTAAGAAACTGGCCTTTTGGGATGCCCCTTTTAACTTTAGGATGATGAAAACTATCCGCTCTTAATAAATTATTTCTGTCCATAGGTTTACGATACATATTTGTACTCAGTTTGCCTTTATTGTTAGTTATAGTAATGTCCAGGAAATTGATAGAGTAGCCTGCATATTCAAATGTGAACTTAATGCTCTTATGGCTATTATTTGCTTTCTCTATCATTTCCTGGAACATTTCCTTGGATCCAGACCACAATATGAGGATATCATCCACGAAGCGAAAAAATGCTTTTATATTTTGACTATACATTTTGTTGTCCAAAAAATATTCTTTTTCTAGTCTGTGCACCACTATATTGGCAAAGGAGGGCGCGACCGCTGATCCCATCGACGTTCCCTGCCTCTGCCAGTAGTACTGGTCACCAAACCGAAAACAGATTGCTAAAATTGCAACCCAAAGAGCTGCTTGATAAAAAGTCAAATAACTTCAAAACCACAAATAATAAACAATGGTCTCAGAATCACTCCTACATCATATTAAAACGTAACCCCTTTAAAAAAACAATGAACATTGCCTCTTAATCAACATAATAAACCACGTACATTTACATGTGCTTATAAAGCTGTGCAATAATTTTATGATGATTTTAAAATGAATAGCTGATTGTAAATTTCTGGAGAAAAAAAGTGTCTGCTTGAAGTTGTGAGCTGCTCATAAAATAAAGGATACACATTTATAAAAATGCTTTCCATAATGGATTATTATTACACACTGTTATACTATTTTCACTCTTACTTTCTCTCTGTTTTACCCTAGCAAGTGTTTCTTCTCTTTTTAGACCATTAAAACAACAAAGCTCGTCCAGATATTGAAGCAAATCCTGACATTACAATGTATACATTTAACGACAGATGTTATCTCTTACAAGGTTGACCTCACTAAGTACCCATTACAAACAGTACTTTAGACTGTGCACTGGTTTAAAAAACATTAGTCTTGGCTCAACAGTAACAAGTAAGAATTGTTTCAGAGCAGTCCAGATAACTAATTGCAGTTTATTGCTGTTAAAAATACTGTGTTCTATAGTTCATAAAAAATCATTTGGAACTGACCAGAAGTGCAAAACAGATCATGATATCACACAATGAGCACACTATCCAGAATCACATTTTAATAAGCTAATGGTCTGTATAACTTTGTTATGGATCTATTATAAAACAGTGATGCAGGGACATTAAACCAGTTGTAATACTAATCAGAAAATTATGTTAACTATTAGCCTATGTGTAAAGAAAGAACTCTGTCTCCAATATATTAAATACGTAAATCACACTAGGAGATTAGAAGCTGCAACTTAATTGCTTCCTGTGGACATAATAGGTTACTTGTTCTTTAGAGGAAAAAAATAAATTAAACCTATTTGTTGTTAGTTACAAGTAGCTGCCATTAAACTTATTGCTTCTCATAGGCCTAAGGGCAATAGCACACAGGGTAATATCAGGATTTTGGCCAGTTGTTTTATTACTTAAACACTGCTTCAAAATATGTCAAACTACCTTCCATTGCAACTAGGAGGGTGAATTAAAACTGCCATTAATAGTAGGCAGATATTGATCGGCCAGGTTTGATTGTTGTGTTGGGTCAAGGGCTGCACATGCACGTTAATATCGGATGGCCTGAATAGCTACAATTATGATATTATCGTTGGCCTGAGGGCCAAATGATCAGATCAGCCCAATATCACCCATCCTTAAGGTGGGCATAGCAATGAAAAATCAGCTGGTTTGGCAACCTTATCAAACTAGAGTATCTTCACGTGTTCGACTAACTTTAGTCATAAACAATACCAAGGTTGATCATTTTTTTCTGCAGAGAAAACATATTTGGACTGAGGAATTAACTTACCATACAAGTAATAAAACTGGCTATCATATTTAAAAGTTAATTTAAATGTTACAATTAATTTCAGTCCTTTTAGTAATTCTTTGTACATCCCTTTCAAATCGTCTTTCTTCACTTGGCCTAAAAAGAACTGTCTCCCTTATAAAAGCAGCTTATATCATTAAGACAGATAGGTTAGGAGTAGGACAAGTGATTAAAACAAATGCCTTATAGGCATAATAAAAAAACAAGAGATTGATAAGAAAAGAAACAACCAGACAAAGGGTCAGAAAGGTCTCTTTGATGATACAGGGTGGTAATCTCAAACAAAACAAACCCCTCTTTTAGTAGAAGATGTACCCAACAGCTTTCTAATAGATACAAATAAAGCAGAGTATTTCAAGGATGCCCATGTTAAGTACATGATAACCTTGAGAAGTTGTTACTTCCAGTGGGAGATCACCAGTCACTCATCATTTTATCACTTTGCTTTTGTCACTTTTAGCATATATTATAAAAGACCTCTGATTAGTATTATTATTATTACTGAATAACACCGAAAAAAAATCTACTCTGTAATATGTTTATTTTAAACAAATATTTTTTTTTACCTTTTCCTAATTTTTACATTAAAAAAATAAAAAGGACATTTAAAAAACAAATTTTGCTTACAACATTTAGGGGTTTATTTACTAAAATTCAGATTACCTTTTTTTCACGAATTGTATTTTTTTTCAATAAAACTCAAAAAAAAAATTGAGATTTAAGTGCAAACCCCACAAAAATCTCTAATAAAAAACTTCAACAAGTGAAACAATTGAGGTCCCATAGAAGTCCATGGAAGCTGGGCTGTTCTTATTAAACATTTTTTTAACCATTGAGATTTTTAGAGGTTTTCAGATTTTTTTTCTGCTAGTAAATATCAGAAAAACTCAGTTGTATTCATATATAAAATATTATACAGTATATTCAATGTTTCAGCCCCTGTAGGGGACTGAAACGTTGAATAAATCCACTTCTCTTCTTTCACGAGACCTGTGAGTGCAGTTGTTTTTCTAAAGCATTCTATATATATATATATATATATATATATATATATAAAACATAAAATATTTATTTTCGTTTTTATTCTGTTCATGGAGAAATAGAGTCTATTAGTGGTTATAAAACCACAAAAATTTACCTTTAATAAATGGGCCTCCACATGTATTTGTAGCATTAGTAGCTATAGTTTTTTTGGGGAATGAACCCACAATGCATATGATTCGTTAGTGATTGCGGTCCATTGTGGTCCAAGTAGATGCCTCCAGATCGATCGGACAAGTTGCATGATTGATGTGCAACTCAATTTTGTAATAGTTCTTTTGTCTGACCTTTTTGTTCTTGACCCAGTCCAATATAATTTGGCCTTGTGTTTGGGATCATTATCATGCTGAAAGAGGAACATTCACCCAAGCTTCAATTTTAAGCAGACTAAAGATTCTCCCTTAACTAGTTTCCAGTACTTAACTTTGCATCAAAAAGTTTTCCATGTGTGCAGGAGTTTTCCAAATATCATGAAACTGTTCTGGTTGAGTAAGATGAGACCAAGACAGAGTTTATAGACAAAGTTGTAGGAAATCTTCCACACATAGAAAACACATAAACTGTCATGATCTGTGTGGCAGGAACTCTGAGGACTGGTTGAAAGTTCAAACTCTTTAGTCAACTGGAGAACAATGCCAGAGCCGGTGTTCATTAAAGCCCTTTTGGGGAGAACTTTCTGCTGCAGCCCGGCAGAAAGAAACACATTGGACAAACAGAATCAGCAAAAACTTAGTGCCAACTTAGTGCCAAACAATAATCCAGTGAAATTCAGTTGATTTAAATTTTAGGTGCAGTAAAAAATAAACCTGAAAAAATAATGTGTCAAACAATGGGTCAAAATCACTCCTAAACAAAGATGGCACACACTAAACCCAACAAACGATATTCCTTTAAAAGGTATTGTTACACAGTATTAGAATATAGGAATTTAATACTTATGGAAACAGTATAATATAATTTTGGATTTAATATAAAATAATAGATAAAAATAAAAGTTGAGCCTCAGTGGCTTGAAAAAAATGACCTATCACACGCATTTCAGTAAATAATTCAATAAAATGTGAATAAAGCACTCTAAATATGTGTGTAAATAGCATTGGAAGAGATCTAATTATATATAGTACATCTTGTAACAAGATATAGATTGATAGAAAGGATTGATAGCAAGCACTGTATTTATAGCAAAAGAGACCAACACAAAGGCAAAGTCCTGCACATAATTCCTCAGTTAATTTACTGGTACAAAGGACATTTTCTTTCCACAAGACAACTACATTTATTGTGAGGGGGGGGGGGGGTCCCAGTAGCTGCTATCTAATAACCAGTAAGTTCCATGGTAATGTAGCTAATGAAGATGGATTGTCCAAATACCTTTATTAAATGCCTCTCTACAAATACAATGGCTTTCAGGGTGGAATAGCTTTTCATGACATTAATTATTAACCCATCCAACTGCATCACTATTGCAGTTAAGTTATTAATTTAAATGGGAGTAGGAGTGTCAGTTCAGCTGAGTAATCAAAAAGCCTCCCTGCTTGGCAAATTGCTACTTGTGGAAATAAGAAACAATAATAGACATTAATTGAACAGAAGAGGACCAATAAATAGAGAAGATACATAACTACAAAAATAAAATAACATCCAAGTGTTAATACGCATTTCAGTCTTAAAAAATGCTTTATTCTTTTTGCTTTATTGTTCTGTAGGAGAGGACTGCTTATACTTCTGGTATCTGCAAACAATTATTCTTTTACACTTGAAAGAAACTGCCTATAAACAGGAGCGCTCCAGGCAGGTGGCAGTGCCTGGCTGGTTACAAGCAGCAAAAAGTCACTCCTGATAACTTTAAAAGTCATAATCTTGATTTTAAATAGGAATTTCGCCTCTTTTAGTGCAGAAAGTGCTCTCTTAATTAGTGATGTGCCCCTCCTTGCCCCATTCTGATGCTGTAAAGTAAAATACATGGGGAGGCATTGCTTTGGTTGCAAAGGCTAAAACTCCCCTGCCCATAAACCTTTGGGGTAGCTTTTTCACTAAAAAAGGCCACCCTGGTGAATAGTTACTGGGAAACACAAAGATATCAGTTTCCCTTACTCCTATTGAGGCAGAGTACATAGTATTACCAAGCACTGGCACTTTACATATAGTAGTCATTCAGTGGCTGCTCTTAAATCCACTGCCATAAGTTCTGTAAATAAGTGGCACCTAGGCCAACTGCCGTTCGTCGCCCTTGTCCCCTCCCCTTTTTCATGCAAATTTGCATCATTGGGAATGGAGCATCCCTGCGTATCCCCATGAGTTTTTTTAACCAATGTGGGTGTGGTTAGGCAGAATGCCGCTCCCTAAAATCCTGCCACCCTAGGCCTGGGCCTAGGTGGCCTTTCCACAAATCCGGGCCTGTTTGTTTGTGTATTATAGGTGGATTACATTCATGCCAGGTCCTTCACATGGGGCAGAATCTAGGCAAATTGGTACCAGCAGAAAAATGGCAGCTGATAAATCTTTTATGAAATTGGAAGCTTGGGTTGTAGGAGACTTTAGGGGTCATTCTCTTACAGATGCACAGTGTGCAAAGTTCAATTTCGGATGTAGCTGTGCTAATTAAAGCAGGCCAGTATGGGAACCCTTAAGCAACTGCCACATTTGTAGGTGGTGATACCTCTAGGTTATTCATACATCAATGGACACATATGTGCAACGTTCAAAACAGCGACAGGACAACGCAGCAGCACTAAGCATAATTACTGTATATGAAAGTTCAAGGAGAGATTTTGGATGTAGAAAATGAATAGAATTTTTCACACAACAACTGCGGTAAACTTTGGGCAATTACAAATATACAGTACTTGTTGATTGTAAATTAATCTTGTTTACCATAATAGTTTAGTTGGAAAAAAAAGTGTCAATAAACGTGCATAAAGTGGTGGTATGGTAACACCAGAGCACAATTTATCAGATAATATACATGACCAAAAGTATGTAGATACAAGAACACCACACCTATATTTGATTGCTGAACATTTCATTTGAAAATTATAGGCAGTAATATTTAGTTGGTATCTCTTGGCTACCACTACAGTCTCCACTCTTCTGTAAAATATTTCCACTGGCCTTTAGAACATGGCTGTAGGGATTTGCTGATATTCAAACACAAGAGCATCAGCAAGGTCATGCACGGACGTATCATGATAGGGCTTAGCTCACAGTTGGAATTCCAATTTATGACAGGTGTTTGATTATCTGGACTCTGTGAAGGTCAGTCAAGTCATCCATATTAGACTTATGGAGCTCACTTTGTTCACAGGGGCATTGGCATGCTGAAGCAAAAAATAGCCCACCCAAAACTGGTGCCATAAGTTGGAAGCACATTATTTGAAATTGCATTATTCTTCTACCACCAAACTACCACAGTTCTACTGTGCATGCATGATGGTAGTTTTCTCTGGTATCAACCAACCCCTGTCAGAATGCCAGATGGTGAAGTGGGGATTAATTACTCCAGTGAGTGACTTTTAAATACTCTGTGGTCCCATTCTGTGTGCTTGTGTGGCCTACCTCTTCACATAAGTTAATGGTTGATCTGGGCAGGTCTTGCAGTATAGAATTGACAAGCTGTTTGTTTGGGATAGATGGCATCATATGTCAGTGCTTTGCACCTATAATTAATGTGTGTGTGACTCAGATAGCCAAATCCATTAATTATGAAGTCTGTCCACATACTTTTGGTCATTTAGTGGATTAATAAATAAAACTGCAAGAACATACAATCTATTTTTATAAACACAACAGCTCTTCTGTTAAAAAAAAGCCATTAGGGATTTCCGCTTCTATAAATTGCTAATCTAACTATTGGCCCTTTATTATTATTATATATCTTACAATGATTGTCATAGAAGGAAAGAATGTCATTAACTCCTTTGAGGAAAACTGGAAAACATTCAGACTTCAGACTAAATGAAAAATCCTAGCTTTGTGAATGTAAGTTTGAATCTTTGAATCTAGATATGAGCTTTTTCCCACCTCAATAACTGTTTTAATTTATACATGACCAGTAAGAAATCTACACAGGAAATGTAAAATAAGCCTGACCACTTCACAGATAACATTCTTTTTAACATTTCAGACCCTCAAACAGGACTTAAATACTAAATGGACTGACAGAGTTGAATGTGTCAGTGATTAAATTATATGTAGACAAAACAATTATGTTGCCCAAGGGAAATCAAATGGATTTAGGACTTTGACTTATATCCCCAACATTGGCTTTTTTTTTTTTTTTGAACCATTGCAAAAAGTAAAATACTCCCTTGGGCCTAGATTCCTAGAAAGATACTCCTTTAATGGCCCATCCCTTATTAAAACAAATCTGAAAGTACAGATGAAGCCACTTTGGTTTGTCTGTTTGACACAGAATAACTAAACACAGATATCCCATTTATCTCATTTAACACAGAAAACTGCGTCACAACATCCCATCTAATTAAAGCATTCACCATTGTGAACAATGGAGCTTTGGTATGCTAATGAAAAGGTTAAATGCATTAAATGAGTTAAGATGACTTAAGATAACACAGTTTCTTCAATTACCCCTGAGTCATGACGCATTTAACTCACAAATCCAAGTGGCTTCATCTGTAACAATTAACCCTTTCCATGTCAAAGGGTTTGTTTAAAGGATATTGTGAGTTGCAAACCATCTTGACCTGGCACTGAATAAAATGGAATTTAGACTAGATTGAAAACTGTCTTTGAAAAGGCAGTAACAGCTCGCCAGTGCAGCAAGCTATTAACATGTATTACTAATGTTATATATCCAAAATTGAAGAGCTTATTTAGAAGTCTCATTTGGAGTAACAGACCAGTAACCTTAGAAAATGTTCCTCCAAGTAAAACATAATTTGACTTTTGCAAACCACACACAGACATATAGTAGATTCAAATATAAATAAATGTGGGCAGACAGTCAGACAGGGGACGACACAGTCATGTCACTGTAGGCCTGTTACCCTGCAGGTGTGACAAGGGAACCCCATGTCACATAAATGGAGTGATCACTTAATGATGCTGGGTGCTAAATTAATCCTGGAGGTACTGTCAGGTTAGGAGGTGGTGGTAGTTCCAGGGTTCCTCTGCGTCAATAGGTGCAACTGTGCTCAATTTGGAACAGAAAGCAGGAAGGACTGAGTAGTGCCAAACACAACTATATGAAGGTGTAAGGAGCACATTTTGATACAAGAATCTTTCATGAATGGGGCTTTATGCGCAACTCACTATGGGGAAAATTGCATGAGTGCATGTGCGCTTGCAACTATAAATGTCCTCTATGACATTAATAATGTTGCATTGTGCACAGCATATTTTTTTTTTGACCTGCTAAAAAATGGCATTTTTTTTTAGCAAAACTAACAGTAAGTAAAAAAGTACTGTGGACTGGAGCAAATTATAAACCATGCATTCTTTTGTACTGGCGAATGAAGAGGTGTACCTTCTCAAATCCTTTTAAAATACCTTCAAAGAAAATATTGTTCACACAATGTAAAACTACTTCACAGTGTGCATATTTTCCCATTTTATTACATTCACCAAAAGTATTTTGCATTAAAGTAATACTGAAAGCTCAATATCAAAACTGTAATTAATGTAGGATGTCCAGGACCCAATATGCTGAGGGTGACACTTGTTTCTATTTGCTGAGCTACAGCAGCCTAATAGACAGACTTGACAGCTGGTGGAGCAATAAAAGTCAGGTTGCTGCCTGTTATTCCCTATGGGAGCATGCAGCAACCTGACCGCCTATAGGAAATTTTACATTATATTCAATATCAGTGTGTTTTGTTGTTTTGTATGGGCCTGTCAGTTTCTCTTTTTTTTATATTTCAGGGTGAATTTGATATTTGCCTATAGAGGGTTAAAAGAGATGTAAAGCACATACATTCAATACAATACATTCTCCTACTACGTATAGAAGTTGGGCACATCTCCCCACCCAAATGGCATCATTTGTTCTGCATAAACCCCCTCCATTCATCAGCCCCATCACATTTTCCTAAAACAAATTGGCAGCTTTCACACAGTGGCCATTTTCACTTCACATCATCAGTGACATTTACATCTGCAAACAGCACATGCGCTCTGTATGGTTCATGCAATCAAGAACACAACTTACACAGGCGCAAGTTACTCTGATGAAAAAAAAAATATTTTGGGGAGAAAAAATCCATTTACCTAACACCAGTTCTTTTTTAATAGAGGGTCTGTAATACACAGTCATTTAATCCTGCTCACAAGCTGTGGTTCTGCATTCTCCCAGCATGGTGAACCTCCTGTCCCTCACAGGAGGACCTAAACTGCCAACAGCATCACTTCTAGGGCACCTGTTGTGCTGACTGCAAGACTGGAAGGGTACTACATTAAATCATTTAAATCTTTTTATGTTCCTGTTACTCTGATATTGTTTGTCTTGACTGATCCAGTGCAATGCTACCATTTCTTCTGTATTAAAGGGATGTTTTACCTTTAAGTTAACTTTTAGTATGTTAATGAATGGCTAATTCTAAGCAACTTTTCAATTGGCCCAATTGTTACTTTTTTATACTTTGAGTAATTTGTCTTATTCCTCTTCTGACTCTTTCCAAATTTTAAATGGGGGTCACTGACCCCATCTAATACACAAATGCTCTTTAAGGCTACAAATGTATTGTTACTGTTATGGTTTGATACTCATCTTTCTATTCAGGCCCTCTCCTATTCATATTCAAGTCTTTTGTTCAAATCAATGCATGGTTGGTAGGGTAATCTGAACCCTAGCAACCAGATTGCAGAAATTGCAAAGCAAAGAGGTGCAGAGTGAAAACCACAAATATAAAACAATGAAAACCAATTGCAAATTGTCTCGAATATCGCTCACTACATCATACCAAAAGTAACACAGTTACAGCATGTAAAAATATAGAGTACATAAAAAGTAACTCCTGTAAATATGATTCAATGTGGTAACTGAGGCTGTTTCCTTTCATTGTTTATAGTGCTGAGTGCACATTACAAAAAAAAGGAATTTAAACTTTTGTTTTAAAATTGCAAATTTGGTATTATATTTTGGACACTGTTGCAAAGGTTTTCCATTATATAAATCTTGGGAGTGTCTGCTACCAGACATATGACGTGCATGAAGCCTACTCTCCTTTGATACATTGGCAGCTCCATTACACCACTCAGTACATGGTAATCAATATCACCCCAGATTAATTCCTGGTCAAACTGTGCAGCCTTTTCTTTCTGCAATATGAGCTGGGCTGAGCTGTTTCAGCTTCACTGATATGAGACGGTCTATAACCCTTATAATTAACTCTTATAATTAACTTGTCTGTTCTTTGGCATCCTGTGTAAAATTATACCCAATCCTTATCAGAGATGCCTTTGATTAGAACCAGTCATATTGTGGCAAACATGAATACACACACCTTCTCCATTTAGCCTATATCCCCTTAACAAGCTCAAATCAGCATTATTAACTGACTGGTCATCTGAATCAAGCAGGCACAGTTCTGGAACATCAATATCATCACATTGCCAGTGTAATGCAATGAGCTCATCCAACTACATTTGCCTTTCAGGCTTCTTGCATTCATTTCCATATAGTTATTTAAGGCTACATAAACATGCAATTTCAGTTGCTGCCGCCCAGTAATTTGTTAAAGCTGCAAATCATTTAGTCATGGGTTTTGACTTATGGACCCACCGCATCAGAACAATGACACAATGCTTAGGGGATGTAACTGGCTATGCTTTAAACTGCTTATATGAAGAAAACAGGCTGGGTGCCAGAGGCACTTTAACTCAACACAAGACTATTTTCTGTACTCCCAGAAAACCTAAAGTGACAGCTTCTCATAGACATGCACACATACATATACACACAGCACCCAGATTGTAGCATATTGAACATCTCTATTGCATAAAAGTGCATCTTATTTCTAGAATATCAGTTAACATCTTTGGAATTGTCTGCATTTGTTGACTTTTTATTCTTCCTTTAGCAGTGCTCTAAACACCAAAAGAACCTCTTGTAAGTACTCACTAAATACCTTCCCTGTCACTTCTACAGGGAGAGCAAGTATCATATGTACTTGTAAATCATACTTGTACATTGTACCTAAAGCTTGCATTAGTGTTTCAGCACAGGACCATGCAAAAATAAAAGCATGCCTTGTATCTGCTTGAGGGCTAGGAATGCAAAGATTTGTTGGACTCTGGAAGATGTTCTATTTCAAAAGAGGTCATCTTCCTCGATTTTTCTAGCCCAGCAACTGCTAACAATGCCAAGGAAATAGCTGCCTTCATGAACCTTATATCAGATTCTAAGCACAATTCATCTTTGCCTCTTATATCCAAGGTCCCTGGGTCCCCAATTTACTCAATTGCAGTACACCATGGCAACTTATGAGAGCCAACCACACTTGAGTGTAAGTAACTGCTAATTACTTGCTTGATACTATCTACTTTCTGGGTCACATTTGCAGTAATTAATGAATGTTACTGATTAGCAATGCACATAAATTTTGACGCGGACGACAATTTTTATATGTGCGACTCTTTTGTCCAAATACATTAAAGTCAATGGGCGTCCGAATAATTGACACACGACAATTGTGCGACAATTTTTACACGCGCAACTCTTTTGTCAAATGCATTAAAGGGCACCTGTTGGGTAAAAATGTTATCCTCAACCAAAGGTGTGGGGGGATAACAGTAGTTTTTTTTTTTTTTTTTTAAAAATGTCCCCTGCCAGCGCTACACTACGCACACTGGGAGGGAGCTCCCAGTGTAAGCAGCCATGTTGTGTCACTCGCATGTGCATAATGAAAATGTGCCATGAATTGCACGTGACGTCACATGTGCATTATGCGAATGGGAGTGACACAACGTGGCTGCTCGCACCGGGAGATCCCTCACGGTGCGGGTAGTGTAATGCTGTCGGGGGGACATTTTTAACTACTCTTATCCCCAACCGGAATGAGGGCTCTATTAGCCTGCACCTTTGGTTGGGGATAAAATTTTTATCCAACAGGTGCCCTTTAAAGTCAATGGGCATCCGAATAATTTTGATGTGTGATTTTTTTTTTGACGCAGTAAATTTTTCCATGGCAAATTTTCAAGCCAGTTTTGTGAAAACTCAGCGAAGTGCAGAAATTTGCCACAAATCCTGGCTAATAAATTCGCCCATCAATATTAAATGTGGATCATTCAGTAGAACTGTGACTTGTCAAAACACGAGTAATGAAATCACACCTACTGCCCAGGCCCAGATTTGTGGCGAGGCCACAAAGGCCCGGTCCTAGGACGGCAAGCTGGTCGGGGCGGCAAGCCGCATTGGGGAGCTGCGCATCCAGGATTCAGTTTGGGATTCGGGATTCAGCCTTTTTCAGCAGGATTCTGATTCAGCTGAATCCTTCGGCCAGGAATCCAAATCCTAATTTGCATATGCAAACAAGGAAGTAAAAAAAAATTCCCCTTCCCACCCATAATTTACATATGCAAATTAAGATTCTGATTCAGTTCAGTATTCGGCTGAATTTTTCGTGAAGGATTCTGGGGTTCGGCCAAATCCAAAACAGTGGATTCGGTGCATGCCTAATATAAAGTGCAGTCTCCTGGAGAGGAAGGGGAAATTACTGTTGGGGTTTTGGGCTGCCACTGTAGATGCCATGAAATGCTTAGGGGCTAACACTGTGTCTGTCATATAATGTTTGGGGGTCACAGTATATCATGGAATGCTTGGGATCACAGTGCTTTATGAAACAATATCTCTGTTGTGTTCCAACCATGGAAAAAGGAGTTTGTTTTTATTAAGTGGGTGTGATATTTGGGGAGGTGTACCATACAGTGTTGCTGCCATACTACATGCAGTTAATACGACCCCTCTATTAGCTTTTGATTTATTTTGAAGCATGCAATAGTCTTACTGGTATGTGTTGAGTTAATGCAGTACTCTACATCCATTTCTTGGAAACCTGGATTTTCTATTAAACTGTGGTCCAATATTCAAAAACACAATAGCCACTCTTGCTGCATAATGTAGTTAACAGTCAGCAGTGCATGTTGAATAAAACTACAATAATCTGCTTGCACTGGGCACCGCAACATGCAATGGATTTTAAATATTTCTAGGGTGGGCAACTGAAGAGTAGGCATTGGCTTGGGTTGTGATGTCAGGGTTATCAGGAATTGGATTTTCCAATTGTTGTTGGCTTGTTTTTGGGTTATGTCGAATGGCTTTTGGCTGGTTTAGGGCAAGTTTTGTGAATCGTGATGAGCTTGGCAAATTTTGAAAATGAGACCTGGCAGCCTTGAGCCCTGCTGTGTATTTCACTAGTCACCTTGTGGGAAAGATTCATCAGAAAAACAGTAGCAGCCGGTACTTGTGATCAATGGGAGTTGGGAGGGGACTATCACTTGATGCAAATATGAAGATTTTTTTCTTCTGGAGGTTGGAGTAATTAAATGGAAGGCAGGCGTTTAGCAAATGAATACATCTTTGTGTCATATTGACGCTTTTTCAGAAGCCTGAGTGGATTTGCAGAGCGGCACACGCTTGAGATGAGAGGGAGGGGTAGCGCTGGCACCAGCACAGAGACACCGCGTTTCCTCGGCGCTCGCTCATTCCTCCTGTGGGTACAGCAGCCGGGGGAATCAGCATCCCCGCTGGGGGCGTCTCACAGCTCGGGAAAAGGAATCGTTCTCTTTGCTTCTGATAAAGGTGAATGAAAAGTAGCTGTCTTTGCCAGAAAGCTAGGAGGGGCTTGGATCTGCTCAGCAGAGATTGGCCGCTATTACTAAGTGCTTTGCCGCAGCGACAGCAGCAGTGAATGTGAGAAAGCACTACCGGCGAGCTGTCAGCTTAGAAACAAACGTCCTGGAAAGAAGTGCTTCTCTGTTACTTATGAGGCATGATAAATGGGAAATGTGGGCTGGGGTGTAGAAGTAAGCTATTCCTCTGGGGAACTCGCAGGGAACTGAAAGCAGAGCCAGTTCGTTAGACTCCAGCAGCAGCAGCAGCAGCAGCAAAGGAGGCAAAGGCTTCTCCCAAGAAATGTCCTGTTCCACTATGGCTTGTACCTTATGGAATGCATTGCTTCTCTTTGGGCTTCTCTGGGCTTCATCTGCAGCTGCAAGTGATACCACACAGCCAAGGTTACGCTTGTCCCACAAAGGTAAGAGAGCAGCACTCTGTATATGTCACTGGGATTCTACTTTAACACATCATTATCCTTCATTGCATTTGATCCAGGATGGATGTTACAGTGCAATCTTCATCATAATCATAACTAAGGGTTAGTGGCACTGCTGTCTAATGCCACCCACTAAAAATCACTGTTGTTTTCTACACATCCCACCTATAGAAACTGTTGTACATCACGGGGAGCAAAAGGGTTAAACGAGCAGTTATTTAGCATTCCCATTCCCAAATGCAGTTTGTGCTTCTATGCTGGTTTTTATGCCATAGAGCACAACACACACACTATACAGGGAGCAAAGTACCTCTATGAAAGCTAGACTTGTTCTCCTCTGTTCAAAGGGGGTCGGAGCTCTGTGATGTCTTGCAGACTTCATGAATAGGATGGCAGGATACAAACTACTTTAAGCAATTGGTAAAAGGTAATTAAACAGATCATTAATCCTGTATTTATAAAGTGCTGACATTTTCCACAGTGCTTTACAGAGATATATACATCAAATTATATATATGTGTATAATGTGTGTGTTGTCCCTGCTCCAGCACAGCTTACAATTTAAGTCCCTCTTACTTCCATACACACTCAAGGGTCAATTTATCAGGATCCATTTAAACTACATGTATGGTTTTGAAGTGTGGGAGGAAACCAGAGCACCTGGATGAAACCCACACAAGCACAGGGAAATAATACAAACGCCTTGCAGATAATTACATGTCTGGAATCAAACCTATCACCTTGCATTTACTAGTGATACCTTATAGATACCTCGAAGGCAAAACAAGCAACAGGGGATGCACCATGTACAGTGTATGTGCCAAATGTATTTACAACTTCTGTACATGGAAACTTGTATTACACAGATGATATTTAGGTCTACATGTTTCATTTTGCACTGCAACATAACCCAACTGGATGTTCAGTTAACTAGTCCAATGTTTGGTAGATAGAACATACTTGCTACTGTTACATCCTATGCCACCTTTGACCTCATCCTTCTGTTCACGTTATTGCTGATACATTTTTAAGAGGAACCAGAGAATAACCCCATATGAGTATATATTTCCCGCTTCCACCCTCTACATCACTTATTTGGCTAACACTGAAATTCCAGATTAAATGTTATTCCTGTAACAGATCAATACAAGATGCCTCAGTGACTTGTATGTTTACATTCAGGGATTGTTTGCATTGACTTTCCAGAGACACTTCTCTGACTGCTGCTATTAGTGTTAGCATGCAATTGCATTTATTGTGTTTTTAATAAAATTATACTCCTCTATTACTGATAGGGCTCTTACAGATGAGCGTTTGAAGCTGCGCTTCCCTGTGTTCCGCTTTTATGCGTTCAGCCGCAGGGGAGCGCAGGAGTAGACGCATTCAGTTTTTTTCAATGGGGCTGTACTCACATAGGCGCATGTAGGCGCCGAACGCAGGTTGAGACACAACATTCCTGGATTCGGCGCCTACATGCGCTTGTGTGAGTACAGCCCCATTGAAAAAAACTGAATGTGTCTACTCCTGCGCTCCCCTGCGGCTGAACGCATAAAAACGGAATGCAGGGGAGCGCAGCTTCAAGCACTCGTCTGTAAGAGCCCTTAAAAATGAATCCTAGAACAACTGTTAAGTAGTAAGAACAAATATAGGCTGGCAAAAGTTGTTTGACTGTGGATACAGCATAATGGCCAGAGGCCAGGCAACTAATGCATCAGATTTTGCATTCAAAAATAAATCATATTGATGGATGAATTTGTCAGGAAATTTGCGAAGTGACGAAAAATTCACGAAACGCATTGAAGTGAATAGGAGTCAAAATAATTATGATGCACGTCAATTTCGATGCCCACGTCAATTTTTATACATGCGCCTATTTTGTTCAAATGCATTAGGCATCAATGGGTGTCAAAATAATTTTGACGCACAGCAATTTTTATGTGCGCAACTATTCTAACGCATGGCCAAATTATTTTTACGTGACGAATATTCGAGTCTGCCGAATTTATTTACACATCATTAACGAATCATACTCCATGTTTTTGCAGTCTGATGGCATGAAACTTATGTTTATTTCTTGTGTTAACCTCACCCTATAGCCAGTTGCATCTCCCTGGCATCTCGCAGCTTTAATCTGGACAGATAAGAGAAATGTATAGGATGCTGGTCTATGAGCAGGGGTACAGTTTACAATTAACAGTTATAGACATACAAAGGATTTTCTTTCAGTGATTTTTTTTTATACAAAAGCTATTCTAAAAAAATATTTAGGGGATTAGTCAATGGAAGACTGTCTTGCATTAACACTAGACGATACGTGTGGATTGAACCCAACACTTGTCCTTATATTACCATTAGGTTGGTGATGTAACAAACAAGAGTCAGTGCTGCACAATGATTAAAGTTTCCTTTCCCATATTTAATGTATATGAAGTGTTTTTTGTTTTAATTTCACAACCACAGGTTTCCTTAAGTAAACCAAAAACCATTTAGTTGCACTCTGGAAAAACTCATTGGGTTACAAAACTTCTAAAGTACTCTGTGCACGAAAACTGAAATGCTGGTTTGCTAAGACTGCACGATTACAGGTCAAAAAAGGTAATTTGTTATTATAACTGACTGGACTGCAGAGCTGACTAAGAAGCTTTCCTAGGTCATATTCCAAGGGTTAGATACCGCAACTCAGTCCAAAGATGAAAGCTGATGCCAGCTGAATCATTGTACATTTGTTAAATAAGCTTTTAAGATTGATGCAAAGTGCAACCTATCACTAAACATTTATCTTTAATAAAGAAAGTGTGGCTGAACTACTTGTAAAGGATATACAAATGCACCAATAATATAGAAAATTAGGAATACGGCCAAATGTATAGATTTGCCAGACTCTTATATTATGCAGAAGAAGGTTTTACAGTCTAAACCATGGAAAGTAACTGTGGTTCTTGTATAATGAAATAAAGGCATGTTAATTAAAACACTGCAAGGGTGACTTACTAACATATGTGCAGTTACCACTTAGCAATTAGTTCTGATCAGTCTACAAGTTGAATAGAACTGTTCATTAGACAGCACTGCTACAGTTTAGCAGCTATGTGAGCAAATCAGACTTGTATAACCTGATACATTTTAACCTCAGATTTGCCCATGGGCAGCCTGAAAGGGCCACATACATTTTAATTTAAATAAGTTAAGTGGGTCCATTAAAAGGTGTCCCAAGATACATCCAACTTCCTTTTCCAAAGCAGACACTGCAAATGACAACATTGTATTGTACTATGTAAACAATGTGAGACTTTACAGAAAGCAATGATTACAAATACAAATAGGCCACTTTACTCTTAATAAAGAAAATGTGTCCCAGGCCTTCTGTTAGTAACCTGGGTAATGTAAGTGGCAGATAACCAAAAGGAACTGCAGATGCCTGGTTTATACTAAAAGGTCTCATTGTTAGTAAGCCTATGCTCCATCTCTTCTCACTCATTTGGAAAAAAGGGCATGTTTCTCTTGTTATGCATAGAGGCACGTTTCTCTACATACCTGGAAATATTCTAAACCTGGAAATATTCTTTACAGACACCATTACATCTGTTGTAAATACTTGATTTATCCACTAGCCAGGTCAAGGCACACGAGCTGATTTTTTCTTTTTAAATGATGGTTTCAGTAGAACCAAAGGAAAAAAAAAGATTGTATTCAAAGAAAAACACCCAGCCATAAAAAGCCATACTTTATAGATATTAACAATTTGCAGCCCAAAAATCTTAAGGGAAAAATCAAAGGGAAAAACTGAAGTTTCCCAAAAAGTAAAATAAATTAAATAGAAATATAGTTTTCATAATGAAAACCCTTTTCATAGGTTTAATATCTGCAGTAAAACGATGTATGTAAGGAGCACTCAGAAAGTGTCAACAAAAATGCTTATGTAAAAAGATACATGTTTATAGAATAGACTAAGGTTTTCATTTTGGCAGAAATTATTCATTTTGTGCTCTCATAGGTTATGACTAGGGTCCCATGAGAGCACAAAATGCGTAATTTATGATACAAATTATGAATACACTATGATGTTTTTACATAAACCTACTGCGATTTTCTGAAGGCTCTTTTAAGCCCTTCTAAAAACACAATTACTTTAAACCCACAGTCTATAATGTATTGTTTTAAAGTACTTTGTTTACTGTAGACATGTCTGAGAAAATTCCAAACTGAAATAATAGGACATTTTTGGCCATGCCAATAATTTCATATATTTAAAAATTATAACATAATTTGCCGCTGTCCATAAACAGTGCATATCCATATGCACATAAGCTGAATAAATAAGAGATGTCCTTATTATTTATTTACATAATGTTATTTAAAACTAGCTATTTTATAAAGTAGTACTTGGCAAACACATTTTTCTATATTTACTTTTGAATCTGACATGGGGCTAGACATATTGTCGGTTTCCCAGGTGCCCCAGTCATGTGAGTTGTGCTCTGATAAACTTCTGTCACTCTTTACTGCTGTACTGCAAATTGGAGAGATTTCACCCTCCCCCCTAGCATCCTAACAACAGAACAATGGGAAGGTAAACAGATTACAGCTCCCTTACAGAAGTTAACAGCTGCCTTACACAAGATAACAGCTCCCTTTCACAAGATAACAGCTCCCGGATACAAGATAACAACTCCCAGGTAGATATAATGATAACACTCAATAGTAAAAAGCCATATCCCACTGTGACTCCTTCAGTTACAGTACATTGAGAAGAGAAATAATAACCTGTCTGATAGCACTTCCATCAAATTGCTGGCTCTTTCTAACAGCACAGGATCAGACAAAATGTCAAGAGATGGCTGCTTATACACCAATATTACAACTAAAAAAATATACTTATTGGTTCAGGGATTACATTTTATATGGTAGAGTGAATTATTTGCAATGTAAACAGTGTAATTTGGAAATAAAAACTATGCGATAAAAATCATGACAGAATCCCTTTAATGTTTATCTTTGGACTCCATTGGGCAGATTCCCTAAAGGGCGAAGTGACTAACGCTAGAGAAAATTCGCCAGTGTGATGTCATTTCGTAACTACACCGATTCCCTAATGGGCGCAGGCATAACTTCACTAGCGAATTAGATATATATGCTAGCGTTGCTTCGCACTCTAACGCCAGGCGAATTTTCACTCTGGCAAACGGCTGTAACTCCGCAAATTCAGTAAAATTTGGATTTTACTGAACATTACCTCTTGTGCCAGACTTGCCTTCGCCACCTCAGACCAGGTGAAGTGCAATGGAGTGCATAGGACTTCCTCAATTTTTGGTTGAAAAATGTTCTAAGTCCCAAAAAACGCTGGCATCTTTTCCTTTTTTTCAGGGTGATAGCCTGCAAAAGACCGTAATTTTTTTTTCGCGTTCCCCTGTACATTTCCTAACATATGGCACATAAACTATACACTGGGCTCATGTGTAGGGCATTATAAGAACTTTATTTTATTTTATTAAGGTTCCCTGGCCATGTGTAATGTAATGTATTTGCTGCAACATATACGTCCATTCAACTTTCACTTCCCACCGTATGCAAATTAGCCAACGCTAGAGCAACTTTGCTTTGCTTGGCGAAGTAACCAGTAGCCATGGGGGCTCTCTGTAGAATCCAATTGTATTCTAATACAGAGCTTATTTGTTATCTGCTAAGAAGCCTGTGCCTTTTCTCCTTTTAAAGCTTGAATGGCTGTTTACATAAACTACAGTTGTCTTTCTAAAGCAAACACATAACTTTTACTAATGCACAGTGGCGTAACTAGAAGTTACTGGGCCCCACGGCAAATTAATTTTAAGGTCCCCAACATATCCAAAGGTTGTCTTGTTTTACATATATATTTTGAAATTGCTCATTAATTAGGGCCTCATGGGCTCAAGGGTCTGCTTCCTCTGTAGTTATGCCCCTGCCAATACATAGCAACACTACATAATATTTTAATTTCTTTAAAACACTTATTTTTTGTTGTTACTGTTCCTTTAAAGTTTACCTTTTGTGCGATAGCCCAATGACAAGTCTAATGTCACACACTGATCAGCTGACAAGTAAAAAGGGTTATATGCGGTAATAGAGGATCAGAAAACCAAAAAGAAGTGCTAGAATAGAATGTTATGAGATGACACTAATGATGAGCAAAATTTTTCACTAAGTTTCACCATGAAAATGACGTCTGTAGACTCCGTTGCGCACGTCAAAATAAAATTTGAGGTGAAGGGAGAAGGGTCAGATTCGCCCATAACTAGATGACTTCACTGCTCTATGGATGTTGTCAAGATCATGTCCTTCCTCAAACTACCTGTAGAACTGGCAAACACATGGACTGTGTACTTATAGCTATCAATGTACAGCAGACTACTATAAACTACAGAGCTATACACTGCATACCTCCCAACTCTCCCGTTTTCTGTGTGACAGTTCCGATTTTGACAGCTCAACCCACAGTCCTGGGTTTCTTCCTGAAATGTCCGAACTTTCACTTTGATCTCATTCACTGACTCAAGAAAAAGACAAAGTTTCTGAAATTTAATTGAAATAAGAGGCTTTTTGGAAAAGAACCCAGGACAGCCAGCAGCTGCAATTAGATACATTTGTAACAATTTAAGATAAGCAAAAAAATTAATAAAAATATATTACTATTTAAAATAAGCAGGTCTCTTGGGAGAACTGAGACTAGCAGCTTAAAGGACAATTTACTTTCATTAGCAAAACTGTTATAACACATAAAACCACTGGCGTAACTATAGAGGAAGCAGACCCTTGCGGTCCTTGCAACCCATGGGGACAGATTGCTAAATCAGAATGTAAAGATGCCCAAATCACGGGAGTCACAAAGAAGCAATCAGAGAGGTCCTGGTGAGTAAATACACAAACATAGGAGTCATTGATGCACATTCCCTGAGCCCATGTTTTATGGGTATTTTCTGCAACTGAATACATTTTTTTTTAACATAGGTTTTGAGAGACAAATATTTCAAGGGTAAAAGTTGGCGTAAAGGTGATAATGCTATTGGCTAATTAAGATGATAATCACAGCACACTTTCCAAACATTTCAGTCCTTTTTTCAAAGCCGATTGCCCAGTAGCAAATATATCATCATAAATGTCTTAGGCCACCATATACCACATTGAGGTTATCAAGCACATACAACATTTGGGCTAAAATATAAAAAAGCACTTTAAACATTTCTAGTCACAAGTGTATTCACTTGGAGAGGGTGGATTCATTTTAATTATTTCCTGAAGAGATGGTGTATATTTATCATTTATAGCTGGACAGTTTTCCAATTACTATGTCTGGTTCCTCTGGTTAATTTCAGAGCTGTGTAATTCCGTGGCTAGAGGCCAAGTCTACGTTTTGTTTGTGAGATTGTGACTGTGCTCCATGAAAATGCTAGGCTTGTTTTTTTTTTGTAAGGGGGGTGAAAGCATTTTGATAGGTCACTGTCACTATATCGATGATGTGTGTAATTTATATAGGGTTATTCTGTGTTTTGATTCTTTGCTGTTTCCAGTGTATATCAGTGTTAAAGGAACAGTTCAGTGTGAAAATAAAAACTGTGTAAATAGATAGGCTGTGCAAAATAAAAATAAATTCTAATATACCTGTAGTTAGTTATCCAAAAATGTAATGTATAAAGGCGGGAGTGATTGGATGTCTAATATAATAGCCAGAACACTACTTCCTGCTTTTCAGCTCTATAACTCTGAGCTAGTCAGCGACTTGAAGGGGGGCCACATGGTACATTTCTGTTCAGTGAGTTTGCAATTGATCCTCAGCATTCAGCTCAGATTCAAAAGCAACAGATATGACCCATGTGGCCCCCCTCAAGTCTCTGATTGGTTACTGCTTGGTAACCAGTCAGTGTAAACCAAAAGAGTTGAAAAGCAGGAAGTAGTGTTCTGGCTATTATGTGAGAAATCAAATCACTCCAGCCTTTATACATTACATTTTTGCCTAACTAACTATATTAGAAACATTTTTTATTTTGCACAGCCTATCTATTTACCCAGTTTTTATTTTTACACTGAACAATTCCTTTAAAACTTCTGTTCACGGTTTCTGCCAACTCCAGTCTTTATTAGCTATGTCTATTTTCTCCTCTAACTCTTCACCTGGTCCGTTATTCACAAAGACTATCACTGAATGCCTACATGTAAGGGGACTAATCTTGCCATGGGCCTAAACATTTAAAGAGATTGTAAAGGAGAAATATGCTCTTTGATGGCATACAAAAGAGGGTGGTACAAACAGGTTCATGGATTCCCAAGAAGAATCCTTTGAAAACGTCTCTTCAAATACATAGAAAAGTCAGTACACCTTTATAACCAATATACTGTGGTTGCTAGCATGCTTTGTCCATGCTTTACCTAAGTCATGACCTCAAGCTTCACCTATCATATGGTTTAATGCATTTAGAGGCCTATTTGACTTACTTTTTTAACAGATACAATTTCAAATTTAGCTACAGTATCGTTTTTTTGTGTGTATGATGCTGCAGTGGGCTGTAATTGGTTATTTGGTAGCTCTTATGTGGACTGGCAGCCTACTGATGGGTCTTCTTGGCAGTACACCTGGTCTTTATATCTCCAAAACTTGCCTTAAAGTCAGAAATCCAAAAACGATCATCTGATTCAAAGCCACTGGGAATAACATCAAAGGACCTGGTGAGCAACATGTTGCTTGTGAGCCACTGGTTGGGGATCACTGCTATAGAGTGTTCTTTGTCGTCCAAGAACCATAGTAAATAATGTGTTATTTGCTGTGGTTCTTGGAGGGCAAAGCTGACACTCAAATGACACACAGAACTCATATTAAGCAACTGAACCTGCCACTTTATATTTCTCTAGTAATTCAGTCCTTTGCTATTAAGTCATTTATGGACAGAGGAAAAGGAAATTATGATGGCTAACTAAAAAACATGATTGCGAACATTACCTCATGTAATTGTAATATTAAATGGTTGTGAAGCTTAAAAATGTAGCATGCGACTTCTTCCTCCTTTAGCAGTCTCTTAGACTTCTGTGTTAATAATTTACATCTAGTGATATAAGCATAATTGTAATGTTCAGCGGTGTCACCCGATGTCATCTCAAATGACTGAAAAGCTGGCAAAAACATCTCTTTTTTGTTTTATACTGCTAAAATGTTTCTTGATACTATAATTTCATTTTAAAATCCTTTCTTCATTTTGTTACTGAATGTTTTATTGGATAATGCACAAAATGAGAAGTTTTATAGAAAAAATAGTAAACAACATTAAAATTCAGGATAAACTGTAGATAAAATGCACGAACCTTCAGGAAAATGATTCATCTCACTTACAGTTGTTAGAGATGGGATAGTGATGTGCAGTATATAATAAACTGAACTTTTCTTTTGCATGCCTTACATCTGGCATTGATATCTACTTCAAAGAGCTTCATTTTTCACACAGAGCTAAAGTATTTATATGATTTTGAAAAAAAGGAGTTGGTTGTATACACAAATAAGCTTTGGTGCCTCCTAGTGCAATCTAAACAAGTATATTCTTATCCATTGTTGTCTTTTAAATCTTTTGCCCCCAGTTTATTTTTAAAATAGAATCAATACACATGGTTTATATGCTGCTTTATCACTGTAACCAGTAACCCATATTTATTCATGTACCTGAACATACATGAACCTGTAATCATGTGGCAGTCACTGGGCTTAATCTAGTTTATTTACACTATCGCCTACATCTAACCTTGATAATTAAGAAATATTTTACATTGATCAGTGTTATTCAGTCCTGATTTCCTTTCAGGCATATTAGCAGTTAGTTTTTCCCACTTCTATCTACACAACCAATTTATCTGTAAGTACTTTAAGGTTTGTACAGTACATCTAGGAAAAGACATATGTGAGCTCATTGCTCGTCTTTGCTTATCACTATGGTGTTTGGATCTAGAGCCTGTTGTCAGTTGCTGAGCTGCAGATCCCAGGGTCCCTTGTCAGGGAATTCCGGAAGATATAATTTATCAGCAACTAGAGAGAGACAGGTCTCAGAGTTCTATTATACTGCTTCTGTCTTTCCGTTTTTCAGATGTATGAGGCCATAGTTGAACAACCTGCATATAATTATACCCTGTATTTGTTTACTGTGTGTTTTTCTAACTCCTGTGAGCCTTTCTAACCACTCTGTTTAGCATCACATCAGTAACAATTTATGAGGAGGGAACATCTGTGCCCATTTCTAGGAAATAAATTACATTCTAGGAAATGCAGTGGTTTTCAGACATACAAGTCAGGCTGCCAGAGCCTACAGCCTTGATTATCTGTTATACCTTTGTTTTGCACCCTAAACTTGATGTTACAATGACATTACATTAGACTCATTCTCAGTAGTTTGAAGAGTGTAATTTGTGACATTAAATAGGAAACATTTACAGCCAATTAAAATACCAACCACTCAAAGGTAGCCATGGTTTTTGTGTAACAATTGAAAACAATGCACTACTGTACAAACAGACCATAACATTCTTTAGCCTGCTGTGAGACTACATTCCAGCTGTTTATTGTAGGGCTATCAATGTTGCAGCCTTGCTCTTAGGAAGAACTACAACTTTCAACATCACCCAGCAGAATGTTTGACATTGCCTTGCAGTATATGAGCATTTACAGTATGGTGACATTTTATAAATATGCAGTTTGCTTAATATTAGTGCACCATCTGTCTAGATAATTTCAAACCGTCTGTTCTTTGTTATCATTTTTGAAAAAAATCCAATCCCTGCATTCATAGAAGTCCTTTGTCTTCCTTTGCCCAGACTTATTCTTTAGCTCTGCCCAAACACAATACAGTTTCACCTAATTAATGACAGAAGAATCACCTCACCCCCTCCTCAGGGTGAAAAAATGTCCTGACACATTATAAGCTTTAAAAATATGACTGATGTGCATGTAATGTTATTCTGAAATGATCCTATTGGGAATTGTGTAAGTCTCCCAACAGTAAATAGTGAGCAGAGGTTTGCAAACAAAATTGCCTCAGCATGATTAAGCTGTATGATATCAACAGATGTCAGTTGTAATGGCTACATCTAAAGTGTCACAGGAAATGCTGGAGAGGTTTATTCAGGAGGCAATAAATATACAGTGCTACGCAATATGTTGGAGCTATATAAATACATGTTAATAATATCCCAATAATTGTGAAGGAAATCATTCAATAGCATGGATTGGAAATTTGTAACTTTGGTAACTGTCTTTTACTCAGCATCTTCAGTTTGCACCCAGGAGGTTAGTTAGGGTTTAGATGAAGTTCAGGATAGTATTATTCACTTTATTATTGAGACTATCAGGTTAATTTTTATACTGTTCTATTGGGGCTACCCAAATTATACCACTGCATCTGATTTTTCAGTAATCTAACGTCATTACGTAGGGATCTAAGGCAAATCAAAGCATGCTGTTTTGTACCATAGAGCAAAGCAAGTCACATTTTAATATACATTTATTAGTTATACTGTACAATTTTTAAAATAAAACTGTTTTCTAACCTGCCAGGAGTATGCACACTTGAAGAAAGGAACATATCAACTTTCAGTGTGCATGTCTGTAGTTGGTGAAGTGTCAGCAAACCTGCTGCATGCAGCGCCTTAATAAAGGTATGGGGGAGCAGGAATTGTTGGGGAAAGAGGCCTGTGCAGGAACCCTATGTTTGATAAAATAGATTCAAACAACTGCCAAATCTACTACTTAGCCATTCCCCAGTGCTCCAAAAAAATTCTTAATGCCTTTGCCTTCTTAATGCCTTTGATTATTTCATGAACAAGCATAATATCCAAGTATATTGGAATCATAAGATCTACAGTTAGGGGCACATTTACTTAGCTCGAGTGAAGGAATGAATAAAAAAAATGTCGAATTTCGAATTTTTTTTTTGGCTACTTCGACCATCGAATGGGCTACTTCAACCTTCGACAACGACTTTGACTGAAACTATTCGACCATTCGATAGTCGAAGTACTGTCTCTTTAAGAAAAAACTTTGACCCCCTAGTTCGTCACCTAAAAGCTACCGAAGTCAATGTTAGCCTATGGGGAAGGTCCCCATAGGCTTTGCTAGCTTTTTTAGGTTTAAAGGATTAAAATCCTTTGAATCGAACGCTAGCGCTAAATCCTTCGACTTCGATATTCGAAGTCGAAGGATTTAACTTCGACAGTCGAATATCGAGGGTTAATTAACCCTGGATATTCGACCTTAAGTAAATGTGCCCCTTAGTGTATTTATATATTTATTTATTTATTTTTTAAATATGTGAGCATATGGATAGGTCCGTAGAAGTATGTATACATGTGCACTGGGGTGCATTTGAAGGGGTTGAACTTGATGGACTTTTTTCAAATAACAACTATGTAATTAATATTGGTGTAGTGTAAATTCTTTTCACTTCAGACATCTGTTTTATCAAAAGTACTTCTCCTCCAAAGGCTCATTATCCTCTTAACTGTAACAGAAGTGCACAAGCTTCCACTTAGTATTTCAAAGGACTGGAACAGTTTTAGGTATCTAGTGGGGGTGACCCCTGCTTATGCATATGCATTCCTACCATATGGTACTGCCAATTGCATATGCATTTCTTGTTTAAATCTATTACAGTACAGAATGAGATTAAAGGCACACTAACCTAAATAATGCACTGTACTTATTATTTTTTCTCTTAATAGTTGCATAAAAATAGGGCTCGGGCCATGCATAAGGGTTGTGTCTGAATATTTACCACCTAGGAGGATTTTACATTATCCTGTAAAGCCCAAATCAAGGATTTCATGTAGCCAGTAGTTAGGTACTACTCTGTGGCATATTTAAAGGAATAAGATAAAATGCTGTACAAAATCCATAAATTATTCAAGACGCCAATATGGTTGCATATTTTGAGTAAGCAGTTTAGTAGGATTAAGAATGTTCTCTTTGCCTATAACAAGTGAGATCCAGTTTATGAAAATTGAAAATGTGATATGTAAAGAAATACATCAATATATTAAATATATACACCAGGGCCGGAACTAGGGGTAGGCAGAGGGGTGCAACTGGGGCCCTGATTTAACTATGTAACATTAAAGTCAATGGGCTTCTGCATAATTTTGACGCACAACAGTTTTTCCGGGCATCAAATTGTCACGGGAGTCAAACATTTTTTGACACATTTTCGCCGCATTTTGGGAATTTATTCAGCGGCGGCGAAACGCGGAAATTCCATGTGAATTCACGCCTGACGATTTATTCGCCCATCACTAGTCAGGGACATGTCTCTCCACATCGCTTCAAGCTATCGCAGCAAGAATGCATTTAATGGCTAATTATAGTTATACATTTGTAACTGCTATGTAATCTTGCTTGCTGTATAAACATGAATTAAAAGAACAAAGTTAGAAATAAGACCTATACTTAGACCTATACTAAATGAATACTAATTAGTAGAGATGGCGCGAACTGTTCGCCGGCGAACTTGTTCGCGCGAACATCGGGTGTTCGCGCTCGCCGGAAGTTCGCGAACGTCGCGCGACGTTCGCCATTTTGGGTTCGCCATTGTTGGCGCTTTTTTTTGCCCTCTCACCCCAGACCAGCAGGTACATGGCAGCCAATCAGGAAGCTCTCCCCTGGACCACTCCCCTTCCCTATAAAAACCGAAGCCCTGCAGCGTTTTTTTCACTCTGCCTGTGTGTGCTGAAGAGATAGTGTAGGGAGAGAGCTGCTGCCTGTTAGTGATTTCAGGGACAGTTGAAAGTTTGCTGGCTAGTAATCGTTTTGATACTGCTCTGTTATTGGAGGGACAGAAGTCTGCAGGGGTTTGAGGGACATTTAAGCTTAGGTAGCTTTGCTGGCTAGTAATCTACCTTCTACTGCAGTGCTCTGTATGTAGCTGCAGTGGGCAGCTGTCCTGCTTCTGATCTCATCTGCTGACTGCTGCAATAACAGTAGTCCTTGTAAGGACTGCTTTTATTTATTTTTTTGTTCCAATACAGAGCAGTATCAAGCAGATTACTAGCCAGCAAACTTACTATCATCTGTCCCTGAAATCACTAACAGCTCTCCCCCTACACTATCTCTTCCAAGCACACACAGGCAGATTTTTCAGATACATTTTTGCCCTTGATCCCCCTCTGGCATGCCACTGTCCAGGTCGTTGCACGCTTTAAACAACTTTAAAATCATTTTTCTGGCCAGAAATGTCTTTTTTAGATGTTAAAGTTCGCCTTCCCATTGAAGTCTATGGGGTTCGCGAACCGTTCGCGAACCGCTCGCATTTTTGCGCAAGTTCGCGAATATGTTCGCAAACTTTTTTTCCGACGTTCGCTACATCCCTACTAATTAGAGCTAATATTTCCTAATATTGATAGCTCTATGTTTTACAATACAAGTGCCATCCACCGCTTCATGAACTAGATGTTTGGTAAAGTTTCGTGAAGATGAAAAAACTACATTAGCTGAACAAGTTTTTTAATCAATTTTACTGACTACACAGATCTTTACTACATGTGGATACGCCAGATCTCCACATTTTAATAAATGGACACAATGAATAGCATTCCAAAAACCAGTATTGTCAGTTTTGCATTAATTCATTTCTTTTATAAAATGTATATACCCATGAGGTTAAGGATCTATTGTAAAATAGAGATTATAATGCAGCAAGGAAAAATTATGTGGATAATAAGGAGATGTATCAGGTTTATTGTATATAATGTTTTTGGGGGGTATATAAATTGCTATTTATTGCTTAGTGCTTTGAGTGCACTTTGATATTATTGTTTGCAGTGGGGGGTAATTAATATCCATGAAATGTTTTTATTGAACTTAACTATAATTAAAGGAGGACAAATGTCTAAAAAATAATATTGCTAGAAATGCTTTATTTTATTGATTGAATTTACGTCCAAGTCCTGGAGCTCAGCATTCCATGCCTTTAAAGTTGCTCACAGCAGCTCCTTATTCTGGACCTTAGCAGTTAAGTGCTAGTAACACTGCACATGCTCACTGTGCTCTGGAATGCTGTTGAGATACTAAGAATAGGGGTCATCGAAAATCATCAAAACAGCAGAAAGTGTGGTTATATCTGTCACAGAATGTGGTGATCCAGGGCTTTTTATTAATCCAGTATTGTGCAGAATAGTTGCTACAGTATGCCTACATGCAATGTGAATCTGAATTACTCCTTGAATCATTAATTTTATAGTATATGTACTGCATATAATGAGTTGTAGACTAACCAAGAGCATATGCTGTGAATGGACAAAGAAGCTGTTGCTACTGGGGGGCATATTTGAAGCCACAGAATGCTAAGGAGTTGTAATTAAATATAGCATTTCCAGAACAATTCTGTGTTGAGCTGTAGTTCACACACACACAAACGCTCATCATGTTGGGGTTAAAGGGTTCAGAATATGGGGATCCTGACACAATGATGATGATGATATAAATAATTTCAAATGATGGGATAGTGTAACATCTACCAGACCTCTTTTGTTGGCTATTCAAACAATTTTCTGAAGGTTATTTTACAGTCTAAGGCAGATGTCATAAAATTACCCTGTGTGATGTTAAGTCATGTCAAGTCATGTTAACTGTTATTTACAGTTATTACTATTATTATGTTTCATAAATGCTAGTCTCTCTGAGGTCAGGGTAAGGTGTTCAGAAGTGATGGGCAAATTATGTTATGTTATGTTTGTTATGTTTCGTTCAAAAATTTGCAAATTTCCTGTGAAATTCGCAAACAGTGAAAAATTAGCAAAATGCGACTATTAACGCCTGCGTAAATTCGCGGGCGCCAAAATTGACTCCGGAGACAATTTGACGTGTGCCTATTTTGTCTGATTGCATTAAAGTCAATTGGGCACTCGTTAAATTGTCAGCAGCGTCAACATTGTTGGCGGCGTCAAAATAGTCGCCAACGTCTAAAATTTTTTTGGACATGGCAAATTGTCGCCAGCGAATTGTCGTAGCAGTTTCATGAATTTATTTGCCTGTGGCGAAACCTGGAAATTCGCAGCAAATTCGCCACCTGGCGAATACATTCGTCCATCACTAGTGTTCAGCATGAAAATACTTTTAGTGCAGTACTATTAACATTTGGTGATGTAGAGAAATGTACACTAATGTTCAGCATAAGGCAAGTCATGGAATTTGTGTTGGATATTTTGAATGTCTTTTATTGTTTGGCAATACCGGATACAAATTGAACTCGTCACCAACTGGTCCACCCCTTTATTACTTAAGTGCTACAGATACTGTATATAGTAACAGTTACATGTTAACTGCATGTTTTTATGTTGTTGAGAAGGTATATAGAGAAGGTACTAAATCAGTAAGACATTTCACTATTTTTATTTCAATAAGGGCTAAACTACACAGGAGGTTATGCTCAGATTTTGTGGGTTACATTTTATCTGACCCTTTATCTGATCCTTCTCATGCAACAGCACGAGATTTTGTAGGATCCTATTGTAATGTAAATTGGATATAAAGTTGGATTGTGTTTTGTTCATGCATCTACATTTGACATTCAATGTATTTCAATGACAAAAAAAAGTGGGTCTGATTTGTCTCGTGGATGAAGATGCAGCATGCAGCATTCCCTTCCGATATCGGATTGGATGGCAAATATTTAATGTAATTTGCACATCAGATCCCATTATAATTTGACCTATGCTACTACATATGACTTGTAGGATGTGATCAGTCGAGTCAACACCACCCAACAAAATCTCCTGTGTAGTTTAGCCCTAAATTGCCTGCTCAAAATATTTTGAACCAATGCAGTATCTGTAAACAAGAATAAACTGCAACTTCTACCACTTATAGCTTCAGTTATAAAGTCTGAGGAAATTATGCAAATAAATTCTGAATAAGTTAGATTTAATATTATATACATTTACATATGAGTATATCCAAAAATTAACTACTTAACTACTTACATTATTTTGTTGATGAAACAATGAAGATGATTTAGCATTCAGTTTTTCATTTTTGGCAGCCAAACAAAGAATGATTCCAAGGAAAACAAGTGTAGTTTGGATGAGCATAGTAAATATTTTTGGTCAGGGCCTACATATAAAACACCTGCATGGTCTTGATGACTCTCAATACAATACTTTAGTTTATAAAGAACTTTCATGTTGGTTTACACTTACAGTTCTGCACTTCCTCAGGACAAATAAAACAACGATGAACTTCAAATTACATAGTGAACACATAATAAAAAAAAACAAAGCTCTATTCATAATGAATGGTAATTGTAACATTCTCAGACTTTTTAAAACAGACCTCTATTCATGGAATTTATGTGTTATAAAACAAAGTTCTATTCATAAAATAGTTTTGAAGTTTTAGTTTTAAAGCTTCTACAACTAAAAAAGTATCAAACAGATATCGGTAGTGTGTTACAGTGCCTCTTACAGATGTTATAAAACAATACAACCTCTCTCCATGTCTGGATTGGAGCTTCAAGCCTCTACCTCTAATTGAACTCTGCAGGGTCACTTTCTTGCAGATACTTAACTTCATGGACCTCCTCACCAAGGTGGAGGCTGGATATTTTTACAGTGTGCTGCAACACCTGCTTTTTGGGCTTTGGCATACACCTTCTCACTCTTTCTTGTCCTGACAATCCGTTGTGGCTTCTAGGATCTTTCCTGAGCCAGCCTCAAAACCAATTTCATCACTGCCATCATTATACACACACAACTATGTATTATCTAACAATACATGGTAGTTTGAGGACTATCACCAGATCTTGGCATTCAATTTCCTGTTTATTTTATTTATTTTAATATTATAACATTCTCCATTTCATTTGTAAATAAGTAAATGATTACTAAGACAACTAATGAAATCCAAATATCCAGAATTTGTGATGTGTTTATACTGTAGGCATGTGAGCATTTACGCAGTAAAATACATAAACTGCTAGAAAAAAAACATGTTGCATTTTCTTAGTCTACTGCCTTTATCTTATTCAATTTGTTGAACATATAATTGCTTGTGTCTGTGAATCATGTGTCCTGTTTTATGAAAGCACCTGCATTTTACAAGGTTCTGAATATAAAAGAATGCCTGTTTGCAGTATATCAGTTTTCCATTCTGTGCATATTGTCTTTCTTTGCCTGGAGAATGTTTTATCTTAGACACAATACACAAGTATTCTGCTGTTTTAGGGTAAAGAATATGTGATGATTCCTATTGCCTAGAGTTACTGAATAGATTGAATTATTGTTTTTTTCCTCTATCTTTTTTTAATTAATAAGATAGTTCTGAATCAGGGTTACAATATGCTGCCAGAAAGGGCTTAGATTGGAGTAAATCCCATGCCCTGGTAAGTGGTCTGGAAACTGTATTCCCAAATAGCAAAAAGCACAGGGTTATATTTGATCCCCTGTTTTGCATAACCACTACATTACACCTGTAGGTTGGTTATAAATTAAAACCTGTAAATTTGATACATTTATATGACTGACTGGCCTAGTTTAGGTATTTTTTATTGCCTCTGTCAATAGATTATTTTGTGTGAGCTATATCAGCAGCTCTGCGGAACAAAATACCCTCCTTTGCAAGGTCAAGATTTATAAAATATGCATGTTAGGGTAAATTATTTGATGCATAAATAAGGTATTAAAACAGTCTATTCAATTTGTACTGACCATTTCTGATTCTAACTTTTAAGTAACCTGCTTGTCCCAGATTATAAACTGACATAAGAGCTCAGTTTAAATCCATACTGTCACCACTTGAATACCTCTTTTTAATACTGCTTATATTTCTGTTATTTGTATGCAAAATTTTAAAGTGTTGTTAATTTTTTTCTTTACAGCAACAGTATCAATTTGTTGCTAATTTTGAAAGATAAAATAACAGCACAGCTTATATTAAAGACATTTGATTATCCCATAAATATCGTAGCCTTGCAGTTTGCAGACCCACTTAAAAATTCATACTGAGGTTTATTTTTCAGCCCTCAATATCATCAGACTATTAACTATAGAATATGGCTTTTGTGTATATGGTCAGCCATACGGTTTCTGACGTTTTATCCCCTTGGAGTCAGATACCGTACAGGAATACTTGTGAAAAATCTAACCTTATCAAAAGATTTATTTTCGATAATTTTAATTTTTCACAAGTATTCCCGTTGAGTGCAGGTAGTATTTCAATTTATTTACCAGCATGTTGGGCAAGTTGCTATATACGTTTAGGGAGTGTTCCACCATGCATATCCACTACTGTAAAATATAATGATATTAAAACCACCAAGATGTTCAATGGCCTATTTTAAAAAAAATGCATGCCACAGTCTTATTTATAGTTTTTGAATTATTTGCCTTCTTCTTATGACTCTTTTTTAGGGATGGGCAAATTTTTTCACCTTGTTTCGCCGTGAAAATGATGCCCATAGACTTGTATGACATTGTGCGTCAAAAAAAAAAAAAAAAAAAAGAAGCTTGTCAAAAACATTTTGCCGTGCATCAAAACATTTTTGATGCCCATAGACTTTAATGGGTGTCAGTGACATTTCATTGTAGACAAATTTTTGGCGAAACGAAACTGGTCAAATTTGCCCATCCCTGCTCTTTTCAGATTTCAAATGGTAGATCACTGACCCCCAACTAAAAACAAAACAGCTTTGTAAGGCACAACATTTGGAGTTATTGCTACTTTTTATTACTCAACTTTCTTTTCAGGGTCTTTCCTGTTCATATCCAACTTCTTATTCAAATTGGTGCATGATTGCTAGGGTAATTGGGACCCTAGCAATTGAATTGCTAAAATTGCATACTGGAAAGCTCCATTTATAGGTTTATATTTTATATCTTACACATGACTAGTTTTCTTATGAAGTAAATAAGAATTCAGTTTTTTACTCTTTTGTGAATTAGATGAAAGTAGCCATTCATGACTCTAAGGAATATCAGGCTCTTTCATACAAAATCTGGGTTCTTTAATTAGCACTTTTCACAAAGCAGACAGTTTTCCTTTAACATTTTCCCATGGGATAAAAGTTTGTTAGAAAAGCGCATCTCAGGTTTTCTTTTCAATCAGGTATTACCTAAATATGAGATGACCCAGAAGATAAACATCAGCACTCTAAAAATGTTATCTCAGAACATAGATCTTCTGTTTCATCATGGTTAGTCTGCTCTAAGCTTAGAAAAACAGATGGAGTATAAAAACATACATGAGTTGAGGGCATGGCAGCAATAAGTCATTACACAAGCATTTCTCTAGACTGCACTTTGGGTGTATAAATATAGTTCAGTATAAAAGGAAATATCTATTTAAATAGAGAGATAAATAGAGATATTAATTCAGTCAAACATTACTTATAAGAAAAAACATCCACATATAAAGATGACATTTACAACATAGTGATTGAACAGAAGATGTCATAACAGTGTATAGGGGCATTTTTAAAAAATACATTTATATCTGTTTGCCATAACATACAGGACAATATATTTGGAGCAATAGAATTATTTAACAAATGACAGTGATGTTAAACATCAGCCAATAAAACACTGCTCCCTTCTTATGTATACATTCTTTGTTAGAGTGTAGTGCTGACTCGTGGACTGTTTATTTTGTCTTCACCACTCAGCTTTTATAACCAATGTCCTAGTCATGCACTCTGGAATTTTGTTTTTGAAGGAGTATTTAGCCACCTGATGACACCTGTGACAGAATTTCCACTGGGGTTCACTATATGGCTGTCTCGCTTGTCAGCGCTACAGCAAAAAACAAGTATATGACTAATTAATCATACAAAAGAGCACAATAACGTACGCCTATATAAAACCGAATTAATGATTCAGTAGGATTCAGTTTAAAGGGTCAATTCTGGTCCTTTTTTAACTTTATTTATTAAAGTGGAAGTCACCTATACAGAGACTAATTTAATACTGCTATAAAATTCTGATGTCTACACCACAATAAGAATTTGTGTTAATATGAATAACCTTTTTTTTCTTTTTTGAATTTAAAGCTCTCTGCACTTTTGAATTCACTCTAAAATGTATTAAACTGTAGTGATGAATTTACCTTATAATAACTAGAAAAGTTTTCCAGCCTAGAAACACTACCTTCATTCTGGTGAATACCAGCAATTATAAGGGAATACTTTTGAATAATTGCTTCATGCACTCGCCGCAAACAGAAAAAAAAGCAGTGCTCAGAACCTTTGCTTATTTACCATATTGCAGCAAGCTGGTCGATGAACAACAGATGTAATAGCAATTGATTTTTTTTCCTAAATTCAATTAAATAACCATTTTTTGAAAAATATCATCATGCTTGGGATTTCAGCTTTTTTGGAAGATCTATTGAAGTTCCATAAGCCTACTTATATTGGTGACATTATGTAATAGTTCTGAATGTAAAGTCTTTCTAGAGATTATATGGAAAAAATACTGTTCAAGTACATGATTGCTTCTGGCCTTGTGTAGGATGCATTTTGCTTCCAGTTACCAAGGAGCTAAACAATTATCATTTATTTTGCATTTTGCTTCCAGTTACCAAGGAGCTAAACAATTATCATTTATTTTGCATTGCAATGTTATTGAGTCAGTAGGTTTTAGTGTCAGAAAAATGTTTGCATTTAACTTGTAAATTTTTGACCTCCTGTTTAATGCACATTTAAAGACTACTGTTTAATCAATTTATACAAGTGATTCTTGTAAGTAGTGAGGATTTGAATTCCTGCAAGTTTTAAAGCACCCCACAATAATAATTCCTTAAGACTGTAAACTCCTCTCTTAAAAAGTGGCACTTCATTTATGGAATAGTGTAGAATTCTATTTATTACTCTGTTCCCCCATCTGTAATATTATTATATTGTAAAAGCATACAGAGCTGCAGGTACAAGTAGAAGTTAAAGAGTAAAGAAATATAGATATACAAAAGTGGTACCTTTATTACAAAGGATTTATACAATAATGACATGTTTACAAATAGTTTATGGCAGACATGGTAAAATATTACAGTATTATGTGACCCTGTTTTTGGTTTCATGATGGCTGAATAGAGTGGTCTGTATTAACTATGCATTTTATGGAATGGTTTCCTATTTCCAACAAGAAACTAATCTACTTTGGACTGTGAGCTAAATATCTGTGAATGCGTTTTGAGGGATGAGATTTCAACAATAGTTATATAATAATTTATATAATAATTAGTGATATTTTTATAATGACAGTAAGCATGGGTCACTTTTGCCATACATGATGAATGACATGTAGTGGTCTTATAAAAATAACACCAGATATGGATGGCATGGTCCAGATGACCATGGTATCTGTAAAATATGGAATGATACTTTTTTCACGTGAAATTACTTGGTGCATGCATCTACAGCTATTTCATGAATCCTATAAATTAAGCATTTTTGAGGTTACATATTTCACATACTGGCACAATATAATCTATATAAACAACATTTCAAGGAGACCTGGGATGCACTTAAATATTTCCAGGCAGCTAGGGTAATTAAGCACTAGCAAAAGACAGTTTGTATTTCAAGTGTAATTAAAGAAAATATAAATACAAAAATGAAGACCAACTGCAAATTATTTTTTAATTATGACAACAGAAAAGAGAAGTTAACTTTAAGATGAGCAGCCCCTTTAAACTGCTTCCAAGAAAGAAAATCTTACTTAAAAACTATTTAAAGCACATTCTCCTAATTAAAATTAATAGCCTACAGAAATGGCACCGCTAGTGCAAATATCTAGAGGCAAAAATGTTGCCATATAATAGACCTACTTTGTAAAACATGCGCCTCACATGTTAAATGTGATAAATATTACATTACGATGCAATGTACCAACTGTACTTTCTTCTTGACCCTACTATCACATGCACAAACCAGCCAAGTGAACAGCACACACCATACAGCAGTCTTTACCCAAAAGTTTGAGAGATACTTATTAAAGCAGAAAGGCTTTATAGGATCTTAGGACTCATTTACTAATCCCATGGGTGGATTGACAAGTACCCCAAGTGGAGCAAAATTGTGCCACCTAAGATCCATCCATTGAGCACTTACACCATGGGATTGGTTTGGATGTCTGTTGGTGCTCTCTATCCTCTAAATTATGTGCATCCAAGGGGATGCTCACTCGCTGTCCTCATAATACAATACTGCAGAATATATTCATGGGAAAGCAGTATGTCTTTGTTCTCTGTTCTTGAGTGCAAAGACCTGTATCAAAAGATGCAACCCTCAGGGCATGGTGTAAAGTGCAAAAAACATGGTACTTGTGCTTGGTACATGGTACATGGTACTTACCCCATTGGTAAGTCATTTTAATATGCACACAAATATAAATGAAAGTTTTTGGGATACCTAAATGTGACCAAAGCCTCCTAATAAGCAATGTTCTTGAGTAAAAGAAATGGGGAAAAAAAAATAAGAATTCAAATATGAATTGCCTTCAGAAACATTGAACTGAGCCAAGATACACATACAATATGTAACTAGCTGCATGTCACCTCTTCTTGCAATATTCATCATAGGGCACTGGTTTCTTTTTCATACTATTTACATTTTGCTACAGTGCACTATTGGAAGTGGTTTATTGAATAAGATATGCCACAATAAATAAATTAGGGCTCATTTATTAAGTGCAACCTTAGTTGCAGTCACACAACTTTTGCAACCATGTTGCAATAAAAGAGCCATGGACATATAAATGCATGAATCTATGTTACTGGATGACTGCTTTTATTTTTATATTCTCCAGTGTTTTGTGTATTTTTTTCTGGTGGCTATATGTGTACTTGTAGATTTGTTTCTGCTGAATAGAGATGTCGCGAACTGTTCGCCGGCGAACTTGTTCGCGCGAACATCGGGTGTTCGCGCTCGCCGGAAGTTCGCGAACGTCGCGCGACGTTCGCCATTTTGGGTTCGCCATTGTTGGCGCTTTTTTTTGCCCTCTCACCCCAGACCAGCAGGTACATGGCAGCCAATCAGGAAGCTCTCCCTTGGACCACTCCCCTTCCCTATAAAAACCGAAGCCCTGCAGCTTTTTTTCACTCTGCCTGTGTGTGCTGAAGAGATAGTGTAGGGAGAGAGCTGCTGCCTGTTAGTGATTTCAGGGACAGTTGAAAGTTTGCTGGCTAGTAATCGTTTTGATACTGCTCTGTTATTGGAGGGACAGAAGTCTGCAGGGGTTTGAGGGACATTTAAGCTTAGGTAGCTTTGCTGGCTAGTAATCTACCTTCTACTGCAGTGCTCTGTATGTAGCTGCAGTGGGCAGCTGTCCTGCTTCTGATCTCATCTGCTGACTGCTGCAATAGCAATAGTCCTTGTAAGGACTGCTTTTATTTATTTTTTTGTTGTTTTACTACTACTACTACTACTACTACTACTACTACTACTACTACTACTATAAGAGCCCAGTGCTATTAGTCTAGCAGTGTTGGGGAGTGGGACTGGTGTGCTAATCTGCTGCTCCTAGTAGTTCAGCAGCACCAACTTTAATTTTTTTTTTTTAATATTCATTCTTTTTTTATTTAACTTTTTTTTTATTTTACTACCGCTGTAGTAGTGTATAAGTTGACCTTTTAGGCATTATTTGTAGGCATTTTTTGCCCAGTGTGTTATTCAACCAACTGCTATCTAGCTGTGTGCCCGTGTTCACATTCTGTCTAAATATCCATAATATTACCGTCTCCAGAAAAAACACCGGAGTGACTTTTTTCAAGCAGCCATAATAAATTTTACGTAATCCGTATCCATCGCTGTAGTAGTGTATAAGTTGACCTTTTAGGCATTATTTGCCCTGTAGGCATTTTTTGCCCAGTGTGTTATTCAACCAACTGCTATCTAGCTGTGTGCCCGTGTTCACATTCTGTCTAAATATCCATAATATTACCGTCTCCAGAAAAAACACCGGAGTGACTTTTTTCAAGCAGCCATAATAAATTTTACGTAATCCGTATCCATCGCTGTAGTAGTGTATAAGTTGACCTTTTAGGCATTATTTGCCCTGTAGGCATTTTTTGCCCAGTGTGTTATTCAACCAACTGCTATCTAGCTGTGTGCCCGTGTTCACATTCTGTCTAAATATCCATAATATTACCGTCTCCAGAAAAAACACCGGAGTGACTTTTTTCAAGCAGCCATAATAAATTTTACGTAATCCGTATCCATCGCTGTAGTAGTGTATAAGTTGACCTTTTAGGCATTATTTGCCCTGTAGGCATTTTTTGCCCAGTGTGTTATTCAACCAACTGCTATCTAGCTGTGTGCCCGTGTTCACATTCTGTCTAAATATCCATAATATTACCGTCTCCAGAAAAAACACCGGAGTGACTTTTTTCAAGCAGCCATAATAAATTTTACGTAATCCGTATCCATCGCTGTAGTAGTGTATAAGTTGACCTTTTAGGCATTATTTGCCCTGTAGGCATTTTTTGCCCAGTGTGTTATTCAACCAACTGCTATCTAGCTGTGTGCCCGTGTTCACATTCTGTCTAAATATCCATAATATTACCGTCTCCAGAAAAAACACCGGAGTGACTTTTTTCAAGCAGCCATAATAAATTTTACGTAATCCGTATCCCTCGCTGTAGTAGTGTATAAGTTGACCTTGTAGGCATTATTTGCCCTGTAGGCATTTTTTGCCCAGTGTGTTATTCAACCAACTGCTATCTAGCTGTGTGCCCGTGTTCACATTCTGTCTAAATATCCATAATATTACCGTCTCCAGAAAAAACACCGGAGTGACTTTTTTTCAAGCAGCATTCTTATATTTTACGTAATCCGTATCCACCGCTGTGTATACGTTGACCTTGTAGGCATTATTTGCCCTGTAGGCATTTTTTGCCCAGTGTGTTATTCAACCAACTGCTATCTAGCTGTGTGCCCGTGTTCACATTCTGTCTAAATATCCATAATATTACCGTCTCCAGAAAAAACACCGGAGTGACTTTTTTTCAAGCAGCATTCTTATATTTTACGTAATCCGTATCCACCGCTGTGTATACGTTGACCTTGTAGGCATTATTTGCCCTGTAGGCATTTTTTGCCCAGTGTGTTATTCAACCAACTGCTATCTAGCTGTGTGACCGTGTTCACATTCTGTCTAAATATCCATAATATTACCGTCTCCAGAAAAAACACCGGAGTGACTTTTTTTCAAGCAGCATTCTTATATTTTACGTAATCCGTATCCACCGCTGTGTATACGTTGACCTTGTAGGCATTATTTGCACAGTGTTTTCTTCAAACCGCCATCTAGCTGTGTGAGCTTGTTCACATTTTGTCTAAATATTGATAATATTATCGTCTCTAGAAAAACCACTTGAGTTACTTTTTTTCAAGCAGCATTCATATATTTTACGTAATCCGTATCCACCGCTGTAGTAGTGTATACGTTGATCTTGTAGGCATTATTTGCACACTGTTTTCTTCAAACTGCCATCTAGCTGTGTGTATTATCGTTTCCAGAAAAACCAACTGAGTTTTTGTTGTTGTTGTTTTTTTAAAAATAATGCCAGGCAAAGGCAGGCCGCCACGCAGAGGCCGTGCTAGGGGCCGTGCTGCTATGCAATCCTGTGGCCCTAGCAAATTGCCCAGTTTTAAAAAGCCAATGACCCTGAACTCCCAAAATGCTGAAGAGGTAGTTGACTGGCTTACACAGCACACCCCATCCTCTACCGTTTCTAACTTTACCACAACATCCTCCTCATCCTCCACTGCTATGGCCACCCCACGTAACACTTCCTCCACCACCGGTGCCCCATCTTCACTGGAGTCAGAGGAGTTATTTTCCCATGAGTTTCTTGAACTGAGTAATGCGCAACCATTATTGGCAGAAGAAGATGAAGGAGATGAGGACGTTACACCAGATTTAATTCTGGCAGAGAACACGACAGAGATGGACATAATGATGAGTGATGAGGAGGAGGAGGAGGTCCCCGCTGCTGCTTCCTTCTGTGATGTGTCAGAAGAAATTGATGCATCTGAGGAGAATGATGATGAGGAGATTGATGTTTTGTGGGTGCCTAGTAGAAGAGAGCAAGAGGAGGGTAGTTCAGATGGAGAGACGGAGAGTCAGAGAGGCAGTAGGAGAATAAGACTTAGAAGAAGCAGGGAGGCCAGCCCGCAGGGATCAGTAGGGCAACAACATGTATCGGCACCTGTGTTCAGCCGGCCAACGCACCCGCCATTGCCGCCAATGCCGCCAACTTCTACTGTTACCGCCAGATCGCACACTTCCAAAAAGTCAGCAGTGTGGGATTTTTTTAATGTGTGTGCCTCTGACAAAAGCATTGTAATTTGCAATGAGTGCAGTCAGAAACTGAGCCTTGGTAAGCCCAACAGCCACATAGGTACAACTTCTATGCGAAGGCACATGAGCGGCAAGCACAAAGCACTTTGGGAGCAACACCTCAAAGGCAACAGGCAAACTAAAAGTCACACTCCTTCTGGTCCAGCATCTTACTGCTCTACCTCTGCTCTCCTTGACCCATCTGAACCACCCTCCACTCCGCCTTCCACCTTGACCACCTGTTCCCATTCCCAGTCATCTGCCACCAGCCAAGTTTCTGTGAAGGCCATGTTTGAGCGTAAGAAGCCAATGTCTGACTGTCACCCCCTTGCCCGGCGTCTGACAGCTGGCTTGTCTGCACTCTTAGCCCGCCAGCTTTTACCATACCAGCTGGTGGACTCTGAGGCCTTCCGCAAATTTGTAGCAATTGGGACACCGCAGTGGAAGGTACCCAGCCGCAATTTTTTTTCTAAAAAGGGAATACCACACCTGTACCAACATGTGCAGAGCCAAGTTACCGCATCTCTGTCACTTAGTGTTGGGCCAAAGGTCCATATGACTACTGACGCATGGTCCTCCAAGCATGGTCAGGGCAGGTATGTCACCTACACTGCCCACTGGGTGAACTTGGTAATGGCTGGGAATGGGAAGCAGGGAATGGGTAGCTCAACAACAACAACAACAGTGGAGTTGGTGTCACCGCCACGGATTGCACGCGGTTCTGCCACCACCTCTACTCCTCCATCGCTCTCTACCTCGTCTTCTTCCTCTTCTTCTTCTTACTCTGCTGCTGGGTCCTCCTTCTCCTCCTCCACACCTGTGCACCCCCAGCTCCCCCTAGGCTATTCGACGTGCCAGGTACGCCGTTGTCACGCTGTCTTGGGGATGACGTGCCTGGAAAGCAAAAACCATACCGGATCTGTACTCCTGTCATCTCTGCAGTCACAGGCCGATCGGTGGCTGACCCCACACCAACTGCAGATCGGAAAAGTGGTGTGTGACAATGGAAGCAATCTGTTGGCAGCGTTGAGACTGGGAAATTTAACACATGTGCCCTGCATGGCACATGTGTTAAATTTAATAGTCCAACGTTTTGTCTCCAAGTACCCAGGATTCCAGGACGTTCTCACCCAGTCCAGAAAGGTGTCGGCCCATTTCAGACGTTCCTACACAGCCATGGCACGCCTTGCTGACATTCAGCAGCGCTACAACATGCCAGTCAGGCGTTTGATTTCTGACAGCCAGACTCGCTGGAATTCAACGCTCCTTATGTTGGAACGTCTGCTGCAACAACAAAGGGCCGTCAACGAGTACCTTTTTGAACTGGGTGGTAGGACTGGATCTGCAGAGCTGGGGATTTTTTTCCCCCGTTACTGGGTGCTTATGCGCGATGCCTGCAGGCTCATGCGACCTTTTGAAGAGGTGACAAATATGGTCAGTCGCACCGAAGGCACCATCAGCGACCTAATACCCTTCGCTTTCTTCCTGGAGCGTGCCGTGCGACGAGTGACAGATGAGGCTGTAGACCAGCGTGACGAGGAGCTGGAAGCGCACGATTTATGGTCGCAATCACCAGAACGAACCCAGGCACCTGCTGCAACGCAGGGAGAGGTGCCAGAAGTGGAGTCAGAGGAGGAAGGTGGCTTTGTGGAGGAGGAGGAGGAGGACCAACAGGAGCAGGCTTCCCAGGGGGCTAGTGGTGACCTTTTGGGGACCCCTGGTCTTGTACGTGGCTGGGGGGAGGAGACCGTGGATGATGCAGTCCTTGATAATGAGGAAGCGGAGATGGATAGCTCTGCATCCAACCTTGTGAGAATGGGGTCTTTCATGCTGGCATGCCTGTTGAAGGACCCCCGTATCAAGAGGCTTAAGGAGAAGGACCTGTACTGGGTCGCAACGCTACTAGACCCTCGGTACAAGCATAAAGTGTCAGAAATGTTACCAACATACCACAAGTCCGAAAAGATGCGGCATTTACAAACCAGCCTGCAAAACATGTTGTACAATGCTTTTAAGGGTGATGTCACTTCAGGAACTCATCAACATTCCAGGGGCAGAGGTGCCAGTAATCCTGCCACGAGCACACCTGCAAGGACAAAGCCCTTTGGCCGGTCTGTAACGTCAGACATGCAAATGTTTTTCTGTCCAAGGCAGCGCCACAACCCTTCGGGATCCACCCTCAAAGAACGCCTCGACCGGCAGGTAGCGGACTACCTGGCATTAACTGCAGATATCGACACTCTGAGGAGCGATGAACCCCTGGACTACTGGGTGCGCAGGCTTGATCTGTGGCCAGAGCTGTCACAATTTGCCATGAACCTCTTGTCTTGCCCAGCCTCAAGTGTGCTCTCAGAAAGGACCTTCAGTGCAGCAGGAGGGATTGTAACTGAGAAGAGAACTCGCCTAGGTCACAAAAGTGTCGATTACCTGACCTTTATTAAAATGAATGAGGGGTGGATCTCGGAGGGTTACTGCACGCCGGAAGACTTGTTCTGACTTCTATGCAGCTGTCCTTCTCTTCAAGCCTCATGACTCCACACACAGCTGTCCTTTAGCGTCCTCCTCCCTCCGCCACCGTTACAAACTAGGGTGCAAACCCTACTGGTTTAATTTTTTCTGGCCTCTGTGCTTCAGTGGCTGCAACCAAAAAAACTGGGCAAACAATGTCTACAAGGTCAACGTATGGCGAAAAATGACTATTTTCAGCATTTATATGGCATATTTTTTCTGGCAACTGTGCTTCAGTGGCTGCGTCCAAAAAAATGCATATTTTCTGCATTTATATGGCATAATTTTTCTGGCCTCTGTGCTTCAGTGGCTGCAACCAAAAAAATGCATATTTTCTGCATTTATATGGCATAATTTTTCTGGCCTCTGTGCTTCAGTGGCTGCAACCAAAAAAATGCATATTTTCTGCATTTATATGGCATAATTTTTCTGGCCTCTGTGCTTCAGTGGCTGCAACCAAAAAAATTTATATTTTCAGCATTTATATGGCATAATTTTTCTGGCAACTGTGCTTCAGTGGCTGCGACCAAAAAAATGACTATTTTCAGCATTTCTATGGCATATTTTTTCTGGCCTCTGTGCTTGAGTGGCTGCGGCCAAAAAAACTGGGCAAACAATGCCTACAAGGTCAACGTCGTTGACCTTGTAGGCATTGTTTGCCCAGTTTTTTTGGCCGCAGCCACTCAAGCACAGAGGCCAGAAAAAATATGCCATAGAAATGCTGAAAATAGTCATTTTTTGCCATACCTTGACTCAACGTATATGGCAAAAAATGACTATTTTCAGCATTTATATGGCATATTTTTTCTGGCAACTGTGCTTCAGTGGCTGCGACCAAGAAAACTGGGCAAACAATGCCTACAAGGTCAACGTATGGCAAAAAATGACTATTTTCAGCATTTATATGGCATATTTTTTCTGGCCTCTGTGCTTCAGTGGCTGCAACCAAAAAAATTTATATTTTCAGCATTTATATGGCATAATTTTTCTGGCCTCTGTGCTTCAGTGGCTGCAACCAAAAAAATTTATATTTTCAGCATTTATATGGCATATTTTTTCTGGCAACTGTGCTTCAGTGGCTGCGTCCAAAAAAACTGGGCAAACAATGTCTACAAGGTCAACGTATGGCGAAAAATGACTATTTTCAGCATTTATATGGCATAATTTTTCTGGCCTCTGTGCTTCAGTGGCTGCAACCAAAAAAATTTATATTTTCAGCATTTATATGGCATATTTTTTCTGGCAACTGTGCTTCAGTGGCTGCGTCCAAAAAAACTGGGCAAACAATGTCTACAAGGTCAACGTATGGCGAAAAATGACTATTTTCAGCATTTATATGGCATATTTTTTCTGGCAACTGTGCTTCAGTGGCTGCGTCCAAAAAAACTGGGCAAACAATGCCTACAAGGTCAACGTATGGCAGTTGTTTAAAGAGAACAGTAGATTACTAGCCAGCAAAGCTACCTAAGCTAAAATGTCCCTCAAATCCCTGCAGACTTCTGTCCCTCCAATACAGAGCAGTATCACGCAGATTACTAGCCAGCAAACTTACTATCATCTGTCCCTGAAATCACTAACAGCTCTCGCCCTACACTATCTCTTCCAAGCACACACAGGCAGATTTTTCAGATACATTTTTGCCCTTGATCCCCCTCTGGCATGCCACTGTCCAGGTCGTTGCACCCTTTAAACAACTTTAAAATCATTTTTCTGGCCAGAAATGTCTTTTGTAGATGTTAAAGTTCGCCTTCCCATTGAAGTCTATGGGGTTCGCGAACCGTTCGCGAACCGCTCGCAATTTTGCGCAAGTTCGCGAATATGTTCGCGAACTTTTTTTCCGACGTTCGCTACATCCCTACTGCTGAATGATTCCCTTCCAGGGTCAGGTCTGTATGAGAAGAAAAAGTATTATAAAATATGGGTGGTCTGAACTCATAATAGTTACTGTGTGTGTTCTTTAGATTTGGCCCTTAATTAGGCTACTTTAATCTTCACAGTTCTTTCTTACCTTCAGATCTCTTAAAAAGGGAGCACCCTGCTGTAGAGATTATTATCCTAGTCCTAGAGAAGAAGGGAGTGAAGACAATATGTATGGATGGTTTTACTGGTGGTTTTAACCAATGTTCATAGAGGACAATGGATTGTGTTTGTGTCCCGCTTCTTAACAGGATTAATTAGAAGAGCGACAGATATACTAGATTTAGCAATGCAAACAAAACAACTTCAGTTAAGGTTTGACATTTTCGATCCTGTGAGATGGTTCATTTACATTATCCACTGTAATATGTCAAGATATGTAAATATGACTTTTGAAGGAATATAAACTTATGGGAAAAATAGAAAATACAGGTAATCACACCATATTCACTTTTAAATGTAGTAAAAAAGTATAAATATAATATAGATCATATAGATACATACACATTGGCGCTACAGCCCCTGAAAGGCTTTGCCTACTGAACAATGCCAGCCCAGTCTTCTCTGTTCACGTCCCTGATACTTCATCTTTTAACCAATTCCAATTCCTTCTAATGGTTCAGCACCCTCTTGTTTACAGGCCAATAAAATGCTCCTCAGCATTTTCCTCTCCCATTTTCTTAGGAGCTTTATATGTGATGCTGCCATTGTCAGGGTTTCAGAGACACAAGTCACCACTGACATTAGCAATGTATTGTAAAATTGTTCATTGTCTGGAAAGGTTTCTTAAGTCTTTTATCCTTGACTACTCTACTGTTTTTCTTTTCCCTCATGTTGTTTTCATTTCTAATTACTGATCCAAGATATATGAAGTGCTGACAGCAGTTATAATTGGCTCCATTCAGTTCCATCTTACCATTATGTTTCTCCTAAATGAAAACATATATATGGTTTTGGTGCAGTTCATCTTCATACCCCAAAAAATGATGGTTCATTTTATATCATAGATGCATTTATAAAAAGGTAAAAAGTTTAAAGTTAAATTTAAGGGGGTTATTTATCAAAGGTCATTTTATACCCCAAATTAACGCACAACTCAAATGGTTTTTAATTTAAGAAAAAACTCGAATGGAAAAAACTTGAACTTGCTGTTAACAACCCAAAAACTCCAACTGATTAATATATTTGGTGGAAATCTTGAATCGCTCTAATTGATCAAGTTTTTGGGCAAAACCCTCTGAAAGAAACTCAAACATCATGAAGGCTATTAACATCTTCAAATGGTTCAAGGGACCTCTGCCATTGATTCCTACACAACCGTGACAGGTTTTAGATGTTGTATATTCAGATTCAAGGTTGGGGTATAATAAATCTCAAAAATATTTTTTTTTAAGCCAAAAAGATTGATTTTTAACCAAAAAAATGAACTCGAAAATGCAAATTGTCATGGAAAAACACAACTCGACCCTTAATTATTCTGCCCCTAAATGTTTGCAAGTGTTTAGAAACATAAGCCCCATATGTAATTATGCAGTAACCCATAACAAGCAATAAGATATTTGCTTTTAAACAGGTGACCAATAATTTATACCTTCTGATTGGTTGCTATAGACAATTAGACCTTTAACAAACTTTACATCTTATATAACACAACCCCCATTGTGTTCTGTTAGAGTTAGGTCTGATTTGTGAACAAAGCAAAGGGTAATACAATAAATAGCACAACGTTTGCCCATGCCTAGAAACCCATAGCAACCAGTGAGATAGTTTTTTTGACTAGTAAATTTTACCTGCTTATTTTATCCCATTATCTCTTGTGTTTCTGTGTGACTATGGTAAGTTTCTCAAATGCAGTTTCTTTTATTATAAAGTGGAAACAGCATTGTGCAAGCCAAGTGGAAAAAAAAACAAAACTATTTTTATTTGACTTTTAACATTAGTCTTAAAGGGGTGGTTTATCTTTTAGACATCTCTTTCAAGGTTTATACTGGTATCTTTTGTTTTTATGCATACCTTTAATATATTAGAACAGATTAGTATATCTGAAAATGAATATGGGGTATTCACTTCTACTACTAAATTATCTCTTGTGAAGATTTCTTAGGGAAAGTTAATGAGGTGTTGTTTGATTGATTCCATGCTGATGATTCATTTATAAAAAAACTCTTTAGCTAATTTACTCCTTGGAATAAATGTCTCAGATGCTCATATAGTGTTACTTCATGAAGGGAAAGCATGTGCAGAAATCTGTACTGACAGCAAAAAGTCTGCAAAAGGAATATTTATATAAAACACACACACACACATTCCTAAATTATATCTTGAGGTCCTCAGAATTTTCAAAAGTATAATGTTATTTTGCCTTTTGAAAGTACAGGGTTGATGCCCTCACCCATAACATGGCTGAGATCATAAAGCTGGGAATACAGTACATTTAAAAAATTGGTTCATTTGGCGAGGTTGTGAAACTAAGTGATCTTTCCTCCCATATGCCCACCCTGAGGTCAATGATATTGGGCTCATCCAATCATTTGACCCTTGGGCCAAACAAATGATCTTAAAATTTAGGCCATTCAGGCAAGGAATGACGGGATTTTTTATATTGTGTCCCATACAAAGGTCAATAAGCTGCCAACTCAGTCCAGGAGTATCAAATCTTCAGCTTTTATCAGCCCCTGTATGGCCACCTTAAGTCATTTAAAGTCACTCAGCTGGACCGCTTTTCCCTCTCCTCTTCATTTAACAGATTGGACTTGGTGATGGTATGTTACAGTCTTACAAATACAAGGACACTTGGGGCAGATTTATTAAGGGTCGAAGTGAAAATCCAAATTTGGGTTCTCAAATTTTATTTTTGGTCAAAACTCTCAAATTCGAATTGTGAATTATCCAAACTTGATTTGAGTGTTAATTCTAGGGATGCACCAAATCCACGATTTTGGATTCAGCTGAACCCCCAAATCCTTTGTGAAAGATTTGCCGAATACCGAACCGAATCCTAATTTGCGTATGCATATGCAAATTAGGATTAGGATTCAGATTCAGTTCGGCCAGGAAGAAGGATTAGCCTGAATCCGAATCCTGCAGAAAAAGGTCGAACCTTCCTGACATTCTAATTTGTTTGCAACCTTCCTGACATTCTAATTTTTTTTTATTTTGGAGAAAAAAAGTTGAATCAAGTTTTCTTAATTAGTTTCTAGTTTGCATCAAGTCGGTTCGAGTTTTCGGGTCAATTAAATTTGTCCAAGTTGAGAAAATTAGATTTTATTACTGAATTTCAATTGGTTGAATTTCGAGTTTATGGGAGTTGTAAAAAACTCACATGACTTCGAAATTCGATGCTTGATAAATGTGCCTCTTGTTTGGATTTTTTGCTCATAAGTCAATTTTATTGTACACATCATGTATACAATTTGGACTCCTTTTCTAGAGTGGGACACTTTTGAATGTGCTGGATCCTCATGTACTTTTGAATCCTTAAATATGAATAATCACCTGGACACTAAAGGGTGTTTTAAAAGGTCCACACATGTGTTTGGTAGTCAGCAATAAAGCACCTTGCAGCAGCAATTCTGCATATGGAATGCTCTCCTCATTTCTTAATTGTTTGAGGATATACCTTTTCCCTCTCATAGGGACTCTAGCAATTTTGTTTTTGCATTCCAGTAACGATACAAGAGACATTCCTGATATTAACTCCTTAACAGCTAAAATCTTAATATGTCAATTGCAGTGAAGTTGTTAAATGTATTGGTTCTTGTTTGTAATATTTAAGAAAAGGAAAAAACACAATTAACTGCACAAATGTACATGATTTATTGTGCTGGGGTTAAATACCTCCCTTTATCAAATGTAAGAGAGGCGCAGATCCCTGTGATTAGTGGCAGAAAACAAACTGTGATTGCTGTGCTCCTTTTCTATATTCTGTGACTGATTCAATAAGTACCAGGATTGCTAACATTTTTATTTTTAAATGTTAAACTGATTTTGGTAATATTAAATATGATAATATGATATCACATATTAATGGACTCTTGGAAGTTTTGATGCAAAGCTCTCATTATGGGTCAATTACAATGTCCCAATCAGTATGCAGGGTGCTGAAAAAAAGGCACAGTTGGCAATTTTTTTTTAGCCACTTGCCTCTTTGCTCTGTATTGAAGTACAAAGACCTGTTGACTGTGCCTGAAGTCAAGTGCTTCGTGCATTAGGCAGTGCTTAATTCAAAAGAAGAATGCAGGGGAGGCAAATAGACGGATTCCCTCTTGCCCTGTATCTTGTGTGTCATTCAGTAATGTATATTTGTAACATCGTGGGTATGAAATAAAATCAAAATGAAATTTACAATGCAGAAAAGGCTGTTAAAGGTTCAGTTGCAATGACCTTAGACACAAAAACTATGCTTGATATATTAACTACAGAACTTATAATGACAAATAGAGATATAGAGAAGGGGAGGATGATTGAATGTATAATTATACAATGTATAACAATTGTGGATTTCTAGTTTGGATAACAGTCATGTTAAATAGTGGAATTTTAGAAGATAGTATTTATAAGTATCACTGGCAGATACAGATTATCATCACTTTATTGTGTAAATATAAAACAGCAAAGCTTTACACTGAATTGGAACCAATATATCAGACAGAAAGTCAATGACATTAACAAATATAAATCTAGAAATAAGGTCAGCAGGCCCTTCCCATGAAATCTTACATTTTATAAATTTTTTGAATCCCTAATGCATTTTGATTCTTAAAATATGAATTCTGAGGCTATATCTTATACTAGCCCTTTTCATTTAAATGTTCCTTGTTCATAATTTTTCACGAATACAAATGTTCATCATTCAGTGGTGTTGATCCTGGACTATTTGTTGTGTATAGATACTGAGTGACAAAGTACAATTTCATTTAAAATTATTGAGTATCACCCAACCAGAACATGCTTGTTTAAGGAAAAAAAAAAAAAAAAGATTCCGAGGTTAAAAGTACATTTTGCTGCATTTCCAGATGTTCCAGAATATTTCAGTGTTTTGCTTTAATATGTGGCAAATTATCTCCAAGCATCTACACCATTTGCCATCCCCTAGACCCCACTCTTCGAAACTGGCATATTAATTTTAAAGATTATTTAAGTTTCCTAGCAATCTGTTTTATTTAGTGCCATTGAGGTCTACTTTTAATACTTGCACCTACAGAGACAGCCATCAAGGGTTAGGGTAGAAGGCTTTTGTGAGCATGGAACATGCTTAAATAATAATGTTTATTATTACATAATTTATTTTATGGCTTGCATTTCTTTATCATCTTCTTGTATTTATAATGTAACAAAGTAAACCTACTAGAAAAAAGATGGCCTCAAAATAGCAAATTTCATGTGTTTACTGTATTTATTAGCTAATTTAAAGCCAACCGTCAGAGATAATATAAAGCATGTGTCTGACCTCCTGGATGGCTATTTCAGAAAGTACACTCCTGTTTAACATGAAACTGTTGGGGTTGCCTGATTCTTACAGGGTTATAGCTGGTGCCAATTTCTGCCTCTTCATAAATGAATCAATCATAACCACTGTCAAGTATACAGGAGCCAGAACACATCCCAAAGGATTCATCCATCAGTAGCTTCCATACAGACCCCTCACAGATCAGCTGGCTGAGCTAAAAGTGTGGTATATACTGTTTCCTGGACTTGCTTAACAGTCAATGGTATGACATTGAACTTACAAGTAAGGTTTCACCAATCTAATTTCCAAATTAGAGATGACCTGACTATTTACCATAAATTAACATTACAGTTCATCAAAACATCAGAAGGTGCAAAGGAAGAGAAACTTTGCATTATAATTCAAAATGATACAAAACATTCATTCTTCTTATATTCCTTTTAGGAGATCAGAGAAAAAGAACCATGGATTATTGATTAGTAGATATCACCATGCACAAACTACAGATGCATAAAGTGGAGTCTTTTTTTTTTTTTAAACAATTTTCCTGCAAAAATGTTAGAAAAATAAAACAAAAATGTCCTTTACAGGTATGAGACTTGTTATCCAGAATGCTCAGGACCTGGAGTTCTCCAGATAAGGGATCTTTCTGTAATTTGGACCACCATATCTTAAGTCTGCTAAAAAAATAATTTAAACATTAAATAAACCACACAGGATTGTTTTGGTCCAATAAGGATTACTTATATCTGCGTTAGAACCAACTACAAGGTACTGTTTTAATGTTACAGAGAAAAATTTGTTAAAAAAATGTTGAAAAATTTTCTGCCGCAAATTCATGTCTGCCGAATTGATTCGCCTATCACTAGAGTCAAGATATGACAAAACTGCCTTAGGAAATATTTTGTGTATGAAGTACATAATAAAAGTATGCTTAAAAGTAATGCATTAATATTCATTACTATTTGAAAAGGGGCGAAGGTCTTACTCCAAAACGTTATGGGAAGTATGAATGCCAAGATTTTAGTCCCAAAGAACTTCTTTCTAGGAACTAAACTTTAATTATGTTATGACCTCTGCAATCTTCTGGAATATGAGGGAGAAGGCTATTGTGGGTATGTATGAGAAGAACCTGGCTGTTCCCCTGTACCCTCTGACTCTGAATACTTGTATGGACAAGTAACTACCACATACATTTTCCAACCCTAACTGTTACAGTGGCATCACTAAATTGCTACAATTAGCCTAGAAGAAATTAACACAGCTGGTATCAATTTATCCATATCTATTTGTAGATATGGGTACCTAGAGCTAGATTTAAACAATTTGTGACCCTATGGCCTCTCACCCCTGCCACCCTTGCTGCTCTTCCTCTGGTGCAATTGCTCCCACTGGGAACTGGGCAAGTAGAAGATTGCAGCCAAATCTCCCATCCAGTCCCCAGTGAAGATTTGGCTAAAAGGTGGCATGCTGCCTCCAGATTTCTGCCACCCTAGGCCCGGGCCTTTGTGGCTAGGGCCGGGCCTTTGTGGCCTGCCCACAAATCCAGGTCTGTGAGTACACTCGGTGGAAATACTGACTACATATGTTTCCTTAAACAAACACACAGATGCAACTACAGTGGGTATTAATAATAATTAATCACCTTCTTGAGTAATATAGCCAACAAACAGCTACAAATATTGTTAAACTCATAGAAGCGCTGACCCCTTATTAAGGTTATATTTTGGCAAAATTTATGTCTAAAGGGAGCAAGCAAATGTATTGTTAAATGCAAAACCAATAACTATTTATGCAAATATATGCATAATGTGCTTAAGTTCATATAAAACTCTGATTACTTTGATTATATTTACTATTTTAAATTCTTCTTTTTTAGCAAATGGACAACTGACTTTTAGAGGTGAATTTGTGATAACAGAACTTGTGAATTTGAGCAAAAGAAAGTGTTAAGTAGATCCAGATGTGTTTCTTACATGGCCATTGTATGGTTGAGTTGGTAAAATGCTTTAAGTCCTTTCAGGATATTACATGAATAGTGCTGAATAGGTATGACAAAATTCCTGATTCCTATGTGTCAGTCAAATATGTAGCATACATTGATGAGGTCTTCAGAGGCTCACGCTTTCTATCCCTTGGTCTCACTTTAATAATAATAGACTAATGATATCTTTCAGTGACTTCAGTTCAAGACTATTTTTGTCTCATCCTATAAGAGTTTAGGTGGCCTCAGTTACAAAATATACCTTTGTCAGACACTTTAAATGACACTTATTAATAGTATATTTTTTAGTACTTGTACACAGGGTAATTCTAAATACTATTAAATATAAAAAGCTATTTTTGTTTTGAAGCAATTTATTGATCTGTTCATAAAGCTAACTTGTATTTATCATATTTAGCTAAAATTTTCAGTCTAGTGTTATCCACCAGCCCCTAAAAGTAAAGTTAGATGGAAATCTTAAGTAGCATTGTGAAATATCAGCTGAAAAAAAAAGTCAAAATTTTTTACGAATTACTAGAATGCATGGCTCTGTTTATGTGCATGACATCATTCTTAAAGAGAAACTATCATGAAAACAAAAATGTAATATATGGCTCATGAAAGTAGGAAACTTTTTTAAATACAACCAATTACAAATTTTGTACCTAATCGAGGAACTCTTCACTGCCCCACCTCATAAATCTTAGCGATCTGTCTCTTTACATGCAGTGTAACTATTTTTTAATCTAGGGAAAAAATCAATGATTTATTAGAGCTACAGAGAGGTGAATAGTTAAGAGTATACAGATTATTTCAAATATGGTGTAGAATTTTACATTTTAGTCTTTTTTCATCTGATCCTGCCAAGTTACCATTATTTACAAAAAAATGTTTTTGATCCCCTGTTGTTTTGTTTAGGAATTCCTTATTTTACTTTTCCTCTATTTTTAGATCTCAATTATTGGTTTCACAGAGCCTATATAATCTCTGCTAAATAATATAAGGCTACCATTCGTGAGGTCTCTTTACAATTGATTCCTCTTCTTTCGTAACAATTATCTTCATTTTTGTAATAAATACACAAGCTGGGTTAAGGTTCTAAATGGCCCGCTACATTAAATTATTTGAGAAACAATTACATTTTTTATAGGCCCAATCTAGTTTTACAGACCATGCCCTTATTTAAAAATGACATCCACTTGAATATGTACATTTAGTGGTTAGCTTTAAATCCAAGTTTACATGATTGCCAGTGCAATTCTGCATTATCTATTTTTACCAAACGTTTATACTTATAGGGGCATAACAAAGCCAGTGTCAGTAATAATGTGTTTAATCTAACCACACAGGCATGGTTTACTTTCCAAACAGTTACACAGTTAATGGGGCTTATTTATTAACACTAGTCCAAATTGCATGTTCAGAGCAATTGCATTATTATTGCATTCTAGTAGAGTTCACTATAAATGCCATCCCTGACAGAATCAATTTGTTGCAAAAATGTATTTTATTTGTTTACTCTTTGGCATACTATCTAACTATAGTATGTTTTCTGGCACACAATCTAATTAAAAACAACAGTATTTTATTATTTTAAGGATGTTTATTGATACTTTTCACACACCATTAGGTACTTAAATCCCTTATGTGCTGATTTTCCCACTCCAAATGTTGCTCTAAATAAAGAAATATTGCATATTGGTTGTAATTATAGTTTTTTCTTTTTTAAAAAAACAGTAACATCAAAAAATTGTAATTAATATTCGTTAGTATACATCAAAAAATAAACACCAAGACAAATTAAACTTTAAAATTGCAAACCCTTTATTAAGAAATACCGAAACTCCCCTTCCGCTCCTGTTCAGAAAAAGCAACATGGCGACGATCCATCCTGCGGCGCTCTATTTCTCCTCCCTGGCTATCTCTCATATTCTAATGACAGCATGTGAAGCTGCTGCATCAGGAACACTATATTTTACAGATTATCCCAGCCTTCAAGTACACTGGAATCTGGCCTCGCAGTGCGGTGTAGTGCCTCTGCCCCACATCCCGTGGCCAGGGCCCAACAGAGTGTCAGAAGTGAAGCCAGAAGGCTTCAACCTACTATAAACCTATTATCCCTGACCTGACAAGCATAGCTCCATGGAGAGGGATGCCTTGGTTGTGTATTTCGCGGAGGCGGCCTGACGACGTGGCTTTGGAGAAGTTACGGCTGAGATTGACTGTGATCTTTGGAGAGATCCCATGATCCTGGACTGTTGCAGAAGATTCTTGGCTCGGAGGAGCAATGTGGCTGTATCTATAGCCGGCTTAGGTGTAACTACCCAAGTACAGAGTCTCGGGAGGAGCCTCGAACCAGGGCTCCCTCGGCCGCTCGTAGTATTCTGGGGACTGCCTATGCCCCTTGTCCCTCTAGCAGAGATTCCACACTGATGAGCCCAAATTGCCACCCTGGAGATCCCATGATCCTGGACTGTTGCAGAATATTCTTGGCTCGGCGGAGCAATGTGGCTGTATCTATAGCTTAGGGTAACTCATTTAAGTTACTAGTCCTTTAAACACATCTGCACAAATACTTCCAACATTTACAGAGCAATCTTTTTATACATTATTTACAATATTTAAAATCTCAGTGGTGTAGCCTCCTTTTATAGTAATTATAGTGAAATTTCTTGGGATGGGTGTGGTATATGTCACAGCTTATCCTGTGGGTCTTTAGTGATTTATAATTACAATGTTTTGCTGTATGGTTTACAAATTACTCTCAAGTGTAAGATTTTGTCAGAATATTTCAACATAATCAGTTGCACACTGATGTTTTTCTGTGTTTGAGTGATGGAGGAGCTTTGCCATTTCAGGATGGCAAGTTCTGTATCCTGTTATTTCTCAAATGATAAATGCTGAACTTTCATAGTATGTAATAGGTGATTATACTGATGTGAGCTTTACTTTTAGTGATGATATGACAGAGTGTAAAATGCAAAATGTAACCTTATTAAATTACACTGAAATAATTGTTAACATACATGGATATCAATTTTTTAAAGCAGTTGTTTTTAAAAAAAATCTAAACAGGAAGTACCCAGAAAAGTGAAGTAATGGAAGTGTTTGCAGACAATTCTGGTCTGCTGTATTATAAATGTCACCCCATCTGAGCTAATCAAAAATTACACTTCCTAAAAACTCATCAGTAATTAGGGATGCACTGAATCCACTTTTTTGGATTCGGCCGAACACTAATTTGCATATACATATGCAAATTAGGGGTGGGAAGGGGAAACCATTTTTTACTTCCTTGTTTTGGGACAAAAAGTCACATGAGTTCCCTCCCCACCCCTAATTTACATATGCAAATTAGGATTCGGTTCGGTAAGGCAGAAGGATTTGGCCGAATCCGAATCCTGCTTAAAAAGGCCAAATCCCGAACTGATAGATAATAGATAATATTTATCTCCAATGAATATATTCACTCAGTTAATCACCGCTGTCCACCGGAAATTTATCCATAAACATCAGTTATCTTAATGATCAACTTGTGAGATAATAGGGACAAAATGAGAGGACCCTTGACTGCAACCCTGGGGGAGCCAAGACAGTTTATCAACTGCATCCATTGTTACATTGTTACAATACATATTTTTATGGCATCTTCATGTTTTTATATATTTGATCACTCTTGTATCCAGAATTATAACAGCTCCTGTTACTGTCACTACTTGCTAACCCATATTTTAGATTTTTTGACATTTACACTAGAGTGCTAGGACGGTACAATTTATTATAAATGAAAATACAAACAATGTCACGTACAGATTCATTACAATGGTGTAGTTGTATATAAATACGTTATACAATGGAAATAATTTATATCGGGGTATTCACTATCTTTATAATGAATAATGAATTGGTTGTATAGTTTACAGAAAGCTGCCCCGCTATCTAATTTCAGCTTATGTAATGCTTAGACTGTTATGTGGTATCTATTCCAGCTCTTCCTTCTAACCCCGAGAATCTCAATCATGTCTAATATTCATCTTAACTCACTGTCTTTATATGCATTTATAGCATATGCATGCCTGATTTAGTTATCATATTTAGTCATGTCTTATTGTGCATAACACAGTTGCCCTTAGAAGGGGTGATGTCCCCCTGTGATGCTGTCCCCACCCTTTCCTGCACTGGATCAGATCTGGAAGGGTGGGTGCATCACTAGTGCAGAGAGCAAAATTGCTCTCTCTGCACTAGAAGAGCCAATGTTCCACTTTACTAACAGGAAATATGGGTCTTAAAGTTACCAGGAGTGGCTTTTTGCTAAACTTGCTTTATGGCAGCAACGCATCAGGCCCCCAAAGTGGCAAAATTAATGCACAAGTGTATTTGCAGACTGGGAGCAAGTTGGGTTTATTTTTCCATCTCATGTCATTAAAAACGGCATAAGCATATTGTTTGTGTGGCCCAAGTATGCTGCACATATTTATGCAATCCACTTTGGGAACCATAGAATTACTGCCACATTCAGGGTGGCAGTAGCTCCAGGGTTTCTAAGCATCACTAGGTGCACATTTAGCAAAAGAGGCAGAATAGATGGCACAGAGGCACTTAGCACAGCTATATGAAATTGCAGGGAGCATGTTTGGACACAACCTTCAACAACCTGGTATCAACATTTTTGTGTCACCATACTTGTGGCTGCATTTTTAAAGGACCCTTGTTATTTTGTTTACATTTGACTTGGAAAGAGAACATAAATGCCGTACTCTGGTTTAAATAAATATATTTATTTCTTGCTACATGTGAAGCTTATAATCAGTTCATTGTTAACCAGTATGAAGCTCATCAATAATATAAAATGAATAAAGTGCTGAGGGGCTTGGGAAAATAAAAATACATTTTATTTGCCAAAATAAAAAGTGCTGATCAGCAAAACTGATAAAAATGAATGTGCCAACAGTTGTTTGTGTCTTGTCTCATTTAATACTTGTGTTAAAAATTATTGTGGGAAGAGGGCTAAAAAATGGCATATGCTGCAGAGAATAAATGGAATTCTAATACTCACATTGTACACATATAATTGTTTTTTTTTTTTAATCCAAAGATTTAATCAAAAATAACAAAAAAAATATTTAAAATGTTTCTTTTTAACTAACAATTCTAAGGCTACAAAATCCACCGAAACCAGTATTAAAAAGGTAGAGCCATTACTACTTGCTAAATAAGATTCTGTATGCAAAAAAAGCAGTCCTACAGCAAGTTCTTGATTTCTTAACTCTCAGTCAAACATTGATTGTACATGCTGGGAACTGCATGTCAACTACAGCTGAATGGACTATTTATTTTGACATTTGGAAACAAGGATTCTTTTTCCCCTGAATTATTTTATCCCTGATAGTTTTTAGCAATGCATTTGAGATATTTAAATGTTTTCTTGACCTTTAAAAGCACCAAGAAACGTTCACCCATTAAAGGATCAGCAAGATAACAAATCAGTTTAATAAAAATAAAATTGTTCCCTCTCTTCGTGTAATGGCATGTGCAGCACATATTATCACTCTTTACTTTTGAAGTTTATTTTCGAGTGCCATAGCACATCATTAATACTCCATTGAATGGTTTACTTTGTCAGACTCTGCATGGGAATATAGGAGAAACCAGCCTGCCATTTGTGACTTGACTGCACATTTGTCATTATTAATCTCTGCACTTTATCTGAAGTTCTTCATGAATTATAAATAAGTACTAATAAACTGAGAACCTTTCATAACCTATTCCAATTTGTAGTGCATATAGGGCAATTTTATGTATTGCCTAACATGACTATATCATTTCAGTAGGTTCATAATTTTCTACAGATGCAGGTCAGTACTTTCAAACCATTTTCATAATAATATACTTTTTAGTAGGACTTCCCCCTGGGATCCTACATTTCACAGTGCACGCTAACAAACCAAGGGCACACATATATGTTGGGTCACATGAGCCAATTAATGGACACAGGTCTGTCTTTTGCTTCCATATTTCTTCCTGTTACAGTTAGAGCTGAGATATGTTTGGTCAGGTGATCTCTGAGGCAGCACACAAACCATCACGAAATGGCGGTTCCAAGGAAAAGGGCAATATTTACTGATATCTGTATTCCAGTTGGGTAAGATTCTTTGATAGCTTAATATTATATAAACTATCTGTTGCTTATGTAATAATTTTGGGGGTAAAGTTTTCCTTTAATAAGAAAAAGGACACCTTTGTAAGCCATATTTAAAGCGGAAGAATACTCTCTTGTTCAATATGACTTCAACAAATAGAACTTGTACTGGATATAATAACAATAACATAACAATATTCAAAAATAAGAATTAACACAAATAAACTACAGCATAATGGATTTTTTTTATATCCATAAGCCAAAATAATAGCAGTGTGAAAACAAAACTTAAAAAAAAAAAATATATATTTTAAAGTATTGACAATGTATTTTCAGCAAAAGTTCTATGTAGTTTTTCAAATGTTAAAAATGGTATGAAATGCTTATAACTAGAGTTTGAACATTCTACAAAAACCTGATATACCGGTGCACATCACAGCATGTTTTAAGTTCTTTTATGTCAAAAATTAAATATGGCAAGAATATTAAAATAAACGTAGTAGACTGTGTTATGCTGTGTAATCCTACTAACATTGAAATTTGCTTGTGTTTGGCCACATATAAAACTCCTCAGAGAATAGATGAGTTAGAACACAGGCTTGGCACATTGTTATATTTAAGTATTACCACAGCAGCCATTGAGGACATATAGGTTTCAAAGCCAATAACCCTTGACACACTTAGTACCTTATATAAACTGTTATTTATTACCCAGCTTTCTAGTAATCCTTTTCTATATTATTTAAAGCTAGTTTAGTGTAATGTTACATGCACCAAAGGGCAGAATATCATATATAGATATATATATATAGCACACAAAAGAACCGCACACTCAGGACTTTATAGTGAAAAACAAAAATTGTTGGCTTTATTACGACGTTTCGGCTCCTAAACTCGAGCCGTCATCAGGAAGTGAAACCCCAACCACAACAAACCCTTTTAAACACCAAAACTGCGCCAAAATTCAGGATGTGACATCATAGAGTTAGGTATAAATACATACAATTCATCAGTGCGCAGCTCCTATTGCATAAGGTAAGGTGCCCGTGAAACATCTTGGTGCAAAGGGCCCAGGTCCCCCGTGTATATCCAGCATTGTGAGTATCTATGTTAGCGCCTGCCAAATCAGTGTATAACTAATAAGTGAGTGTGCGCACAGTCAATATATTAGACCAGCACTTACCGGCAGGATACAGCTTACCTGACGAGAGGGATCATTTGCACAGAGGAATACCGTAGCGATGTCGCCCTTACTGCAGACGGCGGACTAACCATCAGTGTCCCTAGCGTAACCGTGTTCATTCACAACTTAGGTATTGTCAAGGTACTGACAGCGTCCAAGAGCAGAAGGCGCGTGCTGCCCTACACCACGTCTCAAGCAGCTCCGTCCTATCACAGGCAGCCCTTATTGGCCACACCTCTTTGCACATCGCCCCGCAAGGGAATCCCTTAGAATGAGGGAAATTCTTGTCACTTAGTTAGACCAGGTATTGGTGGGCTTGTCACACCGTCCAGACAGCACTGCCCAGGGGTGTCAGCGAGAGGCAAGTATAATACCTACCCCGCGCTCACTCCTTTGCGGGCAATTTTGGGCTGTATGTACCTAACGGGCAAGCAGCCATTCACACGGGTCCTAGTGCAGTGTGGTATATTGGTTATATATATATAAAATTTTTCCTGTAAATTAACTTCATAAAATACATATATGCACTTTTAGAAAAGTTTATAGTTAAAGTAATATTGACAGGTTCTGACAGAGAATGGGATTGTCAGTATCACTATAACTAACCCGTCCCCACAAAGCCAGCAAAATATTTATGCATCTGGCACTCTTTCTATCTTGTTGCCTGAGCAAACATCCCTCTGTTACACTGGTCTTTGAGGACATATAGCTGAAACATAAGCCGTTATTGAATGCAACATCCTATGACTACTTACACATGCTGAACAGAACAACTTATATTAATTCTGTAGCGCTCTGTATCTGAATAAACTGATAAGCACTGATCGAATGTGTGATTAAAAATTTCTCTGTTGGTAAATATATCGTGGTGAAATGCATGTTTTATTTTACTTTGATCAAAGTCCCAGTGTGAAGATCCTGGCAACAATGCACAGTATAGCACTACACTGCTGTTTATTGCTCACGGAAATTAATTATATATTTCTTAAGGGCCTGTTCTGCCACTGTGTGCTAGTGACCTCAACAGAATAAAGGCATTTAATTCTACTTGTTTTAAATTGGTTTTATTTATGAGGTTTTTACTGCGTTGCTAAAAAAAGCTAAGAAGTTGTTGAAATCGGAAATGTCTCTGAATCTGTGGTCACAAGGGATTTGAGCTCTAAGGATCATGTTTATAAAGATACAACATTGCCATTAATTATGAATGACCTGTATATGTATAACCAGTTGTTAGCAAGAATCATAAAATGGTACTGCTACTTTAGTTGTACAATAATTTGCAAAATGTAATTGTATAATTGTTTGGATAATTTAACAAAAAAAAAATAATTCAAATCAATTATTCTACATAACAATATGCTGCTTAACATCATACGTATTGGTTGATTGGGTAACAAACAAATAGTAAGTTTCTTAATTATTGGTCTTTATAATTTTTAAAATGACTTAATCCTTTAATAGTTTGAATTAGATTAGGCAAACAGAATGATAAAAATGTATTATATTTTTACACTTTGAATGTTCTTCTATTATTTTGTATTCAACTATGATGAGTGACTTAGGCTAATTGGAAAATTTAGATGTGGTCAGTTTTTTTAGAGCTGGATAAGTGCATATGCGTCATGAGCAAAAATGAGAGTACTGAAAAGCATTGAATGTATAGTTTAAACATTTCCCATGTTCTGGCATTTTGTGTCAACAAAATATTTCCCAAAAGTGACTGCAATTAAAATGTATTGACTGCAATACTAAAAACCATCTGTATATGTTATTACCTTTGTCTAATTTCTTTATGTGATAACGTTTTACTCCATCAGGACAAAACAAGAGTTTGTTTTTGACCAAAACAAAACTTTAAAAAAAGAGGAGGGAAGAAAAAAAAATGTTATCTGGCCGAATCTGAAACTGAAAAATTGATCAGTGCATTCTTACTGTAGGAAATAATCTCTGCAGTAAAATCAAGATTTTTATGGATTTAAATCCTCAAATTCAACTGGTTGAGGCCTTTTTCTGTTTACCCTAGATATCCTAGATACCCTTGAACCCCTTTGTACTCTAAAATAATAACAGTGAGATGTTTCTCTTGTTATACTGAAAAATCAAGTAAATCCTTTGTTTTTCAAAATGCTTTCAGCAAGACAGCTGGTTATCAGAATGTAAAATTATGATTCCACCTAACCCCTAAGCATAGCTAACATTTGTTGTGTTAACAATTAAACAAGGAAAGGTGGCTCCTTAGGGCAGGGACACACATGCAGTTTTACGCCGTGCTAATGCATTGTGGTTTTTACTTTCCGTCCTAAATCCTTGGTAATCATGCCCCTTTGCTCATTCAGAACTCTTGCTTGGCTCCTCTCCTATTAAGACCTGTCGACATCCGAGTAGCTGAGGGCTCCTACCCAGGCCAAAGGCGGCTGCTACAGGAGGAAGCAGAGCCGTGACCGGGGAGCCAAGCACTTGTTCTTGATTTAGGGTGCCAATTGTGACAGTAGGCTTTTTTAAAAAGCGGGCCGTGTTACTGTGCCGTAAAACAAAGAGGAAATTTGGGTTGAATTTACCTTTATTCTCAAGTATTTTAAATAAACAGTGTCAACGGACCTTTGTGTTGGCGCTATATAAATACATGTTAATAATATATCTGTTTCGCTTAAATGATTAGCCTATTTTTCTGCAATTTTCCAATATAAATTTGAGATTATATTTTATCAGTGATTGCTGCAACCATTTGGTTTGTAAGGCTTAATATGTTTTGTATATTTTATTGCTCATCTTTTCTTGTGAGATCAGCTCCTCTTCATAATTAATTCCAAACATTCAAACAAACATCTGGTTGCTAGAATGAAAGACCATTTTAAAATGCACTTTAGAAACATAAAAACAGAAAGTAAAATAAATCTCAAACCATTAAAGGGGTGGTTCACCTTTAAGTTAACCTTTAGTACATTATAGAATGGCCAATTCTAAGCAATGTTTCAATTGGTTGTCATTATTTATTTTTGTATAATTTTTAAAACATTTCGAGATTTGAAATGCTCTATAAGGCTACAAATTTATTATTTATTGCTACTTTTTTTTTTTTACTCATTTTTCTATTCAGGCCCTCTCTTATTCATATTCAGATCAATGCATGGTCTCAAAATATCACTCTCTACATCATACTAAGGGGCACATTTACTTTGCTCGAGGGAAGGATTAGATTAAAAAATACTTTGAATTTCGAAGGGTTTTTTTTGGCTACTTCGACCTTCGACTACGACTTTGACTCGAACGATTCGAACTAAAAATCGTTCGACTATTTGACCATTTGATAGTTGATAGTTTGATAGTCGAAGTACTGTCTCTTCTACCACCTACTTCGCCACCTAAACCCCACCGAGCACCAATGTTAGCCTATGGGGAAGGTCCCCATAGGCTTTCCTAGCTTTTTTTGATCGAAGGAAAATCGTTAGATCGATGGAATAAAATCCTTCGAATTGTTCGATTCGAAGGATTTAATCGTTCAATCGTACGATTTTCCCTTTGATAGTTCGATCGAAGGAAATGCGGTAAATCCTTCGGATTTTACTTTGACTGTCGAATATCGAGGGTTAATTAACCCTCAATATTCAACCAATAGTAAATGTGCCCCTAAATGTTAATTCATCAAAGATGAACAAACCCTTTAAAAAAATAATAAATAGGCAAACCATTAGTGATAGAGAATTTATTCACCAGGCATGGATTTGCGGCGAATTTCCACATTTCGCTACCTCCAAATATTTACCAGGGAAAAATTTGCATGCATAAAAATAGTTTTTTTGATGGCCGTTGATACATTTGGACAAAAAAGTCATGCATGTAAAAATTGTCTCGCACATAAAAATTGTCGCTCATCAAAATAACTTTTATGCCCACTGACACAACAGCGAAACAGGATGGATTCACTCATCGCTACAAACCCTATTCAAAGTTGTCTAGACTATTTCCATTAAGTAAGACTTATTTTAAAAGTGGTCCTATGCATTTAAATATAAAACTGAACCAATAGTATTTTTTTCCGCCATATCACATTTAATTCAAGATGCACACAATATATTTTTTGTTTTAAATGGAATACATAAAAATCATTTTGTTGTTTTGATCTTGAACTTCGCACTGTTGGTTTCTTAGTAGATAGATACAGATTAGCTAGCTAGATGGATGGTTAGCATTTTAGATTGTGTGCATGTATGATTACATGAAGTAGTATAAAGTTAATATATATTCATCTGTACTGTTCTTTTTACAGAGCTCAGGGATTTAAACAGAACATCAGTCTTCCACAGCCCATTCCTTGACTTGCATATTATGTATGTGGATGAATATCAAGAAAGACTATTTCTTGGAGGCAAAAATCTTCTTTATTCTTTAAGCCTGGAACAAGTCAGTGAAAACTACAAAGAGGTACTGTAATTATGCTATTAGTAAAAACACACATGCACAGCAAGACACACACTCTAAGAACTCTTTTGTGCAGAGTTCAATCATGTTCATAAATCACAAGGCATTCGTTAAAAGGCCCCTGGTAGTGGTTTATTACGTCCGATATATTTGCCTGTACATGCTATATAGGCATTTTATTAAGGTTTGTTTACTTTTGCATTTTGTCTTTCTTGCTAAAAGACCCTATGTTCATTACAAATATTGTTTAAGCCACACATGTTTATGTTTGACAAATAAACAGGATATTTTTCTACATAATGCTTGACCTTTTATTAGAGAAAAAAATTAAGCCAATGAGGTTGACTCAATTAGTATTTTTTAACTCAGACTAATATTATTAAGCTTACCAAAGGTCAGACCTGCAGATTGAAAATTGGTTCAATTGATAACACTGATACATGAAGCAGTTATTTTCCCTGACTAATTCTGTAACCATTTCCAGATTCAGAAAACTGGTCTGACTGCTCTTGCCATAAAGCATATATGTTATTCCCACTGGAGATTTTCCTAAATAAGTCATATTTTTGACAGCCTTGTTTCTTTTCGGAATAAATTACAGATTTGTTTTCTTGATGAAAACCTGACTTTGACAATAACACTATTCAGTGGAAGCATAGTGTTTTCCACCTTTTGGGGTTATGTTGATTAACTAGAACACTTCTGCAATTTAATCTTAGGTAATTCCTTACATTTAAAACAATTACAGAGGCACAGAAACTCTTTCATTAAATAATTTTAGTGTACAAGTAAAAGAAACTGATTACATCGGACACCTGAGTAATGGTTTGTAGGATTTTTTTCTTCATAATATGGCTACTCAGTTACGTCAAACTGAAACTTTGCATCAGAAGACATCATTTATTTCTCCAACATTGCATATTTTTCACCTAGGATTCACATAATACAAAAAACTTCTTCCCAAGATTGCACCTTTTCTAAAGAATGTTCACATATATCTCATAACCAACCATCAAATTCTTTATACGTTCCCATGTCCATTGTTTCTCTTTATCATCGTAATTAATACTGTGGTTGCACTACCCAATGAAAGGTTGTCAAGAAAGGATCTGGTAATTACAAAATAAATCTCACAGATCCATGTAAATATTGTAGAATCCAAGATTACTAGTAAAATTCTTATGGACAACTGCTTTGAACATACTAGCCTATTTCATTAAACACAGTATCACGGTTTCCTTCTCTAAAGAACAAAATATACATTGCTTTAGATATTATTCTTCATGTTTCTTGGTGTATTAAGCTTGATGAATAATTTTAGTTTTGTTACAGCTGTTGCTGCTTCCTCTTTTATTCCCAAAGGAGAATATCAATTCTCACCTCTCTTCACACTAAAATTCCCATCTCACATTGGGAAACAATAAATACCTTTATGGTAGCTGCTTTGGATGGAAACTACATAGCTTGGATTAGGAAAGGTATGCATCATTCACATGTTGCAGACACTGTATTTGAGTCTTAATGTGACAAATGTGTCTGGGGTATACAGTGTAATATTGCCAAGGAACATCTTAGTTATTTTTAACCCACATTTGCACAGCTGTACCAATAACATTGCAATGAATACACAGACTTGTATGTTTCTTAAATTAGATATAAGGTATAACATATGAAGTTTGGTCGTGCATGCACAGGCCTTTGTGTCTGAAATGAGTGCTACGGGTGACACGGTCCTTCCTATAAGCCTGTGCTGCATTATGTGCCCCAACTGAAAGCAACTGAGGCAGATGATCTTATTGTATCATATGCAGGTAATTGTTTACTGTGAACTGCAGGCCAGCACATGTTGAAATACCAAGGGACTATTTATACTTTCCCCCAAATGAGAGCAAGGACTCAGAAGACACAGCTTTTTAACAAGAGGTCCCACCTCCAGCCATTCTGTAACAATATTAGTAGTTGCTTTACATCTCTCAAGTTTGAAAGGTATGCTTTTTGTAGACATATTTACATATTCCCTTTTATGGGTGAGCGTAAAAGAAAAGTGTAGCATGGCTGAACTTATTAACCTATGCCTAAATAGGAAGGGCATTCTAAAGATGGTATGTAATGGGGGAATTGGGGAATTAAAAAATTCCTCTTCTGAACTGAAGTCAGGATTATTTGTAATGATATGGAGCTACAGCACTACCTGCAGTAGCTCACATTTTTAGAAATTATTACTGTGTAGAAGCATTTTTAATTTGTCTCTTGAGATAGAAGCTGTAAACCTGTTTGCTGTGTAGAATTGTTTTACTATCTATAGTACATGAATGTACAAGTATATGGTATGATATAAAATCTACATTATATCATGAATATTTTTTTGTGGGTTTAATATTAACACAAACATCTTGTAGATTAAAGTTTGGTATGTTTGTGCAAAGCCGTGACATTCTTAAAATGTGCTAAAGTTTATTGGCCTATGTAAGAAGCCTGTCTGCTTGACCAGTCAGACTGCTCATGTGCCGGTACAAATTTGGAATTTGACTTGCAATGATTCATTGTTCCAGACCAATCAAAACTTACTTCGATAGAACAAAGTTTTACCCACTGTATTTGTACCTTTGAACTGAATGCCCCAATATGTCAACAGTCTTGAAACCTGAAAATCTGAACTGTCCCATAAAAAACAGGAGAGTTCTGTAGTATGAAACTTGTTTGGGACACTGAAACACTAAAATACCTAATTTACTTTCTTTCCTTCTGCAAATTTTTGATTTAAGCCCTATCACCCTCATATCTATCAAACATTTAGGTAAAAGAAAGGCAATAAAACATGTGGGGCTCATTTACTATCCTTTAAAATGGGGAATCCTGAACAATCACCAATGATAAATGGGGAAGTTTGTCAAATATGCTGAACTGCTTTGAACACTTGAAAACGATTCTGTTCTATGAGACGTTAGATCTCAGCAACCTGTTTTGGTTTTTATGAAATATACAAATGATGCTAGAGATACCCAATATGTGGCTACTTGCTATCACAGCTTTCAGGAGGTACTGAACGTTGCAGATTAACAACAGCCAGAAGAGTGGCTGACCCATTATATTTTTTACCAAGACAGAGGTGGTAGTCTCTGTGCACTATTTTAGGTTTCATCTTTTCTGAGAACAACTACAGACTCTCAAATGTCACCCAACTGCATTTGAACTGACTGCCTCTAATGAGTGTTTTGTTTAGCTCAATATAATTTTTTAGCTACTCTTGAAATTGAGCAAAAGTTCTGACTTTTGAGTATATACCTGTATATGTCAGTGGTGCCATAGGTATAAAGTAGTGCATCTTGAATGTGGCTAGACATGTCTCATTATACATGATTCAAGCTGAATAGATGCCTAATTATCCTACAATTAGTCTGACTGTATGGCCCTTAGACCAGACATTGTACAGTACAGCTAAAATATAAGTTGGTTAAATTGTGTATGTGATTAAGATATACCATATGTACATTATGAACTGGCTCATCTACTTTTGCTGTGAATAATTTAGTCAGTTTTTTTAGAATTGATCCCCACAGGAATCTGAACTGAAGTTTGTTTGACTTTATTTTAAGAAGATTTGTGGATAAACTGTTTATACTTCTTAAAATTATTGGAATTTAACTAACAACAATGAGGTTGCTATTAAAAAAAAACAAACCTGCAGACTGAGACCAATATTAAAAGGTGAAAAAAAAAAAAAAAGAAATCCTTGGCCCAGGTCAATAAAGACAGCCATTAGTCATGTCTCTGCAGACTCCTACTCCCAGGTCAATAAAAAGAGCCAAAAATCATGTAGCTGCCCACTATTCCCTATGTAGTGTCCAGCAACCACACTATCTAAAGAGCACCTTATTGAGTTTGGTTATTCATTTCAAGCACTGCCATCCTCAGGATATTGGGTCCTATAACATAGTATAGAAGTACTGTATAACATAGAAGTAATGTTCAGTACCTCTTAAATATGTACTGTTATAGTTTATATTGCCTATTATTTGCTAGATGAAATGACACTGGTATGTGGCACTTTCAAAATACTTTCACTAGAATTTTCTTACCTCCTCTGGCAACAGCCTGACTGAAACCAAGTAGGAGAGTTGTTTAGGGTGAAACCCTGCTTTATTGAAGCCACACACAAAATTACTGAGATCACAATATAAAGGAAACTTATAAACACCTACTGTAAATGAACAAAAAAGACCTGCCTGATACTTTAGCTCTGGAACATGAAATTTTGAAGAGTTCATAAAAAGTAGGCTATGTGTTTAAAAAAGAAGTACTTAATGAGCATGGAGTCATTGTGGCTTAGCTGTAACTTTGAAAGGCTCTTTGCTTTGTGCTTGGTAATTTACAGATGAGAAGGGTGGACATAATCCAAAAGCACTTCTTAAACTTGTAGTTGTAGTAAAGTACTTCTTAAAGCAAAGAATGGCTGAAAATACTGATTTATGTGCATGAGTCATCAGGTGCAGTAGATGAAAGCTTCAAAAAAGGAATTATGAAACAGCCACATGTTACTAAACTTAAGGGAAAATTCCGAATACTACTGAAAAAAGTTTATATATTAGAAGTTGTGAAGAAAGTGCTACATGTCTACCATTTAAATCATATGAACACTGCAACCCTGCATATCCTACAGGGCATACCACCTGAAGACCAATGTCACCCCCCTCCCTGGTATGAATTATTTAAAGCAAAAAAAAAAAAAAAAGAGGAGGGTTTATGCTGTTTTTCCACCCCTGGCTAACTGCCACTGAGGATTGCCTCATGGCAGAAGCAGCACTTACTTATTCTACTGGCCTGGGAACCATAGCAGTTTATAGTTTACAGGCTTACAGGCTTTCACTGTGTTTTTTAGCCCTGGCAACTTCCTGTTTTCTTTCTTGACCAATGCTATTAAATGTAGGATTGTCCAGCGGGAAGCCCCATAACATTTCCCATAGTCCCACAGACTATGGCATCTGATTTAAATATAATTTGTTCTAGGTTCCTGGGATATGGCAAATAATTGGGTAACTGTATCAATGTTTTCATCATTATTGCTATTAAATGTGCATTATCAAATTGCATGCTATCAAATGTGCAGAAAAAAGGAATATAGTTGTTTAATATGTTTCAAACTGTAGTGCAATATGACATCCTGCCTAAAAAAATCCTTTCCCCTAAATTCTAAGGCATACAGCCCAGAATTAGAGTGTTTAAGTTCCCTGCTATTTTACAGCTGCTAGAGTGACCTGGGTGGTATAGTTTTTACAGGATTGCAAATTAGCAGTGGCTCGAGAGCAGTCCAAATGGTGTATTATTAATTATGACTCATGTTTGAATGCATAAAAACAAAATTAAAGGACAAAGGTTACAAAACAAAAGATGTTAACACACTGGCATATTTTAACGAGGGTAGGATAATCAACAAAACTGTTTAAATAAATGTGTCATTTTGTCTTGAGGCAGTTTTTTGGGAGTTTGTATATATTATTTTCCTGTTAGATAAATATGCCCTATAATGTCAGTTGAATACCAAGACTTCTCGCTCAAGCATTTTTATGTGAATGTCATTCATTTTTATCTGAATTCCACTGACACAACTAAAGAAATATACACAAAATAAGAATATTTGCCAGATATAATCAGATAACTAATGTGGACAAATATGTTGTATCCATCTGCTGGTATGTTCAAGGGTTTGGCAGAATTCATTTCTGGAAAATAAGGCATCCATTCCTGTCTCATTGAAATCAGAAAAAGCCTTTCTTGTTTTGGTAGGGATACTATTTTTCTAGTATAGTTAAATCAAAAAAAAAAAATCAAATTTCTCATTTTAGAAATTGCAAGCAACTTTTTTAAAATCAAAGTTTGTGTTCATTTTTATGATTGATGACTTTGGCATCTTGCCATTACCGCTGTAGGTCGGGTTCGTGTCAGCATAGTCCTATTTGCCTGCAAGTTATATGATTACATTTGGAGTATAAACAGCAGTAATCTCCTTTTTTTGTGTGCATTGTAACAAGGTTATAAATTGATAGAACTATCAATTAACACTATTAACCCCTTAGAATGTTCTGTATATGTAGTTGCACCAAATACAAATGTTGTTTGCACAGAAGGCAAAGATAAGAACTCTGAGCAGATTACAGTAGAACCACAATTTTACATCTCTGGATTTGAATTCCCCAGGAATTAATGCTGTTTTTTTATGGTCTCAAACAGTCTGTTTCTTCCCTAGAGTGTATGCCATTTTGACATGGGCCCCTGGAAAATGTAAAACTGTGGTTCTACTGCATTTGTTATTAGTGATGGACGTATACATTTTGCAAACATGAATTTGCGCCGAATTTCCCCTTTTCGCCGCAAGCAAATTCATTTGTAAAACTGCGGTGACAATTCGCCACACATCAAAATTGGCACGCGGCAGAAATATTGATGCGTGTCAAAATTATTCAGACGCACATGCCCATGCATTTGGACCAAATCGTCATGCATATAAAAATGGTCGCTCACGTCAAAATTGCTGCGCGTCAAAATTATTTTGACACCCATTGACTTCAATGCGATTCGCCCATCACTATTTGTTATTAAGCATGAAACATATATCATGAACAATTATTATTTTCCTAATCTACATATTCATGGTATCAATTTATTCGATTTGTCTGGAGATAAACTATGTAGAAACTTTTTCCTACAGTTCTGTTACTAAAATCTCATACTTAATGATTTTGATAAAATGTGTTTCTTATGTAATCAATTGTTTTTTTAATCAATTGTTTTTTTAATTAAATAATTGTTTGTTTTTTTTAAAAGATACACTGGCCAAGCACAGACCAGCAAGTAGAGGACTGCAGTAGAAAAGGAAGAGATCAGGTAACATTATTGCCCAGAAATTCTGTAGATTGCATGGTTTTCCTAGAACATCTATAACAACGCCATCAGATATCCACTGTTGATAATGATATTAGAGGATTTTTGTGACACACAAGACTTCTAACTGCCTTTACAACTTTCATTAAAGTAAATCTTGCCCCACATTTGAAATGTAGTTGTATGAGCTGGAAGCGTGTGTAACATCTACTTTAGCTGAAGTAGTAAGGGGGGTTCTAAGTAGCACCACATACATATTTTAAATGTACTATTGCTTTATAAATAGTCCAAAGTAGAGCTTAAGGTAAGCACTAGCTTGTTTAGTTAATAACAGTCTCAAAGTATATATAATCATTTTTGTACAACTATGCTTGTTACACAGAGTGAATGTGCCAATTTTTTAGTTGCACCAAATACAAATGTTGTTTGCACAGAAGGCAAAGATAAGAACTCTGAGCAGATTACAGTAGAACCACCATTTTACATCTCTGGATTTGAATTCCCCAGGAATTAATGCTGTTTTTTTATGGTCTCAAACAGTCGGTTTCTTCCCCAGATTGTATGCCCTTTTGACATGGACTCCTGGAAAATGTAAAATTGTGGTTCTACTGCATTTGTTATTAGTGATGGACGAATACATTTTGCAAACATGAATTTGCGCCGAATTTCCCCTTTTCGCCGCAAGCAAATTCATTTGTAAAACTGTGGTGATAATTCACCGCACATTGAAATTGGCACGCAGCAGAAAAATTGATGCGTGTCAAAATTATTCGGACGCACATGCCCATGCATTTGGACCAAATCGTCACACATATAAAAATGGTCGCTCACGTCAAAATTTCTGCGTGTCAAATGCGATTCGCCCATCACTATTTGTTATTAATCATGAAACATATATCATGAATAATTATTATTTTCCTTATCTACATATTCATGGTATCAATTTATTCGATTTGTCTGGAGATAAACTATGTAGAAACTGTATCCTACATACAGTTTCTACATAAAAGTCTTGTGTGCTTTACAAATAGTCCAAATAGAGCTTAAGGTAAGCATTAGCTTGTTTAGTTAATAACAGTCTCAAAGTATATATAAACATTTTCGTACAACTATGCTTGTTACACAGAGTGAATGTGCCAATTTTGTACGAGTTCTTCATCACTTTAATAGAACCCATCTTTTGGCATGTGGAACCGGTGCATTTGACCCAGTATGTGCATTTATTAGAGCTGGACTCCGTTCGCAGGTGTGTAACATTTTTCTTGAAGCATGTAATATTTAAATGTGATGCTGTTTTTGTTTCAATTCAAAAAAAGAATTAATTTTAAATGTAGATTGTAATGGAATATCTGACAAAATAATATGCAACAGATGTTATGAGTGATACTGTATATGGTTATTTTCATTTGTGTAAAATATTGTGACCTGCATGTTCTATTAGCAGAATTAAAATATGCAAATGAGAGGGAAGTTGAGGCTGAGAATATCATTTTCTTAATAAAAAAACACATACACTGCCATTATAATTGCTGCTGCTATAAGCTTTTTGGTTTTATATGGATTTGTCATGAGTAAATGGCATATGTTAAGTTACAAAAAAGGTCTCTTGCCACATCATTCACATTGAAAACTCCTGAACGTGCCCATTCAAACACCCTCTATGTCTCATACCCCTTCTCCTTTTAGATTGTAAGCTTGTTTGGGCAGGGCCCTCTTTACCTCTTGTATTGGTGTTTTTTTATGTTCAGTGTATACACTCATTTATTGTACAGCATTACAGAATACATTAGTGCTTCAGGGGGGCTAATAGATGCAGGAGAGCCCTGATCTTAAAACCTGCTTCTGGTACATTTTAAATAAAGAACGGCAGCCTGCACAGATATACCCATGAAAGTAAATCCCCGTTTTTTTGTACATGTTGTCATAGTAATGAAGCTGATCTGCTCATCAGCCAGATTAGAACTGATGCAAAATGTTAAATCTACATGCAATAAATTAAATAAATGGCATTCTGCATAATTCAGACCTTGCTCATTATGTGGCTTACATTCAGGCAGGTCTGCTCTGTTGTTGATTTTCATTTTTTAGCCAGCACTTTTCTCAGTGGTTCACTTATATACATATGCATGTTCAGATCCACAAATACGTAATCATTCTCATAAAAGTATCTTTGTGTTCAATATTTAACCTCAGCTATTTACAAAATTCCAAAATGTCCTTGGTGAATCAAAATAAAACAGAATTGCATTCACTTTAACCATGTATAAAAGCAAACCACATTGTTTTTAAACAGACCACAGATCTATGCTCCTTCTTTTACCCAGTGTGTATACTTGGATAGGAGTATGCCAGTTCTACTGGAACCTGCCATAATAATTTCCTCCTACTTCAAAACATTTTGATTTGTGAGCAGATCATGTTTAAAACCTGGTATTTTGAAGTGGTCCTCCTTTTCCTAAATGTATTCCTCTTTAACGCCAGTGGTGTTTTAAGTACCAGCTTGTAAAAACTCAAGCCTCGTTGAATAGCTTCTAAAACCTTTTTGATCACTTATTTTCTCATTTATTCCTCGCAAACTACTTGTGCTAAATTTAAATAGATATGTTTACAAAGCTCAATAAATATTTAGATATGGTTTATTCTGCACAGAGCATCAGTTGTTCTGAAAGGGTTAAACATGTCGGAATATTTATTTTTTGTTGAACTTAAAATCAAACTTATTTACATGTACTGAGCTTTATCTTTGTATCAGACCAAGCCTCCTAGGGCCCACCACAGAAGCTGACATCCAGGGCTTAGTTTAAGACCTATTAAATATAAAATGCACTAAATGATATTTTTGCAACATGTCTCTGTGGTAGAGAGTTGATGTGGTAGAGAGTTGATGGGGTTTAGGCCCACTGAGAGGGTCCCTGGTATCCTAGAAGCCCAATAGATCCCAAGCATATTTAAAAGGACACCCTTGCTTATTTAAAACTAATGTAAAACTGTGGCATCCCTACACAGGTTCCCTTTCCCTAACCATATCGAGGGCTTCCCTTTCCCAGTACTTAAATTTAGAATTGAGAGCAGCATGATGGGGTTGACGGTTGCCATGTCTGGTCTTGGCTTTCCATACGCATACTTCTGCTCAGGGATTAACAACAGAGAACATGGACACCAGATATATTTTTGGGTCTTCTTGCAGAAGTTTTTCAATAAATAAATTTAGAAGCTCAAGACTCAGATCTATTTAAATTAATGGACACATAATTGCTTTTTTGAATGGAATCTATCTTTCCACATTCTTGAGAATATTCTCAGAAGAGCATGGGGAGTAAATACAAATTCCTTTCAGATAGTGTCATGGCTGGGATTGAAATCTCTAGGCCCAGGGCTGCAAGAAGTAATGCAAATCACTGCACTACCTAGCTGCCCTTTTAAAAGCAAAGTGTGGCTCTTGCAAACTTTTTTGGAGATTTTCACACTAAAAGGAAAATTCTGGCAATAAATGGTAAATTCCAGAGAATAAACAACATTGAAAGTCATGCACAAAATTCAAAATCAAAGTTATACTAAAATTGAATTTTGATAAATCTCCCCTTAATCATGGGATATAACATCTAATTTTAGTACAACATGTTCTTACAAGCATAACTTATATAAGCAGACCGCGTAATTTAAATAAAAAAAAAAAATCCTCAGACAAAAATAGTAACAGACTTTCCCTAAAATGTATTTGTTGGGATTTTATAGAATTATACATAAAAGAGGCATCAGCAAAAAAAAAAAAACGTATAACATGCGTTTATAGTCATGACAAAGCAAATATCAGTTATGCATGACATACACGGTAAACTTTAACTAGGCTATAGGAACCCTTATATGGAAACCTGCTATCCAGAAAGCTCTGAATTACAGGAAGTTCATTTCCCATTGAGTCAGTTTTAAGCAAATAATTTAACATTTTACAAATTATTTCCTTTTTCTCTGTCATAATATATCAGGCCATGTACTTAATGTTAACTTAACTACATGGTGGCAAAACAATCCTAGTGGGTTTATATAATGTTTATGTAAATATCCCTTATTTGGAAAACTTCAGGTTCCAAGCATTTTGGATAACAGATAATGTACAAATGCTAATACGATAGTGATTGGTATAAATGTGAGTTAGATGGAACAGGCTGAAATGCTTAAACAAAGGACCAGGAGCACTGCAACAGTAGGCAAGGAGTCTGCACCCAGCTGCACCTAAGCAGTGCTGCTGTATCCTTGCTGATTAATTTAATCCTGCTTTATCTCAATTTAAAGTGCATAATCACAGTTAGGCGCCAGTTTCTAATTGATACTTTACTCCCTTATGACTGGGACAAGTAGACTACTGTTCTGCTGTAGATCAACCATATAAACTATTTGCAGATAATATACTATTTTGAGCAACAATGTGTCCACATTGTTAACCAGGTCTCCAATGTCAGGGTTGTAACAAAAACTAGAGAATAGCAGGGGCCTAAGAGAGTATTGAGGGCCACATTAATTCTTGTTTATGCCACTGTCTGCAGTATATGTGATGCTGCAATGCTTCCAGAAATGAATAAAGGAATATTTTGTACATCACTTAACCAATAATGGCTCAACAGGGTGTCAAGTAGGTTCATTGGATAATATAGGATCATGGCAATTCAATATTTGCCAGTTACTGGAATAGAAAATCATTGAATAAATAGTGAAGTGTGAGAAGTCATGTATTGTTTTTTTCTGTTTTAAAGGGGAGCTGGAAGCTAGCACTGAAGCAATTTACTCTAATTTTTAAATCTAAGCTATTTTTGAGAAACGGGGTTCTTGTTCTTATGCATGATTTTGAAGAGTTCTATTTTTTGGTTTGCGTATATTTTTTATGAAACGTTAATAGCTTTTACAAAGCGTAGAGCAGTGTCCAAAATGAAAACTCAACTCTTTGAGGGAATCACCCCAATTAAGAATGAAGCCTTGTTTGATAATGAAATAGTAAAAGGAATAACTGCAGCTTGAAAGTTAATATTTGTCTTATAATTTTTCCTTGGCAGTTTGCAGTACAATAATGACGTGTAATAGAAGCAATCTGGGAATTAGATCATGTTATTTACATCATGTGGATAAGCTAATTTGAATCAAATACTGTTGTTTATAAATGCCCAGAAAGCATTCATTTCTAATGTTCAAAACACTTCTTCTTAAGGTCTTTGTGATTTCATACCTTTGTATTTTCCACATAATTGCCCTTTTAATAAATAGCACCTAACACCTAAATATTTTTCCCCACCAGAGATGCAGACTAAGAGCTCACACTCAGAATGGGGGGAAAATATTTACCCTTATTAAGTAATATGGTGTGATGTGTGACATAAAATGCCGGCTCGTCTCCAGAACCTACGTCACGTGCGTGTGCATAACAAGTAAACTCTTGGTTATTATGCACAGACCCAACATGGCCTCCCACAACAGGTGCCTCACGAAATATATCACTTCATGCTTCATAAACTGTTTCTAACCTTTACCCCTCTCATAACCTCTTCTGGGTCTGTTACCTTAATCTCTGGAGCTCCCCTTCTTCCAAATTTCCCAGTGTACCTTAACACCTATCTGATTCAGGGTGTCTGTCTGACACACTCTGCACTCTCAACATTCATCATACAACATTGAACACTTTTCTTCAGCAATCTTATGCTACAACTGTTTCTAACATTTTAGAATACAATCTCTTGCAAGCACGAAGAGAGATAGTTTGACAAGGATTTATGGTGAGAGATTCCTTTGTATTTCACAATGTAATATAGTTATTATGTTTTGAATTTTAATTCCATATTGTGTTTTTTTAGGCCAGTATAAAGTTGGCATATCTTTCGAAACAACTAAAAATATGGGACCTGTTATCCAGAATGCTTGGGACCTGGTGTTTTCCAGATAATGGTTCTTTCTGTAATTTGGATCTTCATACCTTAAGTCTGCTAGAAAATCATGCAAAACATTAAATAAACCCAATATGCTGGGCTGGTTTTGCTTCCAATAAGGAATTATTCTATCTTTGTTTGGATCAAGTACAAGGTACTGTTTTATTATAACAGAGAAAAAGGAAATCATTTCTAAAAATGTTGATTATTTGGCTAAAATAGAGTCTATAGGAGACAGCCTTTCTGAAATTTAGAGCTGTCTGGATAACAGATCCTATACCTGTATTTTCTTTTCAGTTTTATTAAATGCACTATGCACTGGTGCAAACATAAAGGGACCCATTTACTTAGCTCGAGTGAAGGAATATAGGAAAAAAAACTTCAAGTTTCAAATGTTTTTTTTTTGGCTACTTCGACTATCGAATAGACTACTTCGACTACGACTTTGAATCGATGATTCGAACGAAAAATTGTTCAACTATTCGACCATTCAATAGTCAAAAGTACTGTCTCTTTAAAAAAAAACTTCTACCCCCTAGTTCGCCACCTAAAACCTACCAAAGTCAATGTTAGCCCCATAGGCTTTGCTATCTTTTTTTGGTCGAAGAAAAATTGTTCGATCAATGGATTAAAATCCTTAGAATCGAACGATTCAAAGGATTTTATCGTTCGAATGAATTGCAGTAAATCCTTCAACTTCGATATTCGAAGTCAAAGGATTTCAATTCGGCAGTCGAATATCGAGGGTTAATTAACCCTCGATATTCGACCTTAAGTAAATTTGGCCCAAAATGTGCAGTCTTTTTCTCCTATGGTCACTGTCCGACACAAAATATTTTTTGTATTTTTTTATAAAGCTGTATTAAATTCAAACAAAGGAAAAATTGTCTATAACAACTATAAATTATTCACAATGAGCGTATTTTTCCTGTTAATGACTTTTATTACATTCCCCCTTGGTGTGCCTCAGCATTACTAATTTCTTACTGTAGTTTGTAGAAGTAAATATTAAGAACTTCAATACAGTGAGGAATGTTCTGTAAGTAATAATGAACTAGAAGATTGTTGTTCCTGTTCATGCAGACTTTGGTAGCTCTCTCTCTCTCTGTTTTACATATTTTCATAAAAAAATAATTTTGTTATTCTGACTTTTGAATGTACATGAGAAAGCTTCATGTTCGACTGGATCTTACGTTCTAATATCATACCAAAATGTAGAGTCTGAGCTCTGTTCAGCCATTTGCCCTGGGTAACATACCTGCTAATCAGAGTTTGGTTTCTAAGGCACAACAATATTCGGGGACTTGCCAAAGGCCAGAAGGAGGTGGCATTTTAAGTTACCACTTCAGTAAGTAATCAAGTGACCATTAACCTACCTCTAATCATAGTTAGCAGGTTGGAGTTGTAGCAACACACAGTTAACACACAACCCTCCATAGAGGGATGTGTATTGACTTTCCTCTTTCATACTCTTAGAAATTGGATATGAGGCATAGGAAAACACCTCTGCATTAGTGCAACATCAAAAATGTAAGCCTATATAAATATAATTTACATGGCATTATTAAAATAGTAACATTACTCACGCTAAGTGCAATTAGTCTGTTTATTGCAGAGCCAGGCAGAATATTGCCAACAAAAGTCGCTAACATTTTCTGTTTGTACGGTTTAAACTGAACACAAAGATTATAGTTGCTTGTAATTCTGTGGCTTTTATAGCTGAAATATTATTTTCCATTGCTAAAATAAATGCAGTTTACAACAGGGCGTTACTAGAACATTTTGAGGGTGACCTCATTGCTACTTTTAAGCATTACAAAAGCTTCTTAGCCAGCAAATGAACAATGTTGATATTATTTTCACATCATTATTTACTTTACTCCTGAATCAGCAATGTGATTATACATATGATATATTTTCCGAAAGCTGCAGAAAGCGTTATAGTATATATTGGATAAAGTACATTGTATGAGCTTTAATTCAAGAGCCTATAAAGCTTTCCTTATTCATCAGAGTGAAATGCTGTCTCTCTTCATTGAAGATTCTAGTGCTAATCACAGCACATTAAGTAAATTTCTTCACTGTTTGGTTCTAGTTTAGATGGGATTCTGTGAAAGCACACTAGATTCACAGTTAGTTAAGATAACATAAGAGGCTGGAATTCTAAGAATCCTTAGTTTGTGAGCTCTTCAGGGCAGTCATTTCTCACTGAAACATGTAGCATCTGTCTGCTACTACATTCACTTGGTACAGAATGCGCATCTTGTTAACTTACCCATGTAATTTCAAATCAGTTGCAGACAAGGATATTGTATATTGTGATTTATTACTGTCAAGTTTAAACCTTATAGTAGATCTTCAGGTCTCTAAATGATCGTGTACAACAGCATTTAGAAGTCATTTTCATGTTACTTCTAATTACAGGTTTCATGGCATGGAAACTTTTTTCCTCTGTACTTCATTGACCTAAAGTGATCTCCTTTCCTTCAATACTATGCTAACATATAATATACCTTGCAAGTTTGTACTTGATTATAATCTGTCTGAAAAAGACAAGCCAGCCTCATAATTATGACATCTAAAGAATGTCTGAAATATATTATACAATAACAATAACAGATAACTTAATCGAGCTTTGTGAAAGGAATCGTCTATTCAACTGGGCAGGCTTTTCCATCCCTCTACTACTATATATACTGTAGTTCTACAGAGTTGTATAATTGTATATTAGTGGCATTTAGGCAGTCTACTCAAGCTTGATTAATAGCCAGATTTGCAGCAAATTATAAATGAACCTAAGCACAGTTTTATGGCTTCAAGTTAATGTTTTTGTTAGCAAGGTAGTGGCAAAATCTTAAAAATCTTGACCTTATCATAGAATACAGAGGGTAATAAAAATGGTAATTACATGTTAATGGGGGGAGCTGAGCCATCTTATGAATAAATTGAGCATGACATTTCGATTGAATACACTCATTCATACTCATCAGTTCTAAAATTTAGAAGCCAAATGCACAACACTCATGCTCATTACATTTTTCACCACCTGCCACCCTTATCTTCCAGATCTTTAAAGGAGAACTTAAAAAAGAAATAGGATAGAAATTCTGCACATTGTATTTTGGGGTTCTGTACCAGCCCCAATGTATCCACAGCCCTATAGAAGTGATGATCTGTGCCAAAGATGCCCCTAGTAGCTGCCCATCTTCTATTCTGCTGATTCACTGCACATTCTCTGCACTGCTGTCAGTTATCAGAGCTTAGGGACCAATTTACAATATTCAGTATATACATATACTGTATGTATTTGTCAAGGCTGATTTGTAATTAATTAAATTCTCATTAAATCCCATCTGTGAATCCAGTGCAATTAGCAGAAAAATGTAGTAATAGCATCAGTTTATACGACAAGGCAGCCTCGTTTTCTATTTGATCATTTGTGATGATCCCTTAGCTTAACTTATCAACAGCTGCCCAGAGCACAATGAGCATGTGCCATATAACTGACATTCCTAACAAAATCCAAGAACTAAAACTTTAGACTGCAAAGATATTTTTTAGCCATATTCATTTTTAGGGGTTAGAGCTCTGTACTTAATCTCCTTTCTGTCATTTAAATGTAACTCAATCTTGGGTGGAAACTGCACAATACACTCAAGAAGCTGATTTTGAAGTAATATATATATATATATATATTATACATTTTATTAGAACCTTCCTGCCTTGTTCTGTTCCCACAACCTGCAAGTCAGACCCCCTAGTTTCTCATTTTTGCTGCTCACTTTTCAGCACATTTTTCACTGCTCTTACTGAGCAAATCAAACTTTCATTTTCTTCTGATACAATTTTGTCATGGGAGACTTATTTCACTGTATGAAAAAGTTATCTAGAATAGAAAGGGCATGGCAGCTTTGACTAATGAACAATAAAAAATTCCTGCTCCCATGCCCATAACAATTTCCCTAACTGGGTTTAGAAGACATTGCAGTGTCAAACTAGTTACAATATACTGGATTATATAATCAAGACAATATAGTATTATATAACAGTGATACCTCTTTAGTTGTAATTGGGAACATATGGAAACTAACTGTTGCATCCCATGAAATGTAATGACTCAGCCAAAAGCCAAAGAGCTTCCATCAGCGGCACACTGCTGGCTACTAACATCTATAATACAGCAATTGCTCTGACCCACTCCTACATCTGCAATTGTTTATAGCAAGCTATCCTGTTTTTCTATCAAACATGATGACTTTTTTTAAAATTCAGTTGATACAGTAATGTTTTCAAGCTGTAAACAAAACTACGACATTCCATTTGCATTTCTAGTTAGAATGCAAAAACACATGCAGAAGAACCTATTTATGCTAAAGCTAAGCTGCTTGTAATATGAATCTTCATACCTTAAGTCTATTAGAAAATCATTTAAACATTAAATAATATAAAATAGGCCTATAAGTTTGCCTCAAATAAGGATTCATTATATCCAAGTTTGGGTCAAGTACAAGGTACTGTCTTATTATTACAAATAAAGAGGAAACAGTTCATAAAAAATTGGATATACTGGAGTCTATGACAGTCTTTAGGGCAGATTTACTATAGGGTGAAGTGACTAATGCTGGTAAAGATTCCTCAGCATTACTGTTTTCAGGTACTTCGCAGATTTACTATGGGGCTCAGGCATCACTTTTCTAACAATGGAAATAGACATTAACGGTGATTCACACTCTATCACCAGGCAAATTTTTGCTCTGGCGAATGGACATTACTTAGCAAATTCATTAAAATACGGATTTTACTGAACGTTATCTCTTTCGCCAGACTTACCTTTGCCAGCTCAGACCAGGCGAAGTGGATGCATAGATATTCCTCATTCACCGGTTACTTACATCATATTTTTTAGTGGAATTTTTTGCTAAGTCCAAAAAATGCTGGTGTCTTCCTTTTTTCAGAGTGATAGCTTGCAAAAGTCCTTAATTTTTTTGAGGGGTTACTGGGTTCCCCCATACATTTTCTAACATATGGAACATTAACTATACAAGGGGCTCATGTGTAGGGCATTATAAAAACTCTATTTTCTTTATTAAGGTTCCCTGGACTTGTGTAATGTAATGTATTTGCTGCAACATATACGTCCATTCAACTTTAAATTTCCCACCGTATGCAAATTAGCCTGAGCCAAGACCTTTAAAGAAGTTGCGCTCGGCAGAATTCAATGCTAGCGCATCTTCGCTTTGATTTGCTCGCATTGCCGAAGTAACGCTAGCGAAAATTTGCCAGCGTTCGGCGCCCTGCATGCAACTTCGCATTTTAGTAAATTAGTGTTTTCGCTTGTTAGTAAATTTACCCCTTTGTGAAATGGCTTTCCCATAATTCAGAAAATTCTGGATAACAGGTTTCCATACAATGGATTCCATACCCGTTGTAAGATATAGGCTGTACAGTTCATAGCATCTTCATGTGTATGGTCAGTGAGTGGCAAAGCAGGTAACACAGGGATCAGCATGGACACGTATCTGTTTTAAAGCCTGCAATATTTGGGATCAGTGCAGATGTAGCTGCATACTTAGTCTGCCTAGTGCTTGCACCTGTGTTATAGAAACTTACTTAGTATCTACTTATGATACATGGTTTAGGCTTACCATAAATATGAACTGAATAACCTCCAAAAGTTTATGATATTTGGTAATAGAAATATTTCATATATCTTATCTTTACAGGAGCATCTCTTCCAGCTGGAACCACAAAAATCTGAAAGAGGACGTGGAAGATGCCCATTTGACCCCAACTCTTCAGTAATTTCAACATTAACTGGTAATTGTAGTTCTTCAGGGTTATGGTTTAAGGGACAATGCTAAGATTTTAGTACCTCATTTACATTCTTCATAAAGTGCCATGTTCCTCTTCAAATGCAACTACGTAAGCCTCTTTTACTAATGCATTCATATCGCATGTCGGGGCATGCTAAGTTGAATCCATCACAATTTGTGTGAGATGTGACAATACATGCAAACCTCTGGACAGGGGCATTGTCAATCTGAGGGGGCTCTCTAAACAACACCAAGATTCACCCTCTTTACTTAAAATAACAAACCAATCCCATGTGATATCTAGGTTGAAAAGGCCACAGCTTATTTATTAAATCACATAAATAACAACCAACATAAACAGTTGAGTGAAGGGTAATGTACTATAACATTTATATAATATTTAACTATTACCTTTAACATTGGATAGCCAAAAGCCGCTGAAGGCTGCACAGAATTGCACCCAGAATTGTACTCTCCCCCCCCAGGGAGCCCCTCCTGCTGCGACACAACGCTAACACCTCCCCCCTCCACCGCTACCCCACTTGCTTCCTCTTTTAACCCCTTGTGTCTCCACCCATCTCAATAGCAACCCAGTATCTACAACACCCATAATCCCTAATCCCATTTTAAAGTTCCCACATTCTTAGCCCCGTCCTTCCCAGTTCCTGCCTCACTCACCACAGGCATTCTTTCCTGAATCCCATGTAAACACCACTTATGACACATCATTGCACATTGTGTTAATAACTGCATTAGAATCAGATTCACTTGGCACAAGTCAGTATCAGCTATTAACAAAACCTGCTAGTGAAACCCTAGGACTAACACTACATCCATGTTGACATATAAATGTTCACCTGCAGTGCCTAGTTTGAGATGTGCCCCACTTGAGTCTAGTTACACACAAGATACTGTATGATTTTGTGGCAGACACAAAAAAAAAAAAAGTTTAATAATACAGCTATTTTTACTCTTTGCATGCAATAGTATTTGAGGCCATAGATTATCTATTCACTGGAAGAGCTAGTTCTTCACTAAAAATTCTAATACAGTTATGGGACCTGTTATCCAGAATGCCTAGGACCTGGAGTTTTCCAGATAAGGTATCTTTCCCCAATTTAGAAAATCATTTAAACATTAAAAAACACTGTAAGATTGTTTTGCATCCAATAAGGAATAATTATATTTTTGTTGGGACTGAGTACAATGTACAGTTTTATTACTACAGAGATAAAATAAATCGTTTTTAAAATTCTGAATTATTTGGTTAAAAAATCTGTAAGTATGTCAACATTTACCAACTGCAACTGCTGAAATATCCAAGATAATTATTCAAGTAACAAAGGAAGGAAGGGGAACAAGAATTTTTTTCAGATTTTGGGTGTGAAAGGAATGGGTGTCTATGCAGAAAATAAAGATTTGGAGATATTGCATAACAATAACAAACTATAAACATGCTCTGAATGAATAAAAGATTGACAACATATAACATTTTATATGGCAATAATAAGAATCACAATATTATTTCTTAAGGTCCAAATTATTTACTTATTTTCAGTTGCTTATGGGTTTGCGTGCCTGAAGATATGTGGTTGCCATCTTGTGGCACATCATAGTTACTGATCTAGTGTATTTTGCTCAACATAAAAACAGAGCAGTTATCACAGAAATGAAACCAAAATGAAGTTACTTAGGATGTGGTTTCGTACACAGTACTACAAAACTGGTATAGGATCAGTTATACAGAAACTAGGCATCCAGAAGGTTCTGAATTAAGGGAAGGACATCTGTAGAGATAGAGAGAATCTATGTTAAAGAAAGGGCTTTGTAAATACAAAAAAGAAGAAAATTAAATGATACTTTCTTGGAATTTTTGCAGTACCTGTGTGATGTTATATATACAAAAGCATAAACAAATCATCAGCCAGAAATGCAATTAATAATCTTTAAACAGCATGATATTTATGTAGGTCGGTTAAGGAAATGGGTCTTAGTGGTGTTACGAATGGGCATTATTTTAATCTGTTTGCAAACGCATGCTGAGTGCAAAAAATGCAAATATTGCATTTATGTGTTTTTTTAAATGCAGCCGAGTAGTTTATTGTTAGTCTTTAGAATACACATCAAGTGCAAGAAATTGCTGCAAGTTGTGTATAAAAAGCAATAAAACAAAAATAAGAAGAACAACACTGAACATGAGTACAGCCAGGCAGAAAAATTGAGTCAATTAGCTGATGCGTTTAGGTGCACTCAAAGTCTTGTACAAGAGCTCTTAATTTGCTATAACCTTAGCAGACACCTTTCTTCGTGACATGACTTGGCATATTAAGGAAAAAGTCTATATTAAGGAGTGTTGTCTGTTTTGTAATGTAGAAGGTTAAATTTACTTTTTTTTATGTACATTTAGATTAGTAAAAATTGTAAATAAAATAAACTTTTAGCTCCTTTGTGCCAATGCATACACACCAGTGTTTTCACAACTACATTTAACATAAAGAAGCAGAGCTGTTGACTTCTAAATTACCATTAATTTTATCATTATAATGCTTCCTATTCTTTAATGCATTCAATTAAAGGCTCATTACTTGTATAGAAGGGGTGAATAGTTTATGATTATCTCATCTTACTTTGGTGGGAATTATTGACTACTTCATGATTCTGGCTCCGTCATATTTTCTAGTTCGACAGTGATACATAATATAATAAGTTCCAAATCATTAGTTGGATATGTAGGAATGGACCCAAAAATGCATGGACCCACACTTTTATATTGCATTATCACCAACTAGTCTTCTAGATGATTAATCAGATGAGTATATTTTGACTATCTGCTTGTGTGGCCAAATTTTATAATATTCAGTGGGAAAATTGTATGATATCTTTCATGCGTGTTTCTCTCCTATATATTTATACAAATGTCTCTTATCTATACTAGCAGCATTAGAGGTGCAAAATGGATTCTTCTGATATTATTTAATTAATAGGTTAACACAAGCTAAGAATGTAAAATGGGGTCAGTATTGCATGCCCATTACTTTAGACCCCCTTTCACATTGTCTGCACATTAGCCAGTAGGCAGGGTAGCACAACTGCAAAATATCTCATTAAATACTATAACTGTGCTTTGAAATTTTGCAAATTGAGGTTTTAGTATAATTTCAATGCTCACTTTTTATTTTTAAACCAATATTAGGTGGGGAGTTATTTGTAGGTCTCTACAATGATTTCTGGGGAAGAGATGCAACAATATTTCGGACTATGGGACATTTGCCCCCCATTCGAACAGAACACGATGATGAACGAATCCTCACAGGTGAATTTCTACCTTTTTTTTGTTAAAAAAGCTTTTCAAAAAAACATCTAAACAATATAAATATAAACTGTATTTGCATGAGTCCATTTCTAATTTGTGGACAAAATATGGAGACATAATCTTGAAAAAATATATGTTAAATAAAGGCATTGAAAATACCAAAAATGAAATTATGCTTGGAATTTTTTGCAATTTCTTTACATGTCCATGTTATTTTTCGTTACATTTCTCTTTTGTTTCCAAATGTTTTTTTGGAACTTTTGGTTTTTGGACTTTTCTATATCATATTAAAGGTTCATGTATAGGTGAAACAGCACTTTAAAGGAGGGAAGTAAAGCCTGAAAATTAATGTGGCTAAAGTGCCATATTTTATATACTGAACTTATTGCACCAGCTAAAGTGTTAGCTTCTCAATAGCAGCAATGATCCAGGACTTCAAACTTGTCACAGGGTGTCACCATCTTGGAAAGTGTCTGTGACACATGCTCAGTGGGCTCTGAGCAGCTGTTGAGAAGCTAAGCTTAGGGGTTGTCACAAATCATCAAGCAGAAAATGAGATTTGTCTGTAATATAAACTGATGCTACAAGGCTGATGCTTACTGCACTATAATAAAGGGGAAAATGTACTTTAATCTATGTAATGAATTTCATGGCCTTTCTTCTTCTTCTTCTTCTTCTTCTTAATCAAGATGGGTTAAACTGAGATTGATGAATGAGATGAGGCTTACCAAGTTATACTAACCTTTTAATATCACTGCAGAAACATTTTAATATACCAAATATGTTATAAATATTGACTGGAAATTCCTGTATTCTGCCTGATTTTATATGCACAAACCATGTTAAAACTATGTTTTTCTTTTTCTTTGTTTAAAAAAGAACCCAAGTTTGTAGGTTCCTATATGATTCCAGATAATGAAGACAAGGATGACAATAAAATTTACTTTTTTTATACTGAAAAAGCAATAGAAGGAGATAAAGGACTGCAAGCTATTTATTCCAGAGTTGGGCGTGTCTGTGCGGTAAGTAATGTATCTGGGAGACATCTTAGCTAATACTATTGACCCATGCCCAGCAACCCATCGCTTCAAAATATAGGAGTGAATTGATTTTATGAATGGTTGTAATTTGGATCTGCAAATGTTTTGCTAATTGTCAAATTAATTAAGCAAACTTTTTGCACTGTGAATTTTAACATAGAAACCAAATTTTGGATATTCAGCGTCTATTTGTATCTTCCCCACAGACACTGATGGCTAAATAACCTCTAATGACTGTCCAGTCTTTCTAGCAGCAGCCTTCTGTGCAATGGTTTTGGATCTCCAGTATTTTAAACCTCATACAGATTGTGTTGCCAGCTTTTAAATATATTGTCCAATTTACTGTACAAAAACCACTGGTATGGCTTCTAAACAAGTTTCAAATCAACTACTAAATTTTACTTAACTTTCTGTTTCATCTTCACTCCATCAGCTCTTTATGTGTTACACTCCTACTCACCTTCTGTGCTTCTTCTATTCCACACAAGAGATTTCTTGACACCTCTATAATTTACCCTTTCTTAATAACCATCAAGTTTCCACTATTCAAATATTCAAGAAAACTTAAACCAATCTGTTGAAGAACTATTTCTTATGTTTACTTCAGACTAGTAATGGGTGAAATGGCGAAAAACTTGTGAAACGCTTGAAGTTATTGGTCGTCAAAACTATTTTGACGTGCCTCAATTTAGACGCCCGCGATAATTGTTATATGTGCGCCCATTTTGGAGAAATCCATTAAAGTCAATGGGCAAAATACAATTCAGCCAGCACTCACCAGGAACTCAAATCTCCCATTTAGTAGTTAGCTTGATAAAGGGCCATTGTTTGGCTTGAAGCGTTGTAACTGTCCTGATCATTAAGCAAAAGAAAAGCAAAATAAAGGCTTTTTAAACAAATATTCCTGTTGGTGCTGTCTGCAACAGTGTGTGTTAAAGTCAATGGGCGTCCGAATAATTCTGACTCGCGACAATTTTTATGTGTGCGACTATTCTGACATGCGCCCAAATTTTTCCGACACAGTGGATTTTTTTGCCAGCAAATTTTCCCAAATTTATCAACTAGTGGCGAAACTCGGAAATGAATTTCGGCGTGAATTTGCACCTGCCAAATTTATTTGGCCATCACTACGTCAGACCTTGAAGCACAATATTCTGATGTTTTTGAAGTTTGTATACCATATAGTTAGTAGTTCTGGTTGCTAGTCCCCATGGACTGCTGTCTGTACTGGAAATTATAAATGTTGCCTTATTTACAAAAGGGCATACTAAGGTTCATTTATTAAATGAGCACAAAATACAAAAACAATTGGTGCCAATATCCATTCCATTTTACTCACAATACTAAAGCATTTGCAAGAATTCTAGTATAATTTCACTCACCACATCAACTAAAGATGGTGGGGCGTTACATACAGGATAAATAACATGTATGATTCATGGATGGATATTGTGTCAGATCAGTTCTTGAAGGGTGTGGTGTGCACAGCTTCATATAAACAGGACCCAGAATAAAAATGAGTAATGTTTGTCACACTCAATAATGCAGGATAAAGAAGTCAGAATCCAGACAGCTGTTGTTTGTATGAAACTAAGATTTGCCAGATATATGGGTCATGTGCACAGTAAATTGCTTAATTTACACTATTTACTGCCAAGAGTAATACTATAATTATATTTATCTCTCTTTAAAGTGTTAGAAATAATTGTTAGCTTCAGCATGATATTTTGTTAACTGTACTAAGTTACAGTATGCTGAAAAAAATATATAAATCAGCAAATTTCCACAGATTTCCTGTCTTTTTACAAAAAAATCCCTTCATCGCCTCTAAAATATTTAGCAACAGACTCTTCCTTTTATTCATTTTTAGGTTTATTTGGGTTGGTGGGTTCTATTGATATTTTCTTTTTTCTTAGAATGACATAGGAGGTCAGAGGATGATGGTAAATAAGTGGACCTCATTTCTAAAAACCAGACTAATCTGCTCAGTTCCAGGACCAAATGGGATAGATACATTTTTTGATGAACTTGGTAAGTACATTATTGTTATAATATAAATTATTTTAACATAACAAAAAGGACAAACAAAAAATAAAACAGGGTAAAAAAAAAGGTAAAAATTATAACATTCCTGTTCTGAGATTTGAATTTCATTTATGTATTATATGTTCCCCTTTTAAATTAGAATTTTAATAGGGTAAGACTGGCTTAATCAGATAACGGCTAACTAATTTTTCCCCATTTTATTAACTACAGAAGATGTATTCGTGCTGCATACCAGGGATAACAAAAACCCAGAGATATTTGCATTATTCAGTACTACAAGGTAAACTATTTACTATAAAAGCCTGATGCTATCTGTACTGTATGGTGATGTTAGGAAATCTCAAAACCTTTCACCTTTTAAAACAGGTTAAAATGTCAATCACTGCAGGGATTAATTATTCCAGGGAAAGGTTAAATAAGAAGGTTTCACTCATGCTAAAGACCCCAGGGGTCCTTTTTGTAAAGCATTTGTATTACCATAAGAGATAGTTATCAGTTGTCAAAATTAATATCTTTCTCAAAATTGCTTATGAATTTTAATTAACATTTGGGTTAGTCATTTATTTAATAATAATGTGCACGTAAGGACTAATTATCAGTAGGGATGGGCAAATTTGACCCGACACCCATTAAAGTCTATGGGCGTCAATAAATGTTTGTCGCGCGCGTCTTTTTTTTTTTTTCACACAAAGCCATACAAGTCTATGGGCATCAATTCCGCGGCGAAACAAGGCGAAAAAAATCGCCTTGTTATCAGGGTAATGGGTATTGTAATAGCAGGTACAAAGTAAATACAGGGCAATCAGTCATAAGGTAACATTTACTGGTATGTTTAAAAGAAGACTTATTGGTTGCTATAGAATACTAAACAATAGAAGGCTATTTCAAATTATATTGCAAAACTCGAACCCCAGCTGTAGCTGCAGTGAATTTCACCAAAACACATTTAGGGTTTCTTTCATCCGGCTTAGTACTTGATCATTGATTCCAGCACTCTTTCTTATTAAGGTCCCCATATACAGGCAGATATAAGCTTCCGACAGATTAAGTCAGCAGTTTATTGCACAGTGTATGGAACCCTCGGACGGGCTTCCACCATTAATATTTGGCTGAAAGGGTTAAAATTCCTGTTGGGTTGAGGACGGCATCTATTCTATGATGGAGTCCTCAATCTGACCACCCATATTCTCCTCACTATGATCAAATTGTTGGGCCCTAGGGCCCATGATCGGATCATTCTATCACCCTCAAGGTGGGCATATCGGGGAGAGATCCGCTCTTTGATGACCTCGCAAAAAGAGCTGATCTCTGTATGTATGGCCATCTTTAGACTATGTTGTTCATGTGTTGAAGGAAATCCACACTCACACAAAAAGATTAATCTAATACAAAGCCAACTTTTTGGCAGCTATTCCAGCCTTTCTTAAGGTTCTATTATTTCAAATATAAGGAGACACCAATGAGTAAACTTCAGTCTCAATGTTCACATTTCTCCACTTTATAATTTTAGTGAAAGGTGGAATCTCAACCTTTTGCTTAGTCTTACATGAGTGGTGGGACTGTCTCTCCTCCTGTTGTTGTTTGTAGCTGCAGGTTTGGGCAAATGATTGATTTTAATGTAGAATGCTATATGGACGAGACAAATTATTGCATGAGAGGGCTTTGCAGTTAAGTTCGCAATTGTCAATTTTTGTTTTCAATACTTTTTATTTTTAGTATACACATATTGCTTTGCTGAGAAACATTTTCTTGTTATTTTCTAGTAACATTTTCAAAGGATATGCCATTTGTGTTTATCATATGGCTAGTATCCGGGAGGCATTCAATGGGCCATTTGCGCACAAAGAAGGACCTGAGTACCACTGGTCAATATATGAAGGAAAAATACCTTACCCAAGGCCTGGATTGGTAAAACTATTGTTGTTTTAACGGATATCCCACGTTAAAATAGACATAATGTATCTAATTTGAATCATGTATAATCTCTGTAAAGCACTTCATAAATGCATCAGCACTATGTAAATGACACAATACACTGATATATACTTGCATTAATACAGAATGTCTAAAATCAAGAGCTTTTTGCATTTTTCAGATTGGTTTCTATTTCTGTTTATATTCTGCAGAGCAAAACGATTCTCTGTTGAACCAATATATGTTATGTTATACTGAGCTATGTATATAATATTATCTTGAGTGGACCATTGATAGCACAGTATATCATTAATTTAATTATAGGAAAGAATGCACCAGTGACCTTCCTTATCCGTTAACTAGCTTTTTAGAGCTACTAAGTGACTTAATTGTTATGAAGTTTTTAAATGAATTTAAGTGTGTAATCCTTTGTAATGACATAAGATTTTATTAGTTTATCAGAATCTGACAATGTCAGTTTTGCAACAGAGAGAATTTTATTTATTGACTTATAAAAAAAATACTGTTCACAACACAATGGGTTCTAAAGACGTAAAATCTGTTGTGATTCTAAACAACTTAGTGACTTTAGTCAATTTATTCCTCAATAAAGATGACTGCAGGTTACAGCACAGAGACTTACTGTGGCTGAAATATACCATGGAGAAAATAGTGGTGCTGTAAGAAGTCAAGGGAAAAAAATAAAATGTTTTTTTTATATGAACAGAAGGTTCCTAATAGTGGTCATCCATTATTGACCAGTCCATCATTTCACCCTTTTCCATTTTGAAATAACTAAAGAAAATCTGTATATTTATAATATTATATTGTAATAATGTATACATATTTTAATAGATGTAATGTATTATGCATTTTAAATCAGTTATTGTTTTTTATTGGCTTTTCACTAGAATCTTTCATTATAATTTCTATCTTTCGCCCAAATTTTACCAGTGTGCCAGCAAAGTGAATGGAGGACACTATGGTACAACTAAGGATTATCCAGATGAAGCCCTGCGCTTTGCTAGAAGCCACCCATTGATGTACGAGTCAATTAAGCCTGCTCACAAAAAGCCAATTCTTATAAAAGCTGATGGAAAATACAATTTAAAACAAATAGCTGTGGATAGGGTGGAGGCTGAAGATGGTCAATACCATGTTGTATTTATAGGAACAGGTAAACCTTAATTGTATGTACATATTTTGTACAGAAATCATTTTTGTACCTTGCACTTATTTTTAACTTTAACCCTATATGCACATGAGAAGTCTCAATAATCTTACATAAAACATCAATTGTTTTTACAGATAACGGGATAGTCCTGAAAGTCATCACAATTTATAATCAAGAAACTGAAACAATGGAAGAAGTAATTCTTGAAGAACTTCAAGTATTTAAGGTATGAACTGTATGTTTCCAACTGTGTAACTGTAGAGTAGTGAGTGTATATGCATAAAGGGCATCGATTGCTACATAATAGCTTCAAAAAAGACAACAAGGCAAACATTGCTGGAGGTAGATCGAAAGAAAAGAAATACCTGTACTTTCAAGTTGACAAGGAATTGCCATTCTTCTATTGAAGACTTCTGTTACACATGTAGGGACTGAAATGGAAATAAAACTGTTATACATGTCACAATTGTGGAATCATATGTTGTCAATTTTACACATAGTTTTTAGATGTATCATCATTAGATGTAAAAGAGTGGACATATGTGTATTTAATATTTGAAAAATAGTAGAGCTAATTGAAATAAAAAGTTGATGAGCACTCCTAACTCACCACTTGAGGTGATTCGTTTACCGTTTGGTTCAGTGTGGTAAAATTAAATTCCATAAAAGGCACTCTGTATATATCAGAACTAATAACCTCAACTAATAACTTTAAAAACATATCAGTAATGTATTTCATACACTATTGACCATTAATACGTCCTCCATTGTTTTCATTATCTAATGGTAACTTTCTTTATCTGATTTTCCTTTTCAGGATTCTGATCCTATCATTTCAATGGAGATTTCAGCAAAAAGAGTATGTTACATTTTTTTTTAATGTTACATAGGCCACTTATTTTAAAAATAACACTATTTTACTTAATATACTGTAATTGCACATGAGAAGGATAGAAGGAACATATTTATAAAATATTGCAAGAAAACCATGCCTAGTTTTGTCTAAATGTATGTATCCTTATATGATGTAAAAAATGAGTAAGATATCTCTTAGCTGCTCTTATGTGAGAAGATAGGATGGACAGGGGTTACTCTTTGCTGAAAGGGGTTTAAGTACACTTCACCATAAAAGTAGTGAATACAATGTTTCCTCTGTATGCTGAAAAAGCTTAATTCAAACTTCCATTTTCAGCATCATAGCCAATACCTTTGGGAAAAGCTGTAGCTCAAGAACAGCTGGACAGGTCACATATGTCTGAAATTCTGACACATGCAGTAGCTACTCTTCCTCAAAATGCATAATCCTTTTACCTTTCAACATAAGTCACAATTGCATCTGTTGTTGATTTGCAAAAGGCAAAGACTGTCAGAGGTTGCCAGGAAGTTTAGTTTAAAAGATTTAGTGCAGCAAGTTAATGTTATAGTTTCTAATATTCTTGGAAGAGGTAAAATGCAATTTAATTGTTTGTTTGCTGAAGAAAATAAGGCAATACTAGGCTACCACAATTTTCTTATTATAAAACATAGGGGACCCTGCCTCTTATCTCTTCCTTGCTTTTATTTCTGGCCCATGGCAGTGATGGGTGTTCTGGGAGAACAGAGTCTTCTCTTCGATCCATCTGTCAATAGCTATTAGAAAAAATATGTTAGCTTTGCTAATCCTGTTTATCTTTTTCTTTTTGCTAAGAAAGGCTTGGTTATTGGCTTTGTCATTATTGTACCTTTTGGCATGATATGTTTCCGATTTCTGTCTCTCTTGTTTGGCATTAATTTTCATTTATATATTTGCAGACTGTATTTTGTATGACCGAAAGGGGGTGGGCTTGCCTATGCTGTAGGGAACAGCTGCACAAAAGCAATGTTGGTCTCTCATATCTGCATTGTTCTGCCATAGACTTGCAGAAACTTTAATGCCATGCTAATGTCAATTAGGCTGGTCTTTTGACAACACATTTCAGCCTGCTGAAAAGAACTGTTGACCTTCTCTGATGGCTCCTGTGAACTTTAATATAAAATGTGCAGACAGGAGCTTTTGCAGCTTCAGTTCCAAGTGATTTCAAGAAAAAAAAATGCACAAATACTGTTCTTTTACTCCTCCGCTATTGAAGTCAATAGCTCTGGCAGGATGTCATGGGTGTTTAATACCGGTCAGTAATAATTGTTGTGTGTGTAACATTCGCCTAATAAGTCTATGGATCCAGTACACTGCAGAAATAAAATATTTTACTAATATGGGTTGTGATTCAAAATAGATAAATAATCAGCTTGAAAGACAATAAAAGCTACAGGTGACAATGCCTCAGGACTATAAAAATATAAGGCTTGGGCAGCAAGAAAAAAACAGACTATCCAAACTTGCAGCTCTGTCATCAAATAAAAGAAGAGAAATGAAATAGCTGCTATAAATATCAAATGGTTTCACTGACATGTTTTAAGTAGATTTTTTTTTGAAAATCTTTTTTTTTTAAGAAAAAGAAGAGATATGTTTGTACAATCCATTACTATGTATGAAAATATCTGAACAAATCAGGAGTGGGTCATTTAAATTGATTTTGTGCACTTTATTACTGAAAATGTATATATTTAATACTAAAGATGGAAACCTTTAAGTTCCACTTGTAAATATGCATAGATAGTAATCGTTTGCTTAACCTCTTACTATATCAAACAGCCTATGCATATAATGTATGCTCCCCTGCTACACAATTCCATATAACATAATAACCCATAGCCATAGGCAGACTTCCTGTTAAGAGCTTGCGTTAACATAGAGATATTTATTATAAACTTAAAAATACACAAACTATAACCTAGTAAACAACAAAGTTGTTTAGGCTTAGAGGACAACAATTTGCATTTGTGAGCAAGACTTATGTCAGCTTTACTAGGATTTTTCCCTCTCTGAATATATTAATCATCAGTATAAATAACTTGCTGAGCCATATGTTATTTCTGCAATTTTACAGCAACAACTTTACATTGGTTCTGCATCCAGCATTGTGCAAGTAAAGACTCATCAGTGTGAGATGTATGGTACAGCATGTTCCGACTGCTGTCTGGCTAGAGATCCCTATTGTGCTTGGGATGGGATATCTTGTTCTCAGTACTACCCTCTGGGATTACACTCAAAAAGGTAAGCACATAAAAAAGAGGGCTGATATTTGTGTCAGAGAAAGACCTCCATGGTCACCAGCAGTATAGAGTATCCACCATACTGGGTAAATGCCTTTGGCAGTTCCAGGTGTTGGAAATGAAATGTCCAGAGGGCCACTCTCTTATTTGTAAGTGCTAAGATAATTCTGCATGGAAGTGGAACATCATATAAAATGAGAACTGTCTGTTAGCAAGGAAATATTGAACACAATCTGCTCAATATTTTTCATTCTTTTCAGACTAATTAATAATGTTTCTACAATAATTTATAAATGCTCCCAAGCATGTTAATTTAATCTAGTGAACATGTATCATAGCAAAAGCCATCCCACCGGGGAAGTAGGTACAAAAGTGAAATAGGAGGAACTGGTTTTGCAAAACATCGGTTCATTTTCCTCAAGCTGGTGAATAGTTTTCTTTAATATTTGGCAGCTGGCACATACAGATTTAGCACCCCAAAGTACAACCAAATGGGTTTCACTGTACTGCGGGAGTCACAATCAACATCTGAAAAACATTTAAATCTGAGCCCCAGGCTGTAAGCCAAACTACAGCAAAATGTATGGACATGTGTTTGTGATCACTGTGTCATCTCTAGGTTTTATTATTAGCTCTGAATTTATACAGACGTTATACTTGGGATAAACTTGGGTCACAAATAAATGACTTGTGTCAACCCTTTTAGGCCTGAGTCATAACTTTTTTTGTTTCTACATCTGAATTTTGAAAATCTGACAGATTTATGAAACTGAACATATGCATGAGCTTCATCTTGGGAAATGCTGTTGGAACTTAAGAGAATATTTATTAAAGAGTGAACTTGCCGCAGTCTGAGAGTGAAATTACGCTGCTCTCAATTCACTTGTATGGGCTTTTTAAGGTGCATATTTATCAGGTTGTGAAAGTGAGAGTTCACCCTTTGATAATTATGCCTCTTAAAGGACAAGGAAAGTGTAAAATAGAATAAATGCTGTATTTTGTATACTAAACATAAGCATGAACTTACTGTACCACAAAGCCGAATCAAACAAATGATTTATGCTTTCGAAGTTGGCTACAGGGGGCTGTCATCTTGTAACTTTGTTAAACATCTTTGCCTGACCCTGACCCTGCACATGCTCAGTGTGGTCTGGGGTGCTTAGGGATCGTCATAAACAAAGCTGCTTGAATTCAGCATGGCTGGGAAGTAAGGCAGGGGGCTCCCCTGCTGTTCATAAGTGTGATTGTTTCCCTGCTCAGCAGTTAGGGACCGTCTGACAATTCCTATCCACAGCAGTAAATGAAGGGAGAATTTCACTGCATACAGTCAGGTTTCTTATAAAAATGGTACACGTTTTTTAATCAAAGTATATTGGAGATAAGTTTCTTTTTCATTAAAGAAAGAAAAAATGGGATTTTATTTTTTTGCCTTTCCTTTCCTTTAAAATCTGTATTTACTGAAAACACTGAAAAGCATGGCAACAAACTTTTTAAAGTTACAAAATATACTGGTGTTCAACAGGAGCAAAATAAAGAAGGCTGGTTTTGAAAATGCTTTTTCACAACAAGCCATATTTAACTGTTAACTTATTCTGCACATAGGGCCAGATTCAATTCAGTGAGGAAAAGGTTTAACACATTAAAAAACATGGACGAGATTCAATATGAGATGCATTTCAATTCAGCAAATGTTATCTAATTGTTTATCACATTAAAACTCTACTGACATCTATGGGAAAACACTGGAACTGAATTAGGAGAAATGTTCTCTATCCTTGAATTGAATCTTGTCATTAGTTAACTTTTTCCTTTTTAAATATTCAGTGGCATATAGTGTTTCTCCCCTTCTAACCTTGGTATGCCACCTGCTTCCCACAAAGAGTATTACCTAACTGGGTACCAAAGATCTCCATCAGTTCATGTACTTATCCTTCTCTGATGTAACTGTTTATTCTGGACAGAATTGTAGCCAAAACTGCGCCAGATGTGACTTTGCTCCTCATGTTTTTTAGTATACAAAAATATACTTTCACATGACCTCCTAGTGTAATAATAATACATATGTTTCTGTAGTTAAACCACATGAACCTTGGAATGCCCCAAAGACAAGATCAACAAAAAGTAGAAAAGCAGTTTTGAAGACAAGATATATAGCCTGGGCCATTTTAATAAATGTGTAAAAGGGCCCACCATCAGACATTTCATCTGATATAATTTCAGAAATGACAGACCTTCATTTGAATCAATTGAATAGCTTAACTGTCTATTACAGCACATTTTCCTGATAATACAGTTTTAGAAAAAGCTAGGGTTGCTGGGGTTATCTATTCCCATCACTGTTGGTCTAAAGAGGCATGCCTGGACACAATGTCTGCTTTAGTAAACACACCTATTTCTTTATATCCTGCCTTATTTATTTAAGCTCTCCTGCTTGAGGGGAGCCTATTACAAGTTTGTTGGGGTAGTTGTGAGGCTTATCCGTGAAATCTCTCCCATGGACCCTTTAATATCTAAAAGCAGCCCTGTAAATACCTTAATACTGTTACTGTTGTTGTACCTACTACATCATTGACATGTTTTACTGTATGTAGAAAAGGATACATGAGAATTTTCGAACTTTGAACTATTGCTTTTATTGTAATATAATACCTTGACAGCTCACATAATAATGTTGATAATGATTGAGAGTGGCAAATTATTACTTAACTGAAAATGCTCTGTTTTCTATGCATTTTTAATCACTTGGAATTGTGATTTACACCTAAAGAATGGCATATTATCCATTGGAAAGGCTAATGAAAAGTGTTGTTTGCTATACTACATAATTAGCTGCATATCAGAACTGGAACGCTATAACATATATTAAAACACACCCTTCCAATGGGACTATTACAAGAACTGATATTGCTGTCACTGACTTCCAAATGTCACAATGTATCTGCTTTTTAATACATTCAGTCAGCAACCGATAAGCCTTAACTGTCCTTTTATTCTTCATAATTGACATTCTATTTCTGATAAGCGCAATTTAGTAGATCAGTATGACTTAAATAAATGATGGAAAAGAAATCCAGGTTATTTTCCTTGAGTAAACACATTTTTCCACTGGCTTGTGATTTCTGACAGACGGTTTAGAAGGCAAGATGTTCGTCATGGCAACGCAGTGCAACAGTGCTTTGGACAACAGTTTCATGGTAAGGTATATGTAATGCTTGAAGAAAATGTATTTATTTGCTGTGCAGGAATATGAAGCCCAGTACTATCCAGCCAAAAGGGCATTGAGGTTATGGAATGCACTGCCAGATGATGTTGTGATGGCCAATTCTATTAATCCTTTTAAAAGGGGCTTGGATGTTTTATTGGACAAGCATAATGTCAAAGGCTACAGTGATACTAAAATCTACAATTAGATATTGGTGTATAGTTTATGTGAGTGTTTGCAGGGGAGGGTGTGAGTGTGTTTATGGTTTATGGGTTTCATTTGAAGGAGTTTAACTTGATGGACTTTGTTCTTTTTTCAAGTCAACTGTAACTAAGTGAGTACTTTAACAAGAAGGGTATATTTATCAAAGAGTGAAGTTGGAGATCTCCACAGTCCCCTAGAGTGAAATTCAGCCACTCTCCATACATTTCTATGGGATTTTAAAAGAGTATTTATCAATGGGTGAAAGTTCACCCTTTGATAAATTTGCCTTTCAAAATCCCATAGAAATGAATGGAGAGTGGTGGAGATCTCTAACTTCACTCTTTGATAAATATACTCTGTTATGTTTCATAATTTATATATCAGCTTGATCAGCAAATAAGCTTTCATCCACCATTTTTCCCCTTATTGACCGTGTTTAGATTTTGTGTTTAGATTTTGTGTGTCTATAAAAAGAGACCAAAAGCACTATATTTTTGTTTAATAATAACCTAACATAAAAATGCATCACTCTAGTAGGAGAGAGTTGTAGTATACTGTATATTATCTGGTGTCTCAACAAGGGTGGGTGCAGGTTCAATTTTTCTCTTTGTAAAATTTTGTGGCATTATTTATCCTGTGCATTCTGTGCTTTTCAAGTCCGATGCAGCTTTAACTATGAGTACTGTAGATTCAGTACACTTGCTCCAACTTAAACCCTGTAATAACTTTTGACTGATCAGAACCAAAACAAACTTCAGGTGTGCATGACACCAGTGTAGTTCTTTCTAGACTTAACATAAGATGTATTAGCTACTGGATTAAGACAGACCTTGCAAGTATATTGATACATGTCCAGTCTGTTTGAAATCATCAACTACCTGAGCAAATCTTGGCATGTAATACCACACATCCTCAGAATGTAATAGCAGGACTGATTAAACCAGGAACTAGGGAAACTATACCCCTGATCATTGCAGGTTTTAATGAATATACATTGTTCATATGTGTAAATCTGCTGCATCTAAACAAACCATTTCTTGAATAATCCTAAAGAGAAAAAATATAATTTAATGCTAAGGGCCGCCTCCTGGCTTGTACATTGTGTTCTCACACACAAACCAAGGGCACACATACATGCTAGGTTACATCAGCCAATGAATGGACTTTTACTCCCACATGTCTTCTTGTTACAGCTGGAGCTGCATTATTTTCATCAGGTGGTCTTTGAGGGAACACACCTACAATCACAAAATATAAAAAAGTAAAAGATGTAAACGGGAGGGGTAACTTTTATACTATCCTACATTTGCAGGAGAAACACCAGAAAAGACAGAAGAACACCTAGCATATGGAATAGAAAACAACAGTACTCTTTTGGAATGTATGCCTCGCTCTTTGCAGTCCAAAGTTGTCTGGTTTGTGCAGAGAGGACATGAAACAAGGAAGGAGGAGGTAAACTCACCCTGGCTACATTAATTGCATAAGAATATTTATATTCTTGTTTTGCAAACTCAATTTTCATTCTAGGCTTTTGGATATTGGGAGGCCCATTTATCAAAGGTACAAATTTACTCACAATTCGACTGAGAGGTTATTTAACAAAAAAATTGAATGTCTAATATTAGATCGAATGGTTCTGACCTGAAAATGTGAATCGTATTTGATTAAATAAAACTTTACTGTCAGGAAGGCTATTAACATCTCCAAATGGCTCATCAAACTTATGCCATTGATTTGCACATGAACTCAAATTCAAATTTGCTATTCTACCCTTGCTAAATCTGCCCCTTAATGTTTTATTACTGTGGTCAGTGAACTCAACAAACATTTTCTGGGGTCCCTTTTTCAAGGATGATCATGGCTGTTACACATCAAACGCTCCCTCAGCATAAATTACTTGCAATTTAGAATTATTAGTTAATAAACCATATCATAAAGCGCCAACATATTCCACAATGCTGTACAGTAGTAGGTATGTGCATTTAATATACAAATACTAACTAGTTCAGGAGGCAAAAGACCTTCATAAAAACAAGGTTGTTTTCTTTTTCATTGGTTATTTTTGTATAACCAGGTTGTACAGTTTTGTATAATATAATTTACTTCAATATCCTTATCTATGTCATGTTCATGTCTTTAAGCTTATTTTACTTATTTTGCTTCAGGTAAAAACAGATGAAAGAGTTATTAAAACAGATTTTGGACTTCTGTTCTTAAAGCTGCATAAAATGGACGCTGGAATATATTTTTGTCAAACAGTTGAGCACACTTTTGTTCACATAATCAGGAAAATTACTCTTGAGATTGTGGATGAAGATAGAGTAGATGAAATGTTTCACAAGGAAGAAGAAGAAGAACCGGTTCAAAAGATGCCTTGTCCTGCACAGCCACATGTTCCACAAGTAACAAGACCTTGGTATAAGGAGTTTCTGCAACTCATTGGCTATAGCAACTTCCATAAAGTTGAGGAATATTGTGAAAAAGTGTGGTGTACAGACAGAAAAAGGAAAAAGCTGAAAGTGCCCCAAAATAAATGGAAATATGGAAATCCACAGGAACGAAAACCAAAAGTGAAATCAGAACATTATCGGATACCAAGGCACCTTACTGGACTATAAGTGGATTCCCACATGGTTATTATATAGTGCGTAATAGTCACCTCGCAAAAATGAACTTATATATAAATACAGTACACTTTGCTAAAGTAAAGGCTTATGTTAAAAGTTCTTGACATAATGACTGTTCTGAATTATGTAAATATTTAGATATATATATATATATATATATATATATATATATATATATATATATATATATGTAACATTCCTTGGATTTTAAACTGTCCATTCTGTAACTGTAAAAAATACTTCGACATATGTTATTGAAGAATTTGAAATAATTTCTTTATATATAAATCTAAAAGTTATTAATCCTTTAAAATATATTGAGGATTATGCACACCCACCTCCTGCAAGCAGCATTGGTCTTCTCTAAATCCATGCAAATAAGTTGCACTGGATTTCTTTGTAAGAGGAGGGGACAATCTCCTGTGCAGTAGCGCTTAAACACAAGTTCTTTACTTGCTCTACTGATCTGGCCAAAATCCAACTTCAGCAGTACAGTTATATCCTAACCTGGATTTGTCTTTTAGCCAGACCATTACATAAGTGCAGGGCACATGTGTCTGATAAAGTGTCTGATACAGGGGACTCTGTTTAGAAAGAAACCTGATATAAGCCCAGCAAGAGGTAAAAATGTTCCTGTATGGGAATGGGAGTTATAATTTATTAAAGGAATATCTTTGTATCAGATATGTAAAACTTAACTTTACGATGATTTTGCCTTAAAGGAGAAGGAATGGCTTGGTGTACTTGGGGGTGCCAAATGTTAGGCACCCCCATGTGATTGTCTTGACTTACCTGAAACCCCATACCAGTGAGCAACATGGAGCATTCCACTTCCGTCTTTTTCTTTCTTAAAATTTCCCGGGGTAATTGCATGCATAGTTGAACGAAATAGGCGACTTTTTAGTTAAAGTTCGGCTTTTCGTTCTACTGCGCATGCGCAGCCGCGCAAAGATAGAGGAAGACGGAAGAAGATCACCCCGTGTTGCTCACTGGTATAACCCCGGCCCAGGCCGGCCCAGGGTTTCAGGTAAGTCAAAACAATCACTTGGGGTGCCTAACATTTGGCACCTCCAAATGCACCAAGCCTTTCCCTCTCCTTTAATATGACACTTATTTTGTGTTTGCAAATTTTATATAAAACTTTCCATTTGTCCTTTTAAATGTAGCCTTATTGCATAAAAAAAAAAATTCTATGACCCAAGTTAATTCGTGGAGGCCTGTTTATCAAAAATCTAATTTTTGTGGTCTTAAAGGTTTTTGAAATCACAACAAAACTCACTTTCGCTAAACCCACAAATGTCATGAAATATATTAAAAGATCCGAGTAAAAAAAGTACAAATGGAAAATAACGCTGAGTGATCTGAAAAATAAAATACTATTACTTCAAAAAATTTACATTTTTCTAACAATTTCTAGCAAAAACAATCCAAAAATCTCTAAAATTTTAAAAATAGTCCAATAGGAGCAGCAGCTCCCATTGACTTTTATATGACCTTGACAAATTTTACCTGACAAAGTTTTGTTTTGGAGGTTTTAGTGGTTTTTACACTTAATAAATCTCGAATGTATACAGCTTTAAAAAAAAAATAGGAAAACCACACATTTTTTGAGATTTGTGGAAATTTGATTTTTAGTAAATTGGCGTCCGAGGCTTGTGGATAAGCATTATGTTTGTAGATTGTAACATTTAGAAAACATAGCAATAATTCTTAATCCTGAAACCAGTCCATATATGAACTACAAAAATATGTTCAATAAGGTTAGAATAGTGTAATGTAAAGAGAACAAAAGAACATTACATGCTCTAATGGCTACATTTTGCAGTACAGGTCTAGAGCCTGCAATGTTTGGGACCTGGGGTTTTCTGGATAAGGAATCTTTCTGTACTTTGGAAAACTATAAAAATCATTTAAAAACTAAATAAACCTAATAGGATTGTTTCGTCACCAATATGGATTCATGAAGCGTAGTTATCATCAAGTAGAAGGTACTGTTTTATCAATCACAGAGAAATATGAAATCATAGGAAAAAAAATAATTTGTTGGAGATTTTGGGTTTCTTGATAAGTGATCCAATACCTGTATTCTGCCAATAAGTGATGAATATTAAAATACAATTCATATGTATAAAAAATACTTAATATTGAGCTATATTAACTCCTTTATCCCCTTTACTGTGTGTTTTTGCGTGTATGTGTGTGTTTGTGTGTGTGTGACAGATACACTGGCAACCTTGCAATTTGTTGGGAAAACAAATCTTTTTGTACTTGACTTCTGAACTTTGTACAGTAGAACTTATTAAAGTTTCGGATAAACATTCTATATTACCGCAACTTTGACATATACAACTCTGACATAATAAAACAACTTATATGACATTTCTTAACATTAAAAACAAAACAAAAACTGATTTTCATGTGCTTGGTACAAAAAATAAAATAAGAATTGAAATAAACATTTGATTTTGTCTCTGGCAAGTTGTATTGTCATGCATTACTACTACAAAGGATAGAGCCAGACATCAACAAGGATGTTGTGTCCCCCACCCAATCCTAGCACCTAAATCCAGTTCTTTCATATGCTTATATGTGCAATATAGTATATTGTACATATAAGCATGGTTATACATTGTGTATATGTTTATCAGTTTTATGGCCTATATAAGATAGACAGTTTCTCCTTAATTCCAAATGTAGAGAGATATGGTGGATTCCATATTTAATAATATAATTGTAAAGACAGTGATAAATCCCAATTGTACTGTCCTTGCTATGGCAAGCAGGCTATTTGATTTTAGGAGACATACTAATCCCACTTAGACCACACTTTTTCATGTAGGGGCACTGTCCCTTTATGTTTCAAGGTAATTTCTTCCATCAGTTTCATCTTACATATGCAGCTGTGGACCTGGCTTAGAGTTGGAGGTTCCTGAATCCCAGTGTCCAGTGTTAAACCACGCTGGGAAATGAGGGTTTGCCAAAACTGACTGCAATACTGAAAATGGACCAACTAGAGACTTATTTCTACAACAGCAGTTCAAAATCCTTATGCTGAACTTGGTTGCATTATTTATATTGGTAGGGGGCTTTAGGTTTCAAGGTAATTACTTCAGTGAGTTTCATCTTACGTATGCAGCTGATGACCTCACCTAGAGTTGGAGGTTCCTGAATCCAGTGTTAAACCACATGGGAAATGAGAGTTACCCAAAACTGACTGCAATACTGGAAATTGACCCACTAGAGACATATTTCTACAATAGTGGTTCTTAATCCTTAGGGTGAACTTGGTTGCATTAAGTATATTGGTAGGGGCTTTGTAGACTTCTTAGTATTCAAATAGAAGCTCCTCTCGCACTCCCTGGCCTACGTGTTGACAAGAAATTACCAACTGTGTATCAAAAGTAGCTCATCTTAGCAACATATGTATCCTATATGCTAGCACATTTTTAGTAACAATCAGAGGAAAGATAATGTCAAAAACTTCTTAGCAAAATCAGCTTATAATCACTTAGCCATAACCCATAGAACACAATGTAGCAATCATAGATACGAAGTGGCAAAGGCTAGATGTCTATTAATATCTTACCCTACTTGAAGGGGAGGGAAAAGGGAAGCTGATTCTGTCACTGCTGAAAATCACCCGCAGGCTTGCTATCTGAAAAAATGGATAAGCATATTAGATATTTTATATCACAGATAGCATGCCATATTGAAATCTTCATTTAACCCCCTAGGGTGCTTCGAATGAAAGCAAATCCAGTAACATTCACGCTGCAAAAGCAATTTTGTAATCTCATATCCCTGTTTGTGCATAACCTTTTCGAGAATTTGCCATCTCAATTGAAAGACATGATGGCCAGGATCAAAAAAAATGCTTTGCCAGTAGTGTTTCTTTCTTAGTTTTATCTTTACCAGTACCCTTTTGGTCTTTTTTTGTGTCAGTGACTACCGGCCCATAGTTACGTATAATGGATTTGTGTTCATTCAATCAGAGTTTTATGGCTCTACTGGTTTGCCCCACATACACCAACCCACATGGGCATTTAATTGAATAAATCACATCCTTGCTATCACTGGTGAAATGCCCCGTAATTGCAAGCTTTGACCCCTGCTGGGGATGTAAAACACTATTCCCTGGGATTATACCACTACAGCGACTGCAGTTTCTACAAGGATTTGTGCCCATGCTTCGTTCAGATAAAACAACGGTGGATTTTTGTGCCTTGGTGGTCTTAGGTTTAATCAGCTCACGAATACACTTGCCCCCTCTATATGAGAACATAGGAGGTTGCTTAAATAACTAGCCATATTTAGGGTCTGATTGTACAATCCCCCAATGTTTTAAAATGGTATTTTTAATAAGTTCATCGTTAGTGTCAAACGATGATACAAATGGGATACATGGTAATTTCTTTAGGGTGATCTCCCTTTTGAGTTCCCCCACTTCTTCCCATGCATTCATTAATTCAGGTAAATTATAACCCCTTTCCACAAACTTATTCACCATCTTAAGTGATTCTTGTTCATATAAGGTCTCAGTAGAGGTGATCCCTTTCACCCGCATTAGCTGGCTTTTAGGCACACCTTTTACCAGGCCCTGTGGATGAAAACTTGTGGCCCTTAAAAGGTTATTCCTATCAGTGGGTTTGCAATATAAAGAAGTGACAAACGAGGACCCTTGAACATGCACCACAACATCTTACAACATCTACATTAGTATTGATCTCAAGCCTAAATTTATTGATGGAATGTACGCTGTTTAGGTAGGATTTAAATTCCTGCAACTTATCAAATGTGCCTGTCCAGATGAAAAATGTATCATCCACATATCTCATGTAGGATGATATAAATGGGCTGAAATCAGTGTTTGAAAAAATGCTAGCATGTTCAAAGTGGTCCATGTATATGTTAGCATATGCCGGAGCCATATTGGCTCCTATGGCGCAACCCTGTAACTGAAGGAATTCGTTTTTTGTTAACAACATTTCAAATAGTACACAAATGAAATTAACCTTATAGTCAGGAAGGTTAGTTGCTGACAAATATGCCCGTATGCACTCAATCCCTTCACTGTGGGGTATAAAGGTAAACAAATCCTTTACATCCAATGAGCATAAAAAGAATTCACCAGTTGGTATGGTAACACAGGATAATCTATTTAGGAAATCTGTGGTGTCAATCAAATAAGGTTTAAGTGTGGGTAAGATATCTTGTAAAAACATATCAATGTAGATGGCTAATGGTTGCCAAAGGGAACCTACATTCGAGACTATAGGCCTCCCAGGAGGGCTCTCCAAGCTTTTGTGTATTTTTGGGAGGAAGTACACATAAGGTGTTCTTGGAAACTGCTGATATAAAAGCTGATAAATCTCTTCAGTTATTATTCCTTCCATTACAGATGCATTCAGAAATATATTTAATTCATTCTTAAATTTGTAAGTTGGATCAGTTTCCAATTTTTTGTAATGGTTAACGTTAGTTAATTGACGTGTAGCTTCATTGTCATAATCAACCTTATTGAGCACAACAGTGCCCCCCTCCCTTGTCAGCTTTAGTAATAACTACCAAAGGATTCTGTTGCAAAGATTTTAAAGCATCTTTTTCAGCCAGTGTGATATTGTGTGCGCTATAAAAGTGATTAGAATTAAAGCTGTCCAATTTCTTTCACATATCAAGTGTCACCATTGTTTCAAAAATATCAATTGAAGGGAAATTCCTTGGGGGTACAAACAAACCTTTCATGCCAAATTTACTTTTCAATTGTCTTGTGAAATCATCAGCCTTAAGTGAACTATCTTTCTCACCAAAGTAAGCTTTCGATTTAAGCGATCTAACAAATTTAAACAGATCAATAGTGAAAGAAAAAGATGCATTAGTATATACAAGGACGAATCCTAAACCCTTGTTGAGAACCGATAGTTCATTGGCAGCAAGTTCATATGAAGATAAATTGAACACAGTATTTACATCCGATGCGGGCGCGCGCCCCTGCGTTTGGTTGGTGGGTAATATCTGGCTTCTGCCCTTTCCCCTCCGTGTCTTTAGTTTCCTCTTATGTGGCCTGACTGTAAAAAAGGAGACCGACTGAGCTTTGTGAAGAGAGCGGTGAAGATTGCTCCAAATCGGTTAATCGTGTAGAGGATCTGTCGGAAGGCACTGTAAAAGAAGAACGCTGCTTTCTATAAGACCTCCTTGCGTCCTTCCATATATAAAACTCTCCCTGCTCGTAATCGTAGGTGTCTCTTCTGAACTTCCGCATTTTGGTCTGTAGGATCTCTTGTTGCAGGGTTTGAATCTTTGCGTCCAGCTCCTGTAGCGCGTTCCTGTTGGCTGGCTCGGGTATGGCAGTGTATTCCTTCTTGAGGACATGTATTTGCTGTTTCAAATCCTTTGATCCCACGTGGAGCTGTTGGACGGTAAGCTCAATCAGGTCCAGGCTGCAGCGGTTGAGGATTCCCTGCCATTTCGCCGTGAAGGCTTGATCGTCTCTGAACAATGCCGGCTTTACCATGATCCTTAGCCCACGTGGTATTCTCTGGGCCTTCGCATACTCGATTAATGAGGAAGAATGCAGCGCCCATGCTATGTCCCGGCGCTTCAGCTGCTCTAGTTTCTGGAAATCTCCGCCTCAGACGAGGTAGATGGTGTTGGCAAACTCTGTGCCGACTGCAGGATTGTTTCTCTCTCAGTTTCAGTGAAGCCAAAAGTTTCAGCTTTGCTGGTCATTGTAGCAGCAATATCTGCAAATGACATATTCACTGAGGCTTGATTATTGGGATGCTGAGCAAGAATACCAAAGGCAACAGATTCAAATAGAAGCTCCTCTCGCACTCCCTGGCCTACGTGTTGATTGCCCGGTGCATGGTGATGAAGGGATCGGCACCTCCAACTTCTATGGGTGTTCTATGGGTTATGGCTAAGTGATTATAGGCTGATTTTGCTAAGAAGTTTTTGACATTATCTTTCCTCTGAAAAATGTGCTAGCATATAGGATACATATGTTGCTAAGATACACAGTTGGTAATTTCTTGTCTTAAGTGTTGCTTTATACCTGACAACTAAGACTGCTCTGTAAATGTACTGTTTGGACATTACCTCAAAAGTTTTTTCTGCGCAGTTCTTTCTGCAAAGTTTTTTCTACAAACAAACAAGTATTTTTATTCAAATGTGCTTTGAACTATATAAATTTGTGATAAACGGGAAAAAAAATTAAATTTTTTGTACAATTCACTTGTTTTTCACTTGTGGGGTTAATTTTTTCATTACTTATGCTAATACTGATGACGAGTATATGATGTCATGCAGGGGATGTTAAATAGCCTTCTCTCACAACAAAAATGTTATGCCTGACCCCGAAACGTTGCATTTTCTGCTAATAAAACGCAAGGGACTGTCCCTGCTTGCACCTGCCCGTGATTTCTTACCTATAGACTTCTTAGTATGCCATAGGAGGAAATTCAGATTAATAGATGATAGATTAAGCATTACTATATGTGCCCTTTTAGAAGTGGAGTGGAGAGTGGTCCAGTCTAGAATCTGTCGTAAGTGCACTGCTTCATATTATTTCTGAATGTTTGGTGCTGCTAATCCACCTTGTGATTTACTAAAAATCATTACCATCTTGGGTACCCAATGTCTAGATTTAACCCAAATGAATTTGAAAAACATTTTTTTTGTATATCATGTCGATTAGAGTTTGGTACCAATACTGGGATGGTTTGAATAAAGTAATTTTAGGAGGATCCTCATTAAAGTGGCAATTCTGCCTGGCCACGATAGCATGTGAGTACTCCATTTATCTAATGGAGTTAAAGTTGGGAATACAATTTAGTAAGATGTATGCCCAAGTACTTCAATAAACAGTCCTTCCATTTGTAGCTAAATCTGGATTTCAGTGTCTCATGTATATTGAAGGGAACATTCAGATATGCAGTTAATATCCAGATATTATACTATACTGGTTAAGAAGATTTTGTAAGTTTGGTAGAGAGACCACCAGATTGGTAATAGTCAAGAGTACATCAAATTAAAAATGTGTGGGTTCCTATTTTGGGGCCTGTGATGTCCTTATGGTCTTTTATAGCTTTAACCAATGGCTCTATACTTAGCGCATATAAAAGGGGAGAGAGAGGGCACCTATGTCCAGTGCCATTAGTAATTTTGAAGCTGGAGGCACCTGTCAGTTTGATAGCTGAAGTCGGAGTGTAGTATAGAGCCTTGATGGTGGTAAAAAAGGGTCATTTAAATCCCATCTGTTCCAGTAAGTCCAGCATGTATTGCCAGTCCAGGTATTCAGACATATTTTCTGCATCAAGGCTAAGGATAACCACTTGTGTTTGAACTTTATTTATGATATATATCAAGTCTATTGCCTTGCAAATGTTGTCTCCAGCAAGCCTACCATGGATTATCCCATCCTGGTCAGGATTGATGTTGGGGCATTATAGGGACCAACCTGTTGGCCAGGATTTTCATAAATAGTTTCAAGTCTGAATTTAAAAGGGCTATGGGTTGGTAGATTGCCATTAATTGGGATCTTTGCCCTCTTTGTGTATAATCATAATATAAGACGCTAGCATGGTAGATTGGATTGGGGTCCATGTTAGGAAGACAATAAAAAGTGGTGTTAAATGCAGAATCAGGGCAGCAGTGTATATTTTATACTCTTATAATAGGAATAGGTAAAGCAGTCTGGCCCTGGATATTTCATCGAAGGGAAATATTTTATTGTTGCCTCTACTTCATCCTCTGTTATGTGAGCATTTACTGAGAGAAAAAGAATCCTGCAGTCGGCATTTATGTTGGAAACATTTTTTGGAATGGTCAGAGTCCTCCTTTTTGGAGGGGGGGGCAAAGAGTGATCGCTAAGCTCAGAGACAACTAGGTTATGATCTTCCCCTATCATAATTAGGGTTTGGTAATCGCCTCTAGCTTTGATCAACTTAGTGCGGAGAAACCTATGTTGCTGTTTATTAGGGGCATATACAGTATGTTTATTTTTGTTAATGGTTTGCCCCCTGAAGATCCTTCCAGGATCAAATAACACCCTGGGTCCACTGTAACCTTAATCTCCTGCTAGGGACAATCTTTGTGAATCATGATTAACACAACAGCCCTTTTAGTTTCTGCAGCTACCTCAAATACTTTAGGATAGATGTTAGATTTCAGTGTGCAGTTATTAGACATTTTAAAATGTGTCTCCTGGATAAGAGCAAGAGATAAGTACTTATACAGGATTATATTAGTAGGTGGGGCAAAGAGGGCCCTTCCCAAGGCCATACTGGATAATAATGTAACAATGACCTACTTGTGAAATATGTAGTATATTTAAAGCAGATTAGGGATACTGAAAATTGCCCATTCAGGTTTTTGGTTATATATTGGGTAAGTAATACCCATAATTTTTAGCCATTAACATTTAGTGGCATATTTATGCATAACCAGGCTTCAATGTGTAAAAAAAGAGCAAAAAAAACTGTGAAATAACTAAAATAACTGCGGCAAATCTGGCGTTTGCATCGCATAAAATTACAAACACACTGATATTTTACACAGCTTTTTCACTGTACAGTTTTGCTTTACACAGCATAATAAATATGCCTCAATGTTAGCAGTTTATCCATCAGTAATGCTTGGTATTAGGCAGCTAGTAATAAAAGTTCTACCTCTCCACCGAATGGTTCCAGTAGAGCTACAGACCAGGTGGATGGCTATACAGGTAATTTGTATAAGAAAGAGCTGAGCGATGCAGGAACACAAGTTCCTTAATTGTGTGCACAGCCTATGTGAACAAAACCTACAAAACTGTCAACAGTAAATATAAACCATGAGATCATCAAACAAGAAATTATGTAAAATTATGTGGAAAACCTGGGTTTCTGCATAATGTTCAATAAAGTAAGAAATAAGGTTTAATAAGGCCTTCCGTGACCTAAATGGGGAGCATCCCAGTGGCTCTTGGAGCACGTAGACAAAAAAAAAAAAAAAAAAAAACTATAAAAAAAGAATAACCATACTCATGAAGACCCTGAGTCACCAGGTGAGTCCAGCTAATGGAAAATGGTTGTTGATGTGGAAGGGAGCAGAGGGGCAACTGGATTGTCCTCCGTTCTCATCATCATGTTTTATATTTGTTCTCTTCATATACATTCATGCTAAAGCGGTCTTAAATGTCAAAATGCTGCCATAAACATTGAAGGGTAGAAAATATAAAGCTGTGTAAAACATGCTAAAACACATCACTAGTTGAACACTGCAGTATTCCATGTAATATCTAGTGTACTTTTTTATTAGCTGTGTAATGGATTTTTTGTTAGTGTTTAGATGAGTGTAAAATCTGGTCTAAAGAGATGTGTTAAAGGGGGTAACTGGCACTGGATTGCTGTACCTGAGTCACTTTACAGCAATCCTATGCAGATATAGACATAATAGGTACATACCATAAATGAACAAATAACGACGCAAAGGTAACTGAAATCAAGCCTAAGCTGAAGTTAGACCTGTAGTGGGGTTTCAGTATCAATCGCCACTGAAGAAAAGATCTTGACGTAATATACATAAACAATGCAAACAGATGTTATTCAGCCTCCTCTGCAACCTAAATCAATATGTTCTCTCTGTGAGTCAAAGCAAAAGCACAGTAAACAGAGACACGACTCATACTGCAAGCCTGTAAACCTGGGATTTGTTATAGATCTATGTGGCTGTTAACATCAGTTGTGTGAGTTGTTGCTCATAGTCCTGTGCTTCTTCCAATTATTTGAATGAAATTGGCACATCTATTCAGTGTAAGAGGTAGATTAAGCATTAACATTTATAAGTGAGTAAAAAATGTGGTCCCAATTTCTAAAAACTTACTTTTACTAACAATTGAATTTTGATTTTTTTTCCATCAATCTCTAAAAATTTGGTTTTCCCATTTTTTTAAGAAAGCTCTAAAAAAAATCAAGATTTTATAAAAATGACAAAAACATTTAATACAAAACTCAATGGGAGCTGCTCTGATCCTATTTGACCTTTTAAAATCAATTCGGACTTTTAGAAGTTTTTGGATTTTTTTTCCCCTAGGAGTTATCTGAAAAAATCGAATTAAGTTATTTTTAACTCATTATTCAGCATACTTTTCCATTTGTACTTTTTCTTTTATTTGGATTTTTTAATAAATGTCATGACATTTGTAGTTTTAGAGTTTGTGGGTTTAGTGGTGGTTTCAAAAACCACTAAAATAAAACCTTTGATTAAATAGGCCCCAACAGGGCAGAGCTATTAAAATGTGGGATTAGAGCACACTATCCACTTTCTATTCATTCCTATGGGATTTGTATTATCAAATAGTGTAACGACCACGTTGGTCGGTGACTGTAACTTGAGGATGCACAGGAGTACCCTGTAGGTTCCGGTGTTCACCAACGCACTTTTGGGGCCCTGGGCTTTTTGCTGCGGAATCCAACAAGGAAGTGCGTAGCAAAAATCATAAACTAGGTACCAGCAGGGATGAAGAGAAGACGTAGATGAAGTCGGGCAAAAGGTTCAAGGCAGGCGGCAGAAATAGTAGTCAAGAGTCAGGCAAAAACCAGGAATTCAATAATAAAGAATGCTTTGGCAGGATCAGAAAAACTGGAACCAGCTTGGGCATCAGCAAAATGGTGGACTAGCCTTTTAAGCAGTCTTTGGAGCCAAAAAAAAAAAATATCAAATTTGATGCATCCTGATGACATCATGAGGCCTGCGATGAACCAGGAAGTGCGTGCATGCGCGCTGTCATTCGAAGAAAGATGCCCCAGGAGGTAAGAAGCCAAGGAAATCTCCCGGTGCATCTTACAAATAGTTAACTCTAATGCTCATCCATTGATAAATACAATTTTAAAAATCCCATAGAAATGCATATAAAGTGGGTAGGGCAAATTCACTAAGGGGTGGCTTTGCCACTTCGCAATGGAGCAAATTTACTACCACTACACCATTTCACTAAAATGCGATGGTGAGTCTCGGCAGCTGAACACAAAGTTTCGCTAGAGTTAAATTGTCAGTATGAGCATTTCATACCGAACTCTCACTAACGTTCATTTCTGCCTAGTGAAACTGCGTTAGTACACTTTGCTTAGGTCAATGTAGAAAGGGCGGGTACATATAAGTCGTATAGCCATTGTAACTATCTTGTTATTAGGAACCTTGTGTAGTGAATGGTACCTTTGGATGCGCAGGTGAACCCTGTGGGTCCCGGTGTTCACCGACGCCCTTTTGGGCCCCCAGGCTTTCTGCTGTGGAAGCCAACAAGGATGTGTGTAACAAGAGCGTAATCAAGGTACCGGCAGGGATAAAGAGAAGGTGAAGTCAGAGTCAGGTGGCAATTATCATAGTCAAAGATCAGGCAGAAGTCAAAACCAGGATATCAATAATCAGGATAAACACTTGAGCAGGACCAGATAAACTGAAGCTATCTTGGGCATTTCCAAAATGGAGAAGTAGCCTTTTAAGGAAGATTTGGCGGCAAAATTCAAATCCGGCTCCCCTTGGTGATGCCATGATGCTCTGTGTCACTCAGGACTGGGAACCTGGAAGTGCGCCCCTGCTCACCGCCAGTCTAGGAGAGACATGCCGCGAGGTGAGGGATTTCAACAATCTCCCAACGCGTTTTACAGATGTCTTTATTAGAGATTTTGGTGCAAATGCTTGAAGTGCCCACTTATTATTACAAATGTCCAAAGAAGCAAAATAAAAACAAAACAGATCCTCTAATACCCTAGACATGAGCCCAACCTAAAACAAATGTGGCATGCCCCTTAACTAGTTGACAAATAATGTTAACACAATAATTTTAAATAGTTTTTAAGGCAATTCCACTTTAATATATCAAAAAACATTCTGTAAAATTCAGACTTTAGTGGATTTGCGGAGTAACGATAGTTCGTTCACCTGAGTGAAAATTTGTCTGTCAAACGGACACAAAACTGCGGTAGCGACTGTACCTTTTGCTAGTGAATTGTCCTCTACATCTGATTGGCAGTCTCCCTGCAGATGGGAGTTCTGGCAAATTTTCAGTAGCGATGGCCACCTCACCCTTTAGTAAAACCCTGTGTGTTTTTCTGAGTTAAACTCTAATCACATTTTGATTAGGGATGGGCGAATTTTTTTGCCTCATTTCGCCGAAAAAATTACGCCCATAGACTTGTATGGCAGCGTGCGTCAAAAAAAAAGACGCACGTCAAAACAATTTCTTTTGAAGCCCATAGACTTTAATGGGCGTCTGCGACATTTTGCTGGCGGCAAATTTTTGGCAAAACAAAATGGGTGAAATTCGCCCATCCCTAATTTTGATAAATCAGCCCTCTAGTGTCTGCTAAAAGTGAAATTTAAAAATCAAAATGAACTGACCTATTTATCTATCTGAATGTACTGTCTTCCTTTTTAGGCAAATTCAGGCACAGGTGGAATCAGAACAATAGAGGGGAAGACAATCAAAAACTAAATGCAAGGGTTAGCGTTGTGTACAGAAGTTTGACATCCATTATGGATATTCTGCTGATTGAGGATTTTGTTTACATTCCTCCAGAAAACAGAGAGTAACAGATGTACAGTACAGACATCATGCACACAATGACATGACAAAAAAACTGCCAGATTTTAGCTTTCATGTTCCTTTTCTCATACCAAATTATTGCCAAAAAAATTTTCCCAACTCATCCAAAATACCCCAATAGCTTACTGAAAACCACTGTATGTGACATTAATTCTAATTGCACTGAGTAATGATTGTAATACTAATAAAGGTGAATAATTAAAGGGGACCTGACACCATAACAAATAATTCCACATCTTTTTCAAGCAAAATAAATTACACTATACAAATTATTTACATCTTGTTTCTCTCTTCCTTATTATTTTGGACTGTACTATTAAAGCACATAGACAAGCACCATAATGTTTCTTCTTCTTCTTTTGGATTTCACAACTAAAGCACATAGGCAAGCACTATTTTTTGAGCACTGTTATTAATGGAAGCTTTGCTTCATTCCAAAGTCTTGTTTATGCACCAGAATGGGATTGACCGGATGTGAGAAGGCACCAATCTAACATCAGTTACAGGGAATGTCTGTAAGAGCCACTGTATCAAACCAAGAAGTAGCACAACAATTACATTACAAGCCTTATTAATATCTGCTTGATATTAAATAAACAATCATATAGCTGGGCTCAGATCCATTGGCTTGAATTACAGACAGATGTGAGTTCTGACAATGAAATCTGTCAGGCCAAACACGAAGCATACTACAACTGTGGCCCAACAGCCCAAGCTGGAGTGTATTTTCAGAATATGAATGGATGTGAGCCCAGCTAGGCAGTTCTGCTAGTCTGATCCAATTCCAGTAGTCCCAAATGAATTTGGACCAAGCTCACAGAGTATAAGACACAGACAGCTGGCTAAATTTCAGTCTGCAATGTAAATTAAACCTAAAGCTGGCCATAGATGCAAAGATCTGATCGTACGAATCATCGTACGATCGGACTTTCAAGTCTCCCGACCCGCCACTAACCATTCAGATCAAAGTCTTACCAGTCAGATTAGTTAAAGAACAGATCAGCAATGTTCTGCCCCTGACAGCAATCGTACGATATCTATGTCCAACCAAAGCTAGTGACAGTCTCCCACTGAAAATAGTACGATCGGCAATACACGCAGAGATATTATCGGCAGCCGACAGAAATTTTTCTCTCTCCACACACGGTCCGAAAATCGTACGAATCCTCGATTCGTACGATCAGATCTTTGCGTCTATGGCCAGCTTAAGTTAAATACAACTCAATAATTAATTTAATAACCCTGAAACTAAATACTTACATAGTAACACAACTGCAATTTTATATGTAGGTCCTTTAATCAGCCGCAGTACTAACTACAATGTTATAATGAATGCAAGCAATCCATATAGGTAGTGTGTGTCTGGGTAACCCAAACTTGAGACTTGATATTAATGGACTGTAGCTTCCTGTGGATGGAGCAAAATTGTTATGGAAGGGTAATGACACTCAAAGATGTAAAGGGCTTTTTCAAAAGAGATACTATGCTTTGGATATGTCTCGCTTCCAATGTCTGCAGCATAAGCTTCTATTACATTTGTCATTTTCTTTACTTGTGGTGAACTCCCCTGGCTGGCCATTTGGTGTATCTATCCAGCTACTCCAATTGATTATTTGCAGTACTACAACTCTAGTACTCTAGAACTCATCTAGCTACCATATTCCCAACACATGACCAAGCACAGTCCCTTGTGACTCCATTTTGTAAGCCGTGCTGTGGAAGAAGCATGACAGTTTCCATTCTCTCCACTATGGTAGCATCACTGGTTAACATACAGAATGTGTAGCTGCTTCAGGAAGATGTAATTGTAGGTGTGTTTGTATACCCTTGGGGCACTGGCACAGAAGGATACTTATCGCCCATGGTAAATCTGTGCTACCGTGGGCTACAAGCCGCCTGAACCTGCCTTCCTCTTGCTTAAAGGAACAGTAACATCAAAAAATAGTGTTTTAAAGTAATGATAATATAATGCAGTGTTGCACTGCACTGGTAAAACTGCTGTGTTTGCTTAAGATACAATACTATTGTTTATATAAATAAGCTCCTGTATAGAAATGGGGGCAGCCATTCAAAGGAGAAAAGGCTCAGGTTACACAGCAGATAGCAAATAAGCTCTGTCTGTCTAACAGTGTTATCTGTTATCCATTTGTTAACCTGTGCCATAGAGCAGTTTTTTCAATTTCCGCCATTGCTCCACAGCAGCTTGTTTATATGAACTATAGTAGTGTTTCTGAAGCAAACAGATAAATTTTACCAGTGCAGGGCAACACTACATAATATTTTCATTACTTTCATTTTTTGGTGTTACTGTTCCTTTAAGCTTTAGATCACCACAGTATAAACACATTACTCAAGGATGCTGTTTAATCATGGGAAAATGTTAAGGAAGGCATTTGATTGATTAGGATATGTGTGAGTAATACGTTTTACTTTCAGTGATCCAAAGCTAAAGCAAGAGGAAGGAATTTGCAGGATATTTGTGGACCACAGTAGCACAGATTTAACGTGGGCAACACATTTCCTTGTCATGCCCTTACTCTATAAAGCAGTGCAGGAGGTAATGCAAATTTGTGAAAAAAATAAAACGACCTTGTTTTTGCAGAGGGTAGTGAGCCAAATATGTCTCGTTGACTGGTATCTTAAAGAATAGCCTCAAAAAGCCATACAGAAATGTATGCTTTTATAAATGAACAAATTCATTTTTCATCATGTACCACATTAAAAGGCCATTCAATGCATAGCTGTTTGTCTGGATGTGTGTATGCTAGGTTGTGCGTGGTACAAGTCTCTAGGTTAATGGGCCTTCTCCCAAGGTACCCAGTGTTGTTGTCTTGCAACTTTGGTAACACTCATCTTGTTTCTGATACTGATTATAGTCTGCACCGACTTCTGTCTGTCCTTCATTACTTTTCCTAAGCTGCCTGCCCTGACCTGGAATCATCTGACTACAGTCTGCTGATCCTCTGTACCTTATCACTGCACCACTCACCTAGCTTACCTTTAGGTATTCTCTGTGCTAGTCTACGCTAATTGGGAGCCCTCATTTTCCACTTGATATAGGTAACCCTTACAGGTAACATCTGCTTATTAAATAGAGACTACTGAAACAAGAGCAAATAGTTTCATGGCAATATTGGTCCTAGAAGTACCTGACGTCAGCTGTAATTAAAAGAGAATAAGAGACCCATAAAGTCGCCCTAATAATAGTGCTCAATGAGGTGAGGCAAATCAATAGGGCTCATTTATGAGTGCCAGTGCAGTGTTCAAAGTACAATTTTGGGTGCAAGTTGGCATGTTTGTTAACCATAATGCAGCATTTTCCCCTTTATTCTAGCATGTGAGGTGGAGATGCACTTTATGCATTTGCATATGATGCTTCAAAAGGAATGGAAAGGAAGTGTTAATTTATAATTAAGGTGCAAGTTGCAGCTAACATTGTTATAGTGGAGATCAAGTCACTTTCAGCATGCAGTGTTCCAACAGAATCAGCATTTGGTTCTTTGGGTGCTAACCTGGTGCGCCTATTGACAACACATGCTGAAGAACTCTGGAGCTAGGTTTTCAGTGTTGATTGGCACATTTCCAGTGTCGATAGGCACATTTCAGTGCAACTATGTAAAAGTACAAGGAGCACGATGCAAGTACTTTTAATGAATGTCATATATTAAAACAATGACTGTGGCAAACTGTGCAACCACAACTTAGGTAGCATTTGGTAAATTATCACTCCCAAAGCCCCCTCCCAAACCTACTTAAAAGCCTCATCACATGAAGTATCTCAGTAAATTCCAGCATTCTTGCATCACTTACCTAGGTGCTTAATCTGACCGCAGGGAACACAGGGCAAACACTCATATTTAAGCCCTTAAAAACAAACATTGTTGTTAATAGCTACTTAACATTTGCCTTTGGAACAGATGGATGGAGGAAATCATAACCTTTGATTTTATGCAGTTTCAAAGTAAAATATCCTACTCCTCCGACAGAAACACAGCATCTTCAAAATGAAAGCCAACTGCTGTTGAAGTCCTTACTTTTGGTGTACTATTTAAAAACATTATGTTTTACGAAGGTGATGTAACCCTTTAAACACTGTGGAAAAATCTTTTTACTTTCTTTTACTATCAGACTCCATTCTGCGGCGGGAAATGAGTAAAGCAAAACTCACAAGCCTTAGTACTAAAAGCTTAGAACCTCTAAACTGATATTGATTTTGTGACATGAATCAAATGGATTTAACCTTAGCGGCTTACAGCTAATAAGCATAAGAAAAAAAGATGTGCAGAATCTCATTAGAGCAGATAAAATAGGTTTAGCCACTTGAGCAGGCTGCAGTTAGAGAAACATTTTGAAATAAATACTGCAAATTCTGCTGCTTAAAATAGATTCAGTATTTGCACTGCGGCTATTTTAATAACATGGAGTTAAGTGCAGAATAAATGCTTAGGGACTAGTGATGGGCGTATTCACGGCGAATTCCCACAATTTGCCGCCGGCGAATAAATTCGCAAATCCACCAAAAAAAAGGACGCCGTTGTCCAAAAAAAGGATGCCGGCATCAATAACGAGATGCCGGTGCTGTTTGGCGAATTCTTCGCGGTTTTGCGAATTTCTCAGATTCACACATTTTTCGGCGAAGCAAAACTACCGAAATTCGCCCATCACTATTAGGGACAGATTTACTAACGACCATGTTTTTTTTCCCCTTGCCAATCATAAAATTGTGTTTTCATGTTTATTTATGTGCAACAAGTTCATAATAAATTGAATGCAAGCTACTGTACTTACTTAAGCCTTTTTTCAACTAATTCACTGGGTTTGTTTGCCTCGAAGTGTTCAGTAGGTCAGAAGTTATGGCCAGAATTGTATCAGTTGTTCTGTTGAACATCTGCTGAAATCATTTTCTTGCGCTAGAATATTTATTACTGGCAATACATGTTAAAAATAATGCCCCCCCCCCCATTTAAACAACCTCTCTATGAATGGAAAGTTCATGTTTATTCTTGTTACAGTTACAAGCCTCTGTTGTAATATAACAATAGTTGAATATTTGGTTTAGAATTCATGGGCAGCACATAAACTGTGTTGAGTAGGGCATACTATCTAACATTGCATAGACTGCTACTATGAGGTCTTTTATTTAAAGCAAAACCTTTTTATTTTACATGTTTGTCTCTTCAAACTGTTAAGGACTGAGTGTATAATAATTTCATTCTGATTTTATTATCTCTAGCAACCATAAAAGAGTGAGTTAGCTTGAACTGCAAGACCTGGATAGGCAGCCACTTTATTCAGATGGCTGTACGAACCCTTCCTTATCATCTATCCTTGACTTTTTCATTCCCTTTCAAAAATCCTTTATAGGCAGTAACCACATTGCACAGGGACATGACATAACAGCACTGTGTGGTATGGCTATTTTAATATAGAATCTGGAATTTTTCAGGTTTAGGAGTGGTGGCGAGTACATCCAAATATTTGCATATGTACATAAAGACCATAACAATATGGATGCAAATGTATTCCTCTGTGCCATGAAATGTGTATAATGTTCAATATTAAAATAAAAACTGGGTAAATAGATAGGCTGTGCAAAATAAAAAATGTACAAAGAACAGTTCCGTTAAACACATACCAGCTCAACACAATACTTATAAAGGGCTAAAGTGATTTTAAAAGTCTGCTGAATTTAAGAGTTCATATTGTTATACTGCAGAATGTCAACAATTGAAGCACCAGAAAAGCCAAACATTAAAAAAGTAATGCTATGCTAATATAAGTGCTAAGACACATACAGCTCTCTCGAACAGTTACTAGGCAACTAATGGAAACACATGGTAGAAGCTAGAGATCGGTAAAAATGGAATGATATAGAAAGTGAATGATTGCACGTATTTATGCATTGCTCAACTACTGTATTCAGGTGCTCCCTGTTATTGGATTCTGATTCAACAGGATCAAGACACGAGTGCTACTAGTCACATTCCAGTGGCAGCTGTGACAGTATATGCAAATCACACTAATTCATGCACATTAAAGCAATCAAATCAGATCAAAAGCAGGCTGCTAAAAGGAGTTATAGCTTTCTGCTAATTTAATCCAATATAATAACTCACAAACAGGATTCTGTGCAAGTGTGATCTAATCCAGTCTGACTTCCTGACACTGTACAATGTAATTCAATAAATCCCATGTACACGGACATTCTGCACAAGCAAAGGAAAGGAAAGGCTACACTATTGCTGTCCCTGAAATGAATGATGAGCAATGTGTACCAGGTGCACTGGTAAGGATTGCTCTATTTGTATATTACAAGAAATTTACTGTATCGGATGTATAATTGCAATGATATGCAGAAGTTTGGGATATGATATTTTGACCACAAACCAATAACATACATGAGTGATTTTTTGGGATAAAATGAGATGCTTTAAATATATGTGTTTTTACAGTTTAACACTTTATGTGCCAAACAATGTAGACTCAAAAGTACCCCACCATATGGATTCTACATTTTCCGGTTTACTAGGACTCACACAGCAGAAAGATCTAAGACAGCCAGCCTGCCAGTAAAGTGATTTCATGTTTCTTCATTCTTCCACATGAATCAATAAATGATGTCAGATGGCACGCACATTTTTTTTTTATTAGTTATTAAGCACCTCTTAAGGCAGGAGAAAAAGCCTTTACATGACTAACATAATGAAACACTTGGAAAATATCAATATTTATAACATTTAAAAAAAGGTTTATTTGATAAAGATGATTTAGTGCTATTTTTTTTGCTGTTATATCAACATTACTTTTTTCAGTAACTGCCTTTTCTATTACATGTGCTAGCATATAAAAATGACTTAGGGAGAGGTCAGCAACATTATGGATAGGGATGAGCAAAATGTACCCTATGGGGCAAATTCATCAAGGGTCGAATATCGAGGGTTAATTAACCCTTGATATTCGACTGGGAATGAAAATCCTTCGACTTCAAATATCGAAGTCGAAGGATTTTGCGCAAATACTTTGATCGAACAATTGAAGGAATAATCGTTTGATTAAATCAATTTGAAGGATTTTAATCCAACGATCAAAGGATTATCCTTCGACCAAAAAAACTTAGCCAAGCCTATGGGGACATTCCCCATAGGCTAACATTGGGTTCGGTAGCTTTTAGGTGGCGAACTAGGGGGTCGAAGTTTCTTCTTAAAGAGACAGTACTTTGACTATCGAATGGTCGAATAGTCGAAGGATTTTTAGTTTGAATCCTTTGATTCGAAGTCGTAGTCGAATGTCGAAGTAGCCCATTCGATGGTCGAAGTAGCCAAAAAAACACTTAGAAATTCGAAGTTTTTTTTACTTCGAATCCTTCACTCGAAGTAAATGAATTGGCCCCCTATGTATCGTGTGCTGAAAAAAAAAGTTTCACAATCAGAGAAAAAACACCCATTGACTTTTATGCACAAATAAGGATACAGATTTGTATTGGCAAATAAATATTCTTCATTAGAACATATACTTGAAACATAATTAAATTGCATTTTTATGTAATTTGAATTTACTGCTGTACTGCAAGTTGGAATGATATCACCCTTCCCCCCCCCCAGCAGCCTAACAACAGAACAATGGGAAGGTAACCAGATAGCAGCTCCCTAATACAAGATAACAGCTCGCTGGAAGATCTAAGAACAGCACTCAATAGAAAAAGCCAAGTCCCACTGTGACACATTCAGTTACAACAACAGCCTGCCAGAAAGCAGTTCCATCCTAAAGTGCTGGCTCTTTCTGAAATCACATGACCAGGCAAAATGACCTGAGATGGCTGCCAGCACACCAATAGTACAACTTAAAACAAATACACTTGAGGTTTAGGAATTACATTTTATATTGTAGAGTGAATTATGTTTAATGTAAACAGTGTAATTTAGAAATAAAAAAAAATCATGACATAGTCCCTTTAACAAAATACAGTACTGATATTTTCTACCCTGAGGAACATACTCTTCAGGTGTTTCTATAACATGCAAAACAGGAAAATATATCTTTATAGTTATTTAGATCTCCCTAGAGTTTATTCTGTAATTGAAGAACAAGGCTAGGTTAAATGTGCTCATCGTACAAGGGTTTTAGGGCATATTTTAATATGAGATAAAAAACAGAGCAAATTCTAGAGTTACCATATAAGAGGAGGACAGAAATTCACTAAAGGATGTGAACAAGAGTGAAAAAAGGAGGCAAAACTAGGAGCATGAGGTTTGGAGACTTCAGTGTTTGTAGAAAGGAAGATCGCGCTGGAACAATTTAGCTTTTAGAGAGAGCCAGGATGTGTAACATTATCTTGGCCCAGAATGTATGTCTAGCTTAGCTGGTATGAACATCAGTTACATTCTGACTAGTGATGAATCTGACCCATTTGGCTTTGCCGAAGATTTGCAAAACAACAGAAATTCATTGAAATGCATTGAAGTCTAAGGGTGACACAATGTTGATAGTGATGGTGCACATTCTATAACACAGGAACCAACTTTGATATCTCTATTATAACTTACCACATAAAATATATATTCTGTGCGACTTGCAGATTCCTGCAAATGTTGCAAAGAAGATTATTTCAAAATAATAAAGCAAGACATTCATAATGTAAATGATATGCTGTTAAATTTGTTCAGGTGGCTGAGGAGCATTATAGAATTTATGTATAATTTTCCATTGTTGCTAACATCTCTTCATAAATCTTACATAGCAATATGTACAGGTATGGGAACCGTTATCTGGAAACTCATTATTCAGCAAGCTCTAAATTACAGAAAGGATGTCTCCCATAGACTCCATTTTAACCAAATAATTATTTTTTTTTAAAATTCTATATTTCTTCTCTGCAGTAATAAAACAATACCTTGTACTTGATCCAAACTAAGATATAATTATTCCTTACTGAAAAACAAATCTAGCCTATTGGGTTTATTTAATGTTTACATGATTTATTAATCGACTTAGGGGCAGATTTATGAAGGGTTGAATTTCGAAGTGAAAAAACTTCTAAATTCGACCATTGAATAGGGTAGTCCGACATTTGAAGGATTTTTAAGATCGTACGATCGTACTTCGAATCTCGAAACTTTCCAAAACTTAGCCAAATACTGGCTATAGGTTCTAGGAGGTCTCCATAGGCTAACATAGCAATTCAGCAGGTTTAAGGTGGCAAAGTGTCAACATTTTTTTTAAAGAGACAATACTTTGATTTTACTTCGAAGCTGAATTTGGCCTATTCAGTGGTCGAAGTACCCAAAAATTACTTCAAAATTTGAAGTTTTTTAATTCGAAAATTCATTTAGACCCTTAGTAAATGGGCCCCTTAAAGGAACAGTAACACCAAAAATGTAAGTGTTTAAAAGTAATGAAAATATCATGTACTGTTGCCCTGCACTAGTAAAACTGATCTGTTTGCTTCAGAAACACTACTATAGTTCATATAAATAAGCTGCTGTGGAGCAATGGCAGAAATTGAAAAACGGCTATATGGCACAGGTTGACTAATGGATAACAGATAACACCATTAGACAGACAGAGCTTATTTGCTATCTGCTGTGTAACCTGAGCCTTTTCTCCTTTGAATGGCTGCCCCCATTGTTACACAGCAGCTTATTTATATAAACAATATTAGTGTTTCTGAAGCAAACACAGCAGTTTTACCGATACAGGGCAACACTGTATTATATTTTCATTCCTTTAAACCTTTTTTTTTTTTTTACGTTACTGTTCCTTTAATGTATGAAGATCCAAATTACAGAAAAATCTGTTATCCAGAAAACCCCAAGTCCCAATCATTCTGTATAACAGGTACTGCAGTACATTCTTTCACTTCATATTTACTGCATATTCTTGAACTATTGTAATGAAATAGTACAGTATGTTCAATCATAACTGTGTAGTCAGTCAAGCCACAAAACCATATTATTTGTGGAAAACCTTAATGCACCTGGATTATTTGGGCACCTCACACAGTATTTAATGTTCTCTTTCTGATAAAACAGTAGTGTCATACAAAATGTACCCTTCAACAGTAAGCAATTACAGAGATTATTAAATCATAGCAGAGTTGCTGATTTATGCCAGGGGCCAGCAAGCTTTGGAACATCCTAAATCTACCATTTAGAGGTTGGTCATAAAGCTCTGCAGCTCTGACAAATAAAAATGATAATAGAAAGTGAGCTGAAAAACTTAATGGCGTGTGCTACATAGTAGGGTTTTCTGCCAGCTAGAAGAGAAATGCATTATATAAAGGTTTAGCATTTAACCATGTCACCAGTGGAAGTGGTTTAACAGTTTAAATGAAAGCTAGCAGGTTTGGTATATTTCAGAAAAGGGAATCTCTTTCTCAGCAGATGTCAGAAATCATTAGAATAGTGAAGGGTTACAGAACTGTAATATAAACATATACTAATGCACTTATAGTATTTAGTTCTTTCCAGGTTTTGCCATAGTCCACTTCTTTCCAACTAAAACACAGGGAGATAGAGAAGCAGACCATGTGCCCTGTCTGCCCTTGGCCTAATACCTAACCCATATCAGCAGAGGCGATTATGATTCTGACCTGGATTTTTTTTAAAAACCTAATTCTTCTTAACTGTAAATGAAAAAGAAGCTCACATATGCCCAGAGTGGATCATTCTCACCCTAACAACATGTGCTCATGGCGGCTACCATTTCTATCTAGGAACATCTCAGGTGAGCGTTAGAATCTGGTATACTTTTTTTTATCTGCATTCCTACAACTCCCAGAATGCTCTGTTGGCCAAGCATGAAGCAGCATTAGCTCAACAGTACATGCCGATCCTCGACTGCCTTTCAGTTTTGCAACCACAGTCCTAGAGGATCCACATCCCCCAGTGGTTCATTAGCAATTAACTTAGATGACCAACACAAGGCATGCATATGATATAGTGGCAAGTGATTCATGATTTATCTAGATTTAGTACAGGTTCATACTTAGGTGATAGTGCTATTCTAACTGAGAGCCAATAGAGCTCTAATACACTACAGATCAGTTACTTTATTTTAAGATCTTTACCTTCAATTACAAGCAGCACACTGCCTTGACAGCCTGCTCCATATTAGTCATATCTAGCCAAAACAGGTTTACCAACTATGTGCAATGCATTTGCCTAGTGGCACAGAATAAGTTAATTGGTCTCAGACGTTCCTGTGGATTTCTACCCATAGGGAAAGGTAATGTGTGCTACAATTAGGTGTAATACATGGGAGTGTATCACATGGCAACTATATTCAAAAGTAGGATCTAAGAGGTCGGCAGCTTAGTAGTGCCAGGGGTTAATTAGGACTTCGCAAGATTCTCCCAATATCATTTAGCATGCAGCTACTATAACCCTTAAAAAGCAAGCTGTTATAAACAGTGCATTGTGTTTATTGCACTGAAATATATGTAGACCTATATTAGGCATCTTTTAAATGTATGCCTATTTAAAGATGAATATATGTTAGCATATGTTATTAATGCATAGCAACACTCGTAGGCATTAATTCTAATTCTAATGCACTGACTTCTATCTCCTGCACAGGAAAAGTCTATTACTACCTAGAATAACACACATGCTTGCTGTTTCAGAATTTTATAGAACATTTTTGGAAACTACAACTGCCACCATCCCCTCGTGATAATTTGTCACTTGCCAATGTATATGGAATGATAAGTGCATTTGTCATGTTAAAGAGCAATGAAGATAAAAAGATGCACTCACTGTTTTAAAGTAAATAGTGCCCTCATCAGTGCACACATCTCCTGGATTCATCCCGTTCCAAGTGGAGTTTCAGTCTGGTACTTCTCTATGGATAACATCACAGCAGTTGCAAAATTGCTGTGAACTTGAACACATACAGTACTTATCGATAAATGATTACATAAACTTGCCTAACACTGACTGGTTTAGAGAGCCTGCCTCTTATTTCTTAGCAACCAATGATATTGCAGGGATGGTTCCCTGTTTTCTGGCAACACCACAGCAAATCCATTAAGTTCTTAAAGTGACCCTTACACCTGAGATAAATATATATAAAAAGTTAACAAACTGTATATTAATTATGCTAACTAATTTCTCCTAAGCAAACAATCGATTATCCAGCACCTTAATGATAGGAAAAACTTATATTTCAGAGGGGTGCACCCAGATTAATGTGTTCACCTTCATATCTTTTCATCCTGAATCCATAGAAAATTGCAGCACTCCCAAGCGATATTAATAAACCCCGCCTATATTTTACTTCTGGCACAGGGGGAAGACCAGGGTGGAACAAAAACTGGATAGACAGAACAGAAGCAACTGAAAGGTTGATAGTTGGAAGATCCAACCACTCTTAGCTAGCTCCTGGGCAGTTTTAAAAGTCAAGATGAACAAGTTTTGCCAACACTATGGCCGATTCACTAAATTCGAGTGAAGGATTCGAAGTAAAAAAACTTCGAATTTCGAAGGTTTTTTTGGGCTACTTCGACCTTTGACCACGACTACGACTTCGAATCGAAGGATTCGTAGTAAAAATCGCTCGACTATTCGACCATTCGATAGTCGAAGTACTGTCTCTTTAAAAAAACTTTGACCCCCTAGTTCGGCAGATAAAAGCTATCAAAGTCAATGTTAGCCTATGGGGAAGGTCCCCATAGGCTTGCCTAACTTTTTTTGATTGAAGGATATTCCTTCGATCGTTGGATAAAAATCCTTCGAATCGTTCGATTCAAAGGATTTTATCGTTCGATCAAAGGAATTATCCTTCAATCGTTCGATCGAATTTTCTGCGCTAAATCCTTCAACTTCGATATTCGAAGTCGAAGGATTTCGATTCCTAGTCGAATATCGAGGGTTAATTAACCCTCAATATTTGACCCATAGTGAATCAGCCCCTAAGCTAAGGAAACCAACAGCTTCCACATCGTGCAATGAAAGCACTTACCGTATATACTCGAGTATAAGCCGACCCGAGTATAAGCCGAGGTACCTAATTTTACCTACGAAAACTGGGAAAACTTATTGACTCTAGTATAAGCCTAGACACAACTACAGCCCTGTCTCCCAGCAGCGCACATTCTGCCAAAGCGACCCCCCAGCCGGACTTCTTTGCAAAGTTGATGGTGACAGAGAATTGCCAAACGGATTACTGTGTGCATTGTCCCACTGTCCCACTACCATGTGCTGAGGGTGCTGTTTGATATTGCCATCACTGTTAATCTTTTGTATAACCAACAGAGGGCGCTGTGTGATATTGCAGTCACTGTTATTCTTTCATATAACCAACAGAGGGCGCTGTGTGATATTGCAGTCACTGTTAATCTTTCATATACCAACAGAGGGCACTGTGTGATATTGCAGTCACTGTTATTCTTCCATATAACCAACAGATGGCGCTGTGTGATATTGCAGTCACTGTTATTCTTTCATATAACCAACAGAGGGTGCTGTGTGATATTGCAGTCACTGTTATTCTTTCATTTAACCAACAGAGGGCGCACTGTTATTCTTTCATATAACCAACAGAGGGCGCTGTGTGATATTGCAGTCACTGTTATTCTTTAATATAACCAACAGAGGGCACACTGTTATTCTTTCATACAACCAAAAGATGGCGCTGTGTGATATTGCAGTCACTGTTATTCTTTCATATAACCAACAGAGGGCGCACTGTTATTCTTTCATATAACCAACAGATGGCATTGTGGGATATTGCAGTCTCTCCCCAAGTGTACTGTTGGTATAGGAATGATTAAAAGTGACTGCAATCTCAGCTACTCGGGTTGGGTATAAGCCGAGGTAGACTTTTTCAGCACATTTTGGATGCTGAAAAACTCGGCTTGTACTCGGTACCTTAGAGCTCTTACACGCAAACATTTTGGGCTGCATTCCATTTTAATTCATTCAACTGCAGGCCCAGACACACTCAATTCTTCTGTATGGTTCCATCCTCACGATGACGCATGTAAGTGCCGAAACACAAGTGAAACAGAACATGTTGCATTCCACCTGCGTTCGGAGCTTACATGCATCATTGTGAGGACAAAACCATACAGAACAATTGAGTGTGTCTGGGCGTGTGGTTGAATGGATTGAAAAAGGACGCAGGGGAGCACAGACAAAATATCGACCTATGATTAAGTGCACGAAGCGCGTAAGCTATATATTAACTTACTTTGTGGCCTAAAATAAAATTCTCAGTCTTTTTACAAACCTGTTTGTGGGATCTGTGAGTGCCTGCCATTTTCTATTTTGGAGTGCAGACAAAACACTTGTGTGTAAGAACCCTTAAGCTTGCGTGTAAGATTTTTGTGTTTGCAGCCATTAAACTGATACACAAGTCTCAACCTTCTTAGGGCAATGACAGACAAGGCAATTTCCTGCTCTGCAGACACAGTAGTTCAACTACAGCGGGTGCAGGGGGTACAAATGCCCGAAACACTTTTGGGCGCGCTGAAGCCGAGATACATTTTATCTCAGCCCACAGGGCAGGGGGAGATTTTTGGCAGCATGCCGGTGCACAATTCATACTAGGACCCTGGTGGTGAGCCGGGTGCCCTCCATTGTCTAGTTATGCCACTGGACAGACAGCAAAACTCTTGAAACTGGCCTTCCATTGACCTAAACAACAATCACATGCACCTTGCTAGTGCTCTTGGCAGCAATTATTCCTTAGAAATTATGCAGGTGCCAAACTATTCCATTGTGTCATTGCCCTCAAACCATGTGAAAGCAGTTTGTTTTGTTAGCTCAGTAATGTTTGTTGAGCTAACAAACATAACCAAACCCACCACTGCCATAACCCCCTGCCACTATACACCCCGAGTAGTTGGTTAAGCCCAGGGTGGCAGGCCCATCATAAGTTCTCCTGGTATCGTCGTGAGTTAGTCCAAACTTGTTCCTATTGTGTGATTTCAGAACAGCCCTGTCCAAGTAATTTTTCATGTTTGCAACTCTGTAGGGAAATATTGGTATGCATGATAACATATAAATGTAAAATAACAAGATTATTGATCAGTACTATACTTTATAATAACTAGCATTAAAAATGATTGCCCAACAGAGGCTCTGCTCATTCTAATTTAAATACTGCCTACAGGCTTTAGCCACAGTCCATAGTTTTTCAGCCTTCAACTTCCCTTCTCATATCTTGTCACCCCCTTAGTAAATGTTCCTCTCTCTCATGCTTTATTGTTTTGTCTTTAAAATACCCAGCCCTATGTCCCACCAATATCTTTGCATAATAGCACTCTTATTACAAGACGACTTGATGGTCAGGGTCCATTCTGTTGCTATAATAAATAGAAAATTGTTTTAAAGGTTGTTAGGGAAATGATCTTCATCAATAAAGCAGTTGGTTTGCAAAGTTATCACTTTAGCCTGCCATTTTATAACAAACTGACTAACTCAAAACAGTAAGTGCAAACTCTGAGACAAGAGAAAACCAAGTTCCAGGATGCACATACCCTTCAAAAGGATAGTGGAGTAGCACAAGAAGGTTACAGACGCCCTGCAAGATGGCATGAACAGCAGTAGAGGTGTCCAACATATATTCAAGCCCACATAATGCATAAAATTAATACCATATTGATGACTTGGCATGTGAGCTGCCAGAAGCTTGAATGCCTGCCATGAGCACAATGACATGAAATTGTGTCTTTTATTTATAAAACCCAACCAAACTGCTTTTCTTCAGTTCTGAAAAGGCATTTTCGTTTTCGTTCCATCAGAAAGCACAAAGCATTGAGAATTTTGGTTATAAAATCTGAGTTACTGCCAGTTCTGTCATAAATTATTTCTTAAATTATTTCTGGGTTGACTCCAATCTCTGAGATGTTTTATGAAATCGACATCACTTTACCCAAAAATGCCCCTTCAAGAGGGAATTAAAACTGTGCTTGGGTTGGTCCGTCACTTATCCAGCTAGTAAGTAGCTGCTTTACAGTTAAATTTCTTCTAGAGGCTTTAGGTGTATTACTACATTCAGTAACAAATGGGGAAGAATATTAGACATACATTCTAGAAAAACTAGCACATTCTTTTGAAATATGATGATTTGAAGTCAGTTCTACTTATGAATGTATTAAAGACATTTGACGGAATTAAATCATGGGTGATGTACACTGATATCATTTTGTCACTTTCAGAACAAACGAATTAGGGAACACAAAGGGTTACTGGTTAAATTAAGGAATGTTGGCCTGGAACATAGTATTTGTACCTGGATAGAGAACTGGCTAAAAGATAGACTACAAAGAGTGGTGGTAAATGGAACATTTTCAGTTTGGACCAGTGTTGTTAGTGGAGTACGGCAGGGCTCTGTACTAGGTCCCTTGTTTTTCAACTTGTTTATTAATGACCTGAAGCAACGTAGGGGGTTCTTCACAGTCAGGACCATGAGGTTGTGGATTCAGTTAATGCCTTTAAGAATGGCTTGGATGATTTTTTGGACAGACATTATATCAAAGGCTATTGTGAGACTAAACTCTGGGTTTTCATTTGGAGGGGTTGAACTTGATTGACTTTTTCAACCCGATTTAACTATGTAACTATGTAACAAAGTTGACACACCATAAAAGTTGCCACCCATGTGGGTCCTGTAGTCACATTCCTGTGACATTCTGCCTGAAATTGAAACAGAGACCTAAAATTAGCTGTGCAGTCTGCAATAGCAACACACTGTATGTGTTTACCATGAATATATATGTAAATATGTATATTAATTCTCATATACACATGTGCATAAGTATTCCTGGTTATAAGGGTTCTTTAATGAATGAGATAGTTCAATCAAAATATATTATTTACAAAACCTATTGACACATAACTACATAAATAATACACATACAAAACAAGTTACACTACATAGAATGTATAAAGAATATATACAATTAAAAAAATTACAAATATGGATATGTTGGATCTAAATCAACTGCCTTCCTGATAATCATCCTTCCATTGGGTCAGGTATCTGTGCCCGAAATGCAGGAACTCCCCAAACTCTCTAACTAACATAAACTATATGTTAACCTAGAGACTGACCATAGGTACACGTTCTGATTGGTCAGTTGGGGAGTTGGCCATGGATTCCTGAGGAAGTCCATTCAAGAGTTAGGACAATGGAACGTGGGAAAAGCAGCAAGGAGGCAGGAAGGACTGCATTTTCAACTGACCATGGTCAAAGAGGAAGGGACATAGCAACTGTGTGCTAAATAGTATTTGTTTGAAGCTTGCCACTGGTGTGTCCCGATACTATCTAATATGTAAATATTGTAAAGATATAACACAAGCAAGTCTCCCTAAGGTAACAGATTGAGCATATGCCTAGGTCCTGGTTCAGGTAAGAGTAGTCTGGCCATGGCTGTTTTGACTTTCTTATCCTTTAAAATTCTTATCTCAACTCATCCCCTGCCTGCTGTACATGGGTGCTCTGTTTCCTAAGTTCTATATTTTGGTTCCTGTCTCTTGGAGGCCTGTCTCTAGTAGTCATCTCTTGGTTTTGACCTCGGCATGTTTCCTATTTTAGGGTTTGACTTTTTTAGATAAAATAAACAGGTTCAGTGATCAAAGAAATAGAAAAGACTTTGTAATTAAAGGTTTTTTTCACTTGTCTGACTTGTCTTATCTGAAAATGGGTCATAACTTCCTACAATATACCTGAAATAAATACTATGTCGTTATGACCACCAGAGAGGTCACAAGATGTGTCTTAGAACATGTCAACAATATTTATAAGTGGACAGATGATTCTGATCGGCAAGAACAAATACAGCAGAACAACATTACCTGTTAGCACATGGGGCATATGGGTGTAGTGTTTTTAATTACCTCTCTGAGCTTAGGTATGCTCTCCTACAAACTAAGAGCAAATGTATCATAAAGCTAAAACTGTGGAATTTTAAGGGTTGAGCAAGGAGCTAAAATGTATAGCCTTTGTGGGATAATATGATGTAGGTGGAGATGCAAGAACATTTCCCCCCCCCATTGTAGTCTATAATTGTCATTTTCATTGTGAAACTTGGCGAAAAATTGGTTCATCACTAGAAAGGGGATGTTTTATAATATATTTTGTACATATTGCATTGTGCAACAACTACCAGCAATATACAGTATTTTAAAGCATTAAAGGAAATGTGGAAAAGAGGCAGTGGCTATTGCAAAGGCAACTTGAAATCTGAAAGATCCTTTTTTTCTACACTTGCTGCAAATGTAATCCACAGCTGGCTCATGAGCTAACATCAGCTCTACTGCTGATATTCCAAAAAAAAAGGTTGACAGAGAGAACACACTTTTATTTAGTGTTAATAGAGCGGAAAAGCAATGCATACATTTCCTATCTGTCCCAAGAGAAAAAGTGATGCTGTTAAAATGTAGGCCAATATATGCATGACCCTATGTTTGCAAAGCAGCCTTGAAGAAGAAGCCTAAAAAACCTAGAAACACTTAGGGGCACATTTACTTAGCTCGAGTGAAGGAATAGAATAAAAAATACTTTGAATTTCAAAGTATTTTTTTGGCTACTTCGACCGTTGAATTGGCTACTTCGACCTTCGACTACAACTTCGAATCGAACAATTCAAACTAAAAATCGTTTGACTATTCGACCATTCGATAGTTGAAGTACTATTTCTTTAAAAAAAACTTCTACCACCTACTTTGCCACCTAAAACCTACCGAGCATCAATGTTAGCCTATGGGGAAGGTCCCCATAGGCTTTTCTAGCTTTTTTTGATCTAAGGAAAATCGTTTGATCGACGGATTAAAATCTTTCGAAAAGGATTTAATCGTTTGATCGAACGATTTTTTCCTTTGATCATACGAACAAAGGAAATTGCTGTAAATCCTTTGACTTCGATATTCGAAGTTGAAGGATTTTACTTCGCCGGTCGAATATCGAGGGTTAATTAACCCTTGATGTTCGACCCTAAGTAAATGTGCCCCTAAATGCTTGAGGATAAAAACTTTAAAGGACTTGCTTTGGGGAAATTAAGTAAAATTAAGAGATGTGATAAAAAAGGTTCTTTGTTTCCCATTCTGTATAACAATACAAGCACATTATTAAATTAACAATTCTTGTACTGCATTTGTTGATGTAAGTGATCACTTATCAAATACCTAATTCAGTAGAACCCAAAGCATTTTCTAAGATTTCCCTGACTTTGTCATGGGTGGGAGTGCTTTCAAGATTGAACTACTGCAATTTAATAAAGTGCTTGTACGGTTTTATACAATGGGAGCAAGTCCCTTCTTCCATGTGTAATTTTAGACTTCTTCCTGCCTGGGACCAGCAAAAAAGATGTCAGAGCCACACATGTGAAACCTTGGAAAAAGCTGAATACTTCTGGGTCTACCTCTACAACTGTAACACTCCTGGAAACATTCTCTGAAATTCTAAATGGCAAAGTTAACATGTAATGCTGTACAACATATAGTATGTAACATTTTACGTTATATAAGAAATAAGCACATTCTGAATATAATTTTTAGCTAAAAAATAACAACTCCAACTAAATACCATATGTTTCCCACCACCATGGTGTGCAGATATCTTGGGTAGACCAAGAGACTGTTTCCTAAATGTTGTGATACACATGCAATTAGTTGTGTATAATGGTCTCTTGCCTAAGCATGTTCAAGCTTATAGTTTAGATCATCATCATCATTTATTTATATAGTGCTGTCAAGATATGCAGTGCTTAGATAACATTTGTACCAGCCATAAATCTAGCCCCAACTCTAATTGGTTAGGCATACAGAATAATGTAACTACAAAGCCATTTACAATGGCAGATCATCCTGTATTTGCAGCAGGTAAAAGTTTGCATGTTTTGCTTTAAGACTCAATCTTATCTATGCCTTAGTGAGTACCTCAGAAAGCCAAAGAGAACCACAGAAGAAAAATAATTCAGGGAGAAGTGTGTTTGCCTATTGTTATACAAGTGAAATGTTAACTAGTATTAAATAACTGGCATAAAACTGTGGGATTAAGCAAAGTTTGTGTGCAAATGCCACATAGGGGGATTTGACTATTGTGGTTATGTGTTGTTTAAACATCATGATTAACAAGTCTAATATTGTATATAGAGAATATGGGTATAAGTCAATATATATTTTTGACATTGTAGCAATATGTTCTAAAATTTGCACCACGACATATAGCACAAACACCAGAGCTGGTGAATTTTTGTTCAAACCAACACATTTTCTAAACTGTCCACTAGAAAAGAAAGCAAATAGATTTTCTGTAAATAATAAACATGAAGACAAACTTAAAAAAAGTGTTGAACACAATTTATTCTGTTGAGATTTTCATCCTACTTTATGACCTGCCAGCTTGCTCTCAGACTCTGAGCATTTGACTGTGACCTCTATTGTATTCTTATAAGAGGAATGATAATGGAAAAACTGTAAAATATAGCATTTACCCCAAAAGATACGTGTTTTTGAAACGGGCAATTCAGAAAGCTACAGTACATTAAACACACAGCACGTGCCTCCTGACTTGTTGATCAATACACATCTTGAAAAGGAACATATGCTATGAAAAGAAAGAAGAGATAGAAAAATCTCCCAGGCATTTACATGATGTCCTCTGGAGCACAGAAACTGCCAACTAAAATGGTAATGAGTCCTACAAGTAATTGTAATTAAATGTGTATGCATTCTTTACCCATTCCATTGGAAGAGTGCTTCAACAATAACAGTAAAAACATTCAATAACAATAATAATAGTAGAGCAATATTTAATAATAAAATCAAAGCTATTATGGCACATACAAAATATATGAATACCCATTAAGAAGCCATCTAAATGAAAATATAACATTAATCAGAAGGAAAAACTATGCTTACTTTAAGTATAATTATACATTTTTCACAGATCCCTCAGTAAGTATGAGATGGATATTAATTGGACTTAAGGGGTTTACTTACTTACTGTAATGTGCAAAGTACAATTTTGGATACGTACAATGCAGCATTCCCCCCATGATTCCAGCATCACTGTGGTCACCAGGGGAAGTTGTGCATGATGCTATTGTGGGTGATGTATCAAAATTGACCCAACCACACTTTCTTTTTGATGCAAAACTACAGTAAACTATATTACCAGTTCTCGTCACCAACATGACATTTGCGGCTGATTTTTAGGATGCAAATCTGCTGTGTCTATTAATGCAACCCACACTGGAACCCTGGAGTCACTTTCAGAGCACCTTAATTCCATTAATTCAGAACAAGAGAAAGGCAGTGGCACCAATGCAACTATAGGGAAGTGCAACAAATGGGGGTTTTCGCTGACTGACAACCCACAACCAATTTAGGGGCCCAGAAACTGCATTTATCAGTCATAAATCACTCCTTCAGGAGAGTAGGAAAGTATAAAACTAAGATAGAACACAGTAACACATTTCAATGGGGGAGGGTGCAAAAATGTTAGACACCCCCATTAAAATTTTCCATATATATTTTCTCCCAGGCCGATGTTCCTGTTCATAGAAAACCACACTGGCCTGTTTAAACTGTTTAATTGATGCACCGGCATTTTAATTACCATGCAGTCATCAGTGCTTGGGCTTTGGCTATTGCGCAAGTGCAGGCGAGTAATACAATTCTGTGCTAGGGGTGCCTGGGGCACAGTAAAAAAGTAGATACAATTCCAGCACAGTGATTAGACAGCTTTTCCACATTTTGGCATCAAGCTTTCCTTTAAGAGTGGCTTGGATGTTTTCTTGAACAAGCATAATATCCAAGGCTATTGTGTTCTGATCTACAGTTATCTATCGATATAGATATCAGTAGATAGATAGATAGATATATATATATATATATATATATATATATAATGTATACAATTTAAATATGAGAGTGTATGTAGATAGGTATGTATAGGTATGTGTATAAATGAGCACTGGGGGTTATTTGGAAGGATTGAAATAGACTTTTGTTTTTTTTTTTGTCAAACCAAATTAACTATGTAACTATAAAGACTACTATCCTACAGGCAAAACACATACACCAGTGGGTAGAGATGAGTAGACATTTATATAGCAAAGCCTAGTGCAAATAGCATGCAGTGATGCATGTTGTTGCAAAAGGTAAAATCACCCAGGGACAAATAATAAAGCAAATTGTATTTAGAAACCCTAAATACAATTGAAGCAATGGATATGAAGGAAGCATGGCATTTGATATGTTTGAAGTGCTTCTTATAACAGTTTAATTGAAAAATAAAGTACAACATAAAGCAACTTTTCTTTACAGATGGATACTACTTTATGACATACTGAAATGTTTGGAGAAAGAGACTTTATAGTAATATTGCTGTGTGTTAAACTGTATGTTGCTTATTGATAACGTTTGAATAATCTACCTGATATTTTCACATCTGACCACTAGATAGAGCTGGTGTCATAGGTTATATGATATTGTGTTAGGGGTTGTTGGCTTTTCGTCCATGCTGTGTCTGACTTCCGATAGCCCTCTTTTCCTGCTTTGCATCATTGTAGAGCAATGTCCTCCTATCCCAACCTATAAAGTTGCTTCTGGTAGATTGTGGCAAAGTGGGTTAGGGCAATCTCTTAATTTCTAGTCACAGCTGTGTGAGAGAGGGAATGCTTGCCAGAGTGGTAGAATCCAGTTTAATATATCGCATTGGGTATTGGTCCTAGTCAATAGGATAGTCAACCGAGGCCTACCTTGCCTCCACATGCCCATCTGAGTGCCATTTTTTGGAGTGTTTAACTCTCTACAAGCATTTCAGTAGTACTAGTTTATCCAATTTAGCTGCATTCAGGGGCAATTCTGTATCCTCTGCAACCTGAGGAATCTTTTGTTATGCTGCCCCACTGCACCCATTTGCACTAACCTATCCACCACTGGAGGGGGTCAGGGGTGTTAATAATGGAAAAAATGGCTCTTGAAGGTAACAGGAGTGACTTTTTTGCCACCCCTGGTAACTTGCAGTGTGCTGCCACCCAAGGCAAGATTGCAATGTGTTATGCCTGCAACTTTACAGTTCATTTTAGTCTGTGGTGTGGCCTTGTTTCCTGGCCTTGTGATGTTCTTATTTGGGGATCCTAGTGCTAGTGGAGGGCAAGGTAAGGTTAAAGCTGTCTTGAGCTAAATATAAGGGGTGACAACTGGACACCTTGATACTGGCCTCCACTGCCACCCATGTACATATTCAAACCATAAAAAAGATAATATTATCAGGACACACAGGATAGAATCAAAGTTTTTGGCATGTCTTTCCTCAAATTTTAGCTCCACTGAACATAGTTCTAATAATGTTATTTTTCTTATATTAACAAATAATATACTAATACTCAGTATTTCAGTTTATTCATATAACTATTGTTGGAACATGCATCACAATTAAATAGATTTTCAGAAAAATATGTTGTCAATACAAACTGCATATCTTTCTACTTGTAAACCAATCAAGAATTTACAGTCTCAGAACAACATATTACAAGACAAAGCAAAAGCTTAGTTATACCATTTAAATCAGTAGTACACTTGTTATTTTTGTCTGTATGAGATACACAAATCAAGGAGTTCACATCCTTAAAACTGGATGTGAAAAACAAAGTGCAAGAAAACTAATTAACACCTGCATAGCAAGTGATAAAACTGGATATTGTTAGCTGTATTTCTCTCTTTTTGTTATACTGTTATACTGTATGTGCAGGGGAAGTCAGCTAAAATATTCAGCACATTTGGATTATCTTTGTGTCTAATTTCATGTAACAATTCAGATTTTTATTTGTCATGGTAGGGCTTATTGATCACAAAATTTCAATGACTCAGTGGTATTGAGGCCTACTTGCCAACAGCCACATTTCTCTCTATTGGTTATTTTAATTTAAAGAAGCTCAAGATACAAGTTTGGGGGGCTGCACAGTGGAAAAAGTGATTAAGGAGTCTGTCCAATTTTTGTGACAAAGAATTATAATAGGACCTGTGGTTTTATATTGGGTTATTGCTGCAAGGGAAGTAAGATGGCGGTAAGAATGATGGATGACTGTAAAGTGACTTATAGAGGAATGGTAGCTGTATTGGTGAAACTGGGACAGAATAAATGATCGTAACACAGTTTTCTTGATAGACACAAGCTGCAGAGAAAGCTTGTTGTAAGGAGGTCTGAACCGAAGTATAGTGCGGGAAAAGTGGCAAATGCAGTAGGTATACATAGATAACAAATATATCAACTATGCCCATGTCAGTAGAGTAATATTTCACTCTGGGCATTTTGAGACTTTATTTCATTTAACCATTGTGGAAAACAATTGGGTATTTGAAAAGACTTAATGACCACCCTAATGATAGTGGCCGAACTACCGGGGGAGCAGGGGGTGCGAGGCCAGGGCCCGCACCCCCCTCAGGGCCCCACGGCAGCCCGTGCGCCACTGAAATTGCGGCCTTACGGAGGGGGAGGAGCCGGCTGCACGTCACGCACCAGGGCCCGTCCCCCTCTAGTGGCGCTACTGTCTAATGAAACAGACTTAGTTGCATCTACTAATTACATTCTGTGTCTGGTTACACTGACAACCTATCGACATCCATATACATGAAACCTACAGACACATGTACATACCTCAGGAATAACAGTTTGCACTTCAAACATATAAGGACATCAATCATATACAGTCAAGCAACATGGTAGAATGGTATGTGTGCAGATCCTACTGACAGGTGAATATCTAAGAGAGATCAGTAGTCCATACTCACAGACAACTTTGTCCCGTCATCACTTAAGATCCACACCCAGAGGCCTAATGCAAAATTATGACAGAACTCCAACCCATGATGCAGTTTGATGTCAGGTTGTAAAATATAATCCAAGAGCCTCCCCTGCTGGCATACAGAGAACTCCTAAACACTACAGATCCAATATCACTTGTGCAAAAACTGATCTCCCAGCAGTAGCGCATTTCTGCAGGAGTGGCATCAGTATTGTTGACCTTCTAGTCATGATACTACTAATGGGCAACTTTAAAACACAACAGGAGCAAAAGGGGTGAAAATATAAATGTATGCAGAAATTTGGTACACTACAATGCAGGAACAGAAGTTTTACACTTACATTTTGCAGGGGGAGGTGGGAGGGTGCACAACGTTATGCTGCTGTTAGCCTCTGTGTCACCATGATTCTCTAGAGAGTGTTATTAGTCACAGAGAGAATTAATCATATGTGGAGCTTAAAGGACTAGTTTACTGTTAACTTAAATTCTAGTATGATAAGAATTGTGATATTCAGAGAAAATGTGCAGTTGTCTTTCATTTTTAGTCTGTTGTGTCTTTTTAATTATGTACATATTCAATCAGCAGCTCTCCAGTTTGCAGCAGCTCTCTAAATGGTAGGGTCCAAATTACCATAGCAACCAGGCAGCAGTATGAATGAGACTCACTGAGTAATAGTTTCTTGGCTACCAGGGCCAGAAACCCCAATGTCAGTCACCCCGCTTGGGCTATATCCATTTGGCATCTCAGCAAGTGTGATAATTTGCATCATTTGCGTGTCTATTTGTGTGCAGATTTGTGCTCAAGTGTGTACTGTGATGTGCTTCAATGTGCATTTGATGTTTCAATGTGCACAATGCATTAGTTCACTGCAAGGTGGTCCTTCCTGGATGACACTGAGGGGCCCATTTACTAACAATTGCACTCATTTTTTCACAAATCTCTAAAAAATTGTGGTCTTCCCATTTTTTAAAAAAGCTCTAAAAAAACCACAAAAATCACTAATACAAAACTTCACCAGGTAAACGTTTTCAATGTCCTATAGAAGATAATGGGAGCTGTGGTGATCCTTTTGGGCCTTTTTATATCAATTCAGACTTTTAGAGGTTTTTAGATTTTGTTTTTTGCTAGGAATGGTATTGAATTGTAATGTGAATTCTTAGAGGTTTCCGTATTTTTTAGTGGATTGTTTTCTGTTCTTACTTTTTTTATTCGGATCTTTTAATAACTCTCATGACATTCAAAGTTTTTGAGTTTTTGAGTTTAGTCATCAATTCAAAAATAGGCTTTTGACATTACAATACATTTTGTGTGATTGGGCCATGGAAGCATATATATACTATACACTATTGTTGTCAATTTAAATTTTTGTATGTACAGAAATTGCTTTTAATCTAATGCATTACAAAGTGCATTTGTGTGTAATTTTGCCCTCTTACACCAGATATTTTTTATAACAAACCCCTTGCACTGTGAGTGAAACATATGCAAAACATACCTTTCCACTTTTTCTCCTGTTTGCCCTATAGAATTAAGAGTTGGATGAATTATAGATTTTTTTTTAATCTTATCTTATCTTATTACGAATCAGTTACTTATTATGATATCCAGAACAGAAATTATTCTGAAATTTGCATTGAATCTGTTTTCAACAGTGGTGGTTCTAGGTCTATGAACCTGGGCACCCCAGTCAACTTTCAAGAGGGGGTGAGTTTTTGGTTGGAATTATGGAGGATAGGAAGGCTGTGTCAGTCACTGTGTGTTTTCCAGGACACTGTTTTTTTCTGGGTTAGGTTTCTATTCCATAGATGATTCCGTGGATGATTTGGTGCCACTTCTATGGCAGTCTTTTGGGTTTGGGTATATGGTGATGCTTTTCTTCTATGTTTTCTCTTAGTTTCCAATGTTTTAGTATTTGCATATCATGCTGTTGTATGTCTATGATCACTGGAGTTTTGCAGGGTGTTGTGATCTATAAAGCATATTATACTGTTACAGTATGGCCATTACTGTGTTAGATACCTTCCTCTGTTTGAGTGTTTGTGAGGAGAGGACTGCAAACATCATTAATTGATTGTGGGCTTGCAGTAATATAAATTTTGCTTGAAATTCTGACATTACCCTGTCTTTTATGCAGTGTAAATGCAGCCTTGTGGTCGATTCCTCAGGCTTTAAGGAAAATTAACCCCCCCCCGAACAATGTAGGTCTCAATAAAAATATATTGAATAAAACAGCTCACATGTAAAACACTGCTTCATGCAAATAAACCATTTTCATAACAATATACTTTTTTAGTAGTATGTGCCAGTGGTTAATCATAAATGGAAAATTGCCATTTTAAAAATTAACGACCGCCCCCTGGGATCCTGGGATATGAACTGTTGCTTAAGTATTTATTTTTGGGGTATAGTTTTCCTTTAAGGGGTTGGCTGTTTAGCTTTATGGGCTCTATTTATGGCCATATTGGCATCAATTTATGAAGTATTCTGGGATGTCCCTTATTCTGTTACACCCATGCTTGGACTTGTATTGAACTGGTGGGGGCTATTTGAGCCTCTGTGTAATTGAAATGTCAGTGCCTATTTTGGATCCCAGTCTGGGTCTGGTTACACCTAATGCTATATTTAATGTCCACTATTTTAACAATTAATCTTTGTACTTGCTCCTTTAAGTTTATGTGCACATCAATGAATTGGTTATGTGAAATGACATAATTTTCTGCTCCAGGTAATGCATGCACTACTGGATATGAGAAATCCATCCACTAACCATTTTTTTCCATAATAAAAGTAATTGTACAGTAAAAAAATAAAAATGGGGTAAAATAAAAAATATGGTCAATATAGTTAGTTGGTTTGCAGTACAAAACTGTTGTTAGCTGTCAATCCTAAACAGAATTTTTATAGGAACGGTTCAGTGTAAAAATAAAAACTGGATAAATAGAAAGGCTGTGCAAAATAAAATGTTTCTAATACAGTATACTTAGCCAAAAATGTATAAAGGCTTGAGTGACTGGATGTCTATCATAATCACCAGAACACTGTTTCCTGATTTGCAGCTCTCTTTATTTCCACTGATTGGTTACCAGGCAGTAACCAATCAGTGACTTGAGGGGGGCACATGGGTCATAACTATTGCTTTTGAATCTGACCTGCATGCTAAGGATCAATTGCAAACTCACTGAACAGTTATGTCCCATGTGGCACCCCTTAAGATGTTGACTAAGAGAAAGAGAGCTGAAAAGTTATTTTCTGTTCTGCTATTTTAGACATCCATTTACTCCAGCCTTTGTAGATTACATTATGGCTAAGCATACTGTATTAGAAACATTTTTTATTTTGCACAACCTTTCTATTTATCCAGTTTTTATTTTTATACTGAACCGTTCCTTTAAAAATTCTGTTTAGGATTAACAGATAACAATAGTTTTGTATTGCAAACCAATTACCTACAATACTCCAATCTACGTGCAAAGTGGACATCCTAGATATAGTTGTTAGGGGTGTCTCTATGGGATGACTTCTGCTTTTATGCAGGATCTGTTCAACTGTTTGTTTTTTGTTCATACAGTTCATTGCAGTGTCAGCAATCTGGTTGCTAAGGTCCAAATTACCCTAACAACCATGCATTGATTTGAATGAGAAAATGAAATATTAATAGAGAAGGGTCAAAACAGAAAGATGAGTAATAAAAAGTAGCAATAACAATAAATTTGTAGCTTTACAGAGCATTTGTTTTTAGATGGGGTCAGTGACCCACATTTAAAAGCTGGAATGAGTCAGGAGCAGAAGGCAAACAATTCATAAACTATAAAAAAATAAATAATGAAGACCAAATGAAATGTTGCTTAGAATTGGCCATTCTAAACATACTATAAGTTAACTTGATGGTAAACCACCCCTTTAAGGAGTCATGCTCGTGCGCCACTTAAAGCTCTAGCACTTGTAGTAAAGTATGTGACTCTACCGTTATCATATCCATCTTAAAGAGATAATGACACCAGAAATTTAACCTTTTTTTTACATCTACCATAAAATTGACTTTGCATGCTTCTTATAATTTTACCATAAAGTATTTGCCCAATGCTTTTACATTACCAATCTGACTCCCTGTGATCACCTATGAGGGGGCTGCCATATTTGTGCAGCAGGAGTCCATTAGCATTAGAAACTCTAACTGACAGGCTGAGATGGGACAGTCAGGTAGGCAAAACAGTCAGGTTTAGGAACTTCAACTAACAATTACAATAACTTACAAAAACAAACATCTCAGCAAAATACGATCAACAACATGACCTGTAGTTAACTTTTAATGTACAGTCAGCGTTGGACTGGAAATAAGGGGACCCACCGAGTTACTAACCTCCCCCACCCCCAAGTGCATGCGCCAACATCAGCGTGCATGTTGCCGCGCATGTGCTAACAGCGCTGCAATTAATTTTATTTGGGGGTCCTGATCGGCAGAGGGGGGCAGGGCCGGCGGGGGCCCATTAGGGCCTGCCCAGTCTCATGCTGTGTACATTCATATTTTAAAAAGTAGTTTTTTAGTGTCAGTATCACTTTAAGCACCTCTTCTCCATGATAAACAGATTCAACTTGGCAGACCTTTCTTCTTGATTGAGATCTTTTATTCCTTTTAAAAAGGATCCCCAACCAGTAGGTCGTGAGCAACATGTTGCTCTCCAACCCCTTGGATGTCACTCTCAGGGTCCTCAAAGCAGGTGATTATTTTTGAATTCCTGGTTGGAGGCAAGTGTTAATTGCATAAAAACTAAGTATAGTGGCAAGTAGAGCCTATTGTAGGCTGCCAGTCCACACAGAGGCTACTAAGTAGCCATTCACAGCACTTATTTGGCACCCAAGGGACTTCTTCATGTTTCTGTTGCTCCTAAACTCTTTTTACATTTGAATGTGGCTCACAGGTAGAAAAGTTTGGGGACCCCTGGCTTAGATGATTAGAATTTAATAAATTGCTTCCCCACTGACTAATTCCCATGCTGCCCATCATCAGCAACGATTTACTACAGTGTGCGTCAGCTTGATGTAACAGGAGCTAAGCAGTGCGATAGTGACGCTAAGGAAAGCTGCAGTAGCCCGCGGTCAGGTCAAGCTGCAGGAAGTTGCGATGCTGATGATGCGCACTGATCACCTGGCGGAGCTGAGCATGCGCCGTGCTCTGGGAAGGAGGGGACTAGCAGCGATAGCATTTCTAACCGGGCTGTCAGTATCACTAACGCTAGAGCTCAGCATTATGGAGGAAAAAGCGTAGGATTAAAAAAAGAAAAGGGGAAATAATCCTCTAGGGCAAGTGGGAGGCCGAGCGCAAGGGCTAAAAGTGTGAGAAGCGTCAGTGGGCTGTTTATTTGCTGCCAGTAGCAGCCATGGGGAACGAAGGTAGTATAGAAGGAGGGGAGGGGATGGCTGGATTAGCAGAGGGGATGGCAGCGGATGGCAGAGGGGGTTTGGGCCAGATCCCCGCAGGAATGGAGTCTCAGTGGGGGCAGCTGAGCGAAGAAGAGAGAAAGCAGATCGCCGCTGTGATGTCAAGGGCGCAGGATCTGGGAAAAGGGAGCGACGCGGATCGTCCATTACCAAGGCAGGGAATTTACCTTTTCTTCTCCTCTTTTACTCAAACAGCTGCTGCCAGGAGCGATAGGCACCGAGTGTGAGCGGCGTCCCTCCTGGCTTGTCCCTGGCTGCTGTGTCCGTGAGTCCGTCAGTACGTGACGAGCTGCAATGTGTTGGCTTTGTCATACAGACACTGCTCCCTGCTTAACACTTGCTCTCACTTAATGGAGGAGGAGGTGAATTATTAGACTGGCTCGCTAAGCTCTGCAGGGAAGGGCAGACACACTGTACATCCACGCTGGGGAGGGAGGCTTCTAGGGCTGAACAACACTTGTATCCCGATAACACACTATTCTCATATCGCGCGTGCACAATGATAGCTTTCAATCAGGGAGCCGCTATTGCTGAACTACAGCTCCCATGATCCAGCGTCGGAAATCAGGTGTAATCTAAGAACAGCTGAAGGGCCACAGGTTGCACAGCCCTGCTTTAAATGGACAGCTCTCCCCAGTGGCTCTCCCACACTATTCATGCACTGTTCTGAAATACCACAATGTGTTGCCTATTATATATATTTATATATATATATATTTATATATATATATATATATATATATATATATATATATATATATATATATATATATATATATATATATATATATATATATATATAACTGTCCCATTATATAATTTTATATTGTGGACAAACTATTGCACTTGCCCGATATTTGTTCCATTGTATTGAATTTGGGGCAGAGACTAGAATTCCTTTGCTGGTAGATTCCATAGAAATAAACGTTCTTCTCTGTCCATGGTGCTGAAGTTCAGCATAGTGAGTATGGCAGCTGTGGCCATTTTATTAGGATGGATGCGCCTCCCAGACCCAGAGAGACTGCACACTGTTGCTCTGACTCCTATGCTTAGTGCTGAGAAACTTCATGTATTAATACCCAGAATAATTGTATTGTAATTATACAAATCCCCCCCCACACACACACAGTTATTGTTGTGTAGCTGTGGTTGACAGCAAGTTCTTTTGCCTCAGATACTTTTGTTGATGATATAAGGGTTTTGTGCCTAGGATTTAAGCCAATTGTAATTTTTTTTTAAAATTCATATAAATTTCTTTCTTTAAATTTAAAGAGCAATTATCTAATTGTTTAAATAGGGTTAAAGTAAGCTATTGTAGCAAAGGTTTGAACAGCTCTAGTAGGTTTCTGAATTTTTTTTTTTTTAAAAAACTCACTGCCAGTAACAGTTTGTAGCATTGCCCTTGTGGAATTTTATGTCAAACGCCCATGCAGAATGGCCTTTGATGGCTCACACATGCACGCTGAGCTCCTTTATTGAATAGGCCTTAGTGGGCTTACAGGCCTTACACTCTTGAGGATTACAGTTAAGAATTGTTTACAGCTCATAATTGAATTGCCTAGACCTGCATATTACAGTTGTAATACAGAGTTGACTTGGTCCCTATTGCTGGAATCAGATTTTTGGTTTATCATGAAATTGTTAAAAGGAAAGATGCTTTATATTAACAATTATATGATTAGCATACACAGTGGTTGGGGGTATGACTAATTTGCCAAAATACTGATATTAATAGCATCACAGTTTTTTCATAAGCCGTTGAGTCACTGTATTCAAACAGCAGAGAGTTGGAGAGAAAAGTGAACTCCTACTAAACTTTAGTCATAATGTATTCATCACCATAATGCTGCATTTTAACAGCAACTAAGTTTCATGGGCAAAACTATTACATTTAACAAAAGGTACCTGGAACACGGCTTCAAACTTTTCTTACAACCACAATGTAAATAAGCATTCATCTTAAAGGAATAGTTCAGTGTGAAAATAAAAACTGGATAAATAAATAGGCTGTGCAAAATAAAAAATGTTTCTAATATAGTTAGTTAGCAACAAATGTAATGTATAAAGGCTGGAGTGATTTTATGTGTAACATATCAGTCAGAACTGCTTTTCAGCTCTCTTTGTTTACACTGACTGGTTACCCTGGCTACCAGGCAGTAACCAATCAGAGACTTGAGGGGGGGGGCACATGGGTCATATCTGTTGCTTTTGAATCTGAGCTGAATGCTGAGGATCAATTACAAACTCACTGAACAGAAATGTACCATGTGGCCCCCCTTCAAGTCGCTGACTAATTACTCAGAGTTATAGAGCTGAAAAGCAGGAAGTTGGATTCTGGCTGTTTTATTACACATCCAATTACTCCAGCCTTTATACATTACATTTTTGGCTAACTAACTATATTAGAAACATTTTTTATTTTGCACAGACTATCTATTTACCCAGTTTTTATTTTCACACTGAACTATTCCTTTAAATCAATTTAAGCGGAGTGTTCTTTTCAGCACACACGTATTAATGATGTTCATGGCCATGGAGTGCTCGTAGAACTGAAGCAATATTTTGTTATAGAACTGTACAAAAGTGAGTAACGAGATGATGGCAAAAAAATCATTTTAACAGGACTCAACGCATTTGTTATACTTTGCCTTGTTCTTCTAAAGATAGCGATACATCTAAAAGTAAAAATAATGATAATAGTGTCTCATGGATTGAAATGTTTGTCTTTTGTATCCATTAAAGATCAGAACAGTCTCTTGGAGATGCTGCTTATTGATGATTCACTGCTATCAGTGTGCAGCAGTCTACCATATTGTCACTGCCAAATTGCATATTGATTGTAAGCCTTCAGTTTTAGCCAATTCAGCTTCTTATACTTTCTATCACTATTTCCTCTTCAAAACATGTTGCACTCCAAAAATCATATTATCAGTTCTGCTCGCTTCACATTTCAACGCGGTTTTTATTCTCATGTTCAAGTAAATTCAGCTCGGTTTCTTAGAAATGCACAAATCAATATATATACTATTTTACCTGCATACTAATCTTCCAGGAGTATCTAGAAAATGAAATAGGCATTTCCTTCCAACCCCACCCCCCTAAATGGCTTTCAGGCTTTGCCAGGCTCAGCCACTTCTCCAGGCACCCAGAAAAGGCCAGCAAAATCATTCCATCACCATTTCCAGTTGATATAGAATAAGATTAATAAACTAGGGTCTTGCTTAAATGCAACAAGCTGTTTACAGAATGCATTATATTTTGTAAACCACTACCACAAGCCTGTACCAGTATCTCTGCAAAGCAGGGTAATAACTGCATCAATTAGATAGGCATACCAGGAAGGCTTCTGCTTCAAAGATTTACATCTGACAATGACATGCAGCACTTTTGCCAACAACTTTTGTCTTATTGTTAGTGGTGGAATAGTTTCATGTATCAACCAAAATCCATCCAGGAACAAGACAAATGTCGATGTCTTATCAAGTCATCAGGTGATTCTAGATATTGAGAGGGTTGTTATGATTTTTGAAGGCCTAGCATGGTTGGCCTATGATGTGTCATTGTACTCTACTTTACTGCAGTTACGTTATATTGACTGTATGTACCTGCATGCCTTTTTTGAATTTCTTTTTTGATTGAGAAAATATATTTAAAAATATTTTTCTCTTACTGTTTTGTTGGAGACATGGCATTCTGAAACAGAATAGAAGATTACATTGCTTATTTGTGGAACCCACTACATTCAATGATTTCAAGAAACGGTCATACAGTATGAAGAAGCATTTTCAGTGCAAGGGAAAGAGTAAAAAAAAGAAGGTGAAAGCAGAGCACATCAACAAGAAGAAAGTAAAGGGAATTCATTTTGATCTTTAGGCAATAGAAGTGGCCATAGTCAGCCAGGAATTTGATTACTTTTTACCAAATGTTTCTCCAATGCAATGACATTTTCTTAAAGGAACAGTTCAGTGCAAAAATAAAAACTGGGTAAACGGTTAGTCAGCGACTTGAAGGGGGGCCACATGGGACATAACTGTTTAGTGAGTTTGCAATTGATCTTCTGCATTCAGCTTAGATTCAAAAGCAAACAGTTATGACCCATGCAGCCCCCTCTAGTCACTTATTGGTTACTGTGTGGTAACCAATCAGTGGAAACGAAGAGGGCTGCAAAACAAGAAGTAGTGTTCTGGCTATTGTTAGACATCCAGTTGCTCCAGCCTTTATAGATTACAATTTTGAATAACTAACTATATTAGAAACAATTTTTTATTTTGCACAGCCCATCTATTTACCCTGTTTTGAGACTGAACGATTCCTTTAAGATCATAACCATTAAGATCATTTATTTTTCAGTGGAGGCATACAGATATAAAGTGGAACAGATTGGAAATAAGCCCCACTTGAGCCTTTTGAGAAAAGGGAAATATATCTGTTTGGGAGGGGGGGGAGATGTGAGTGGTACATTTAAGTGATTTACTGATAAAATGGAAATCATTCTTGTGTTCAAGAGAACACAAGAATCATTATGAATGAGTTAGTCATATGTTCTTCAGCTTTGATAGGGTTATTTAGCAGAAAGCAAGACCCCTGAGCCACACATATGCTAGGTCTGTTTAAGAACTTGAAAAACTTTTTATACCCAACGTCTTTAGAAATTGAGGAGCAGGGTGTTAAATAAATAAATAAATAAATATATATATATATATATATATATATATATATATATATATATATATATATATATATATATATATATATATATAATCTCCTACAAATAAATGGAAAAAATGTTTATGGCACACCTATACAATTCAAAATGTCATATTGGAGCTGACCACAGAAAAGCTCACCCATTTTTCATTTATTTCTTTGGGATTCGTAGAAGCATATTTATCGGTGGGTTAAAGTTACTTCATCATTTGATAAATACACTTCTAAAAATCTAATTGGAATAAATAGAAAGTGGGTGAATTTGGTTTGTGATGAGCTCTAATTTCACATTTTGATAAATCTGTCCATATGAGTTTGTTTGGTCACTTTGACTTCTGAAGTGTTTAGCTGCTTTGTTTAGCCATTCTGAAGCTAAATGAGATTAACAAGTTCTTAAAGACACTTTTCTGTAGTTTCAAGTGAAGCCTGAGTGGAAGGACTAGGATAGACGGATTCACTGTTAGTCATCCCCTCCCCAAAGAATAGAATTATTTGTTTGTCCCTCTGCACATGCACAGTAGTGTAAAAAAAGGAGGGACTGTGCATGCAAAATCGATGTACCCTGCTAAAGTTTACAGACCGCTAGAATATTATCCTTATTAAAGGAGTATTTACTGACTTAGGTGTAACACTGCACAATTGACAAGAGCAACTAATGATAATGAGCATTTAGTTAGTACCAGTCTGCTACCAGGTACAAGATAATACTTCAAGAGGCTTGTTTGTTATTTAGTATAGGATTAGGCCTCATTCATCTTTTTGTTGTCACCATTAGACTATGCTTAACATATCCCACAACAACTAATGAAGCGTTTCTCAGAGAGAATGTCCATAAATGCTAATTGCTGACTGCTTAACTATTTAAATTTGTACTTGTAGTTTTGTATGAATTCATTTTTATCAACTAAAGTCATTTTAAATGTCTGCTTTTTCAAGAAGCCACAAACCTCACAAATTAGAGCAGAGGTTTGTACATCTTTTTGGTTCTGAGCCTATATTGAGGTCCAGCATTTGCTCTGGCTCCCTTTTACCTTAAAATGGTTAGAGTAATACCATCCTATAGTTGACTAATCTCTCTAATAAACTGTCTATATTTAGGGCCATTCAATTATTGGTTTTCATCGTTTTTTGTTCTTGTAATAATATTTTCATTTTATTTATGTTTATACATATTATAGTTCATATAGTAAAACAGAAAAATGAATATAACCAATAATGTATAGTTCCTATAGTAAAACAGAAACATGAATATAACCAATAATGTATAGGTCCCTGTTCCCAAATTCCTTTTTTTAAAGCAATTGTGGAAGGAGAGAAAGTAGTTAATTACACTCCCTGTATAATGGACTGCTATCATGCTTTCTGTAAGATTAACAACAAAGAGGGGAAGGGAGGGCTTGGTTATACAGAGCTCATTAACTCTAATTAAACTAAATTAGCTGATTGGATATGTGGATTTGGATGTATGTATAGAATCAAAGCATTGATCTGTTAGAAATTAAAATTAGAATCCAATTACACACATATATATATATATATATATAAAAAGGATCAGCACACTCTTTGTTTCTTGTGAATGAAGTGTATTTATTTGTATACAACATTACATCCGACGTTTCAGTCCCTACCCCAGGATCTTGCATCGCTCTCTCTCTCTCTCTCTCTCTCTCTCTCTCTCTCTCTCTCTCTCTCTCTCTTCTCTTTTATTTATATATATATATATATATATATATATATATATATATTTTATATATATATATTTTATATATATATATATATATATATATATATATATATATATATATATATAAATGCCAAAAGCATTTATATACTGAAACACAATATTGAGACATATGAAACAGTATAAGTAAAAGGAGAAAAGTATCAAAAGAGATGTGACTTTTCTGGAAAGGTCAATATTGCTCAACTACGACTTTTCAATGGTTCAGTGAAATTCTATTTATTTTCTTTCTTGTTCCAAAAAGGTCAAAATGTGGTATCATTGCTGTTGGTGACTATTCTCAGAAGTGGGGAGCAACTCTTCCCTTCTAATATGTGACCTCCCTGGAACAAGTCACTGATTTACAATCTTTATAAAGCAGGTGTATTTACGTTACATGAGTTGCGATTCACACCTTAGAGATTATCAAGGAAAATGCCACATCGCTGATTTCTTAACGATATGTGTATGTATGGAAGCCATTGCTTCTCAGAAAAATGCTACCGATAAATGTTACCTGTAACATATTTGTACTGACATGTTGCTGTTTTTATGTTGTGGGGAGAGCATATTTCCAAACTGTTAAAATAATCTGCATAAACTTAAAATAATGATACACATTTTGAACATGGTGTATTCAGTGATAATTAAATGTTATTTTACATATGTAGAATATTTAAATAACAGCCAGCTTTAGATACTTATCTTGATGAGTGTAGATTTTTATTTTTTTTAGTTTTAGTTTGATTTCCTTTATTTGCACTGCTTGATTATAAAACATGATGACTGCAACATTTGTGATGCTGGAATTGTTTATTTAATCATGTCCTACAATTGACTTTTAGTTATTTTAGTTTTGTCCTTAATACTGGTTCTGTTCTTTGTATCTCTGCACATTGTTATTAGTCCCAGTATAAAAACAAGGCTTTTAGATCTACTGCATAATGCTCACAGTTCGGCTGAATATGAGTCCCTGATTGCACTTATTGTCATTTTGTATGAATATATAATATTTATTTTGTCAGCTGTAGCTGCTTGGCTAGATCAGACCATGTACAAATCCTTTGCAATGTGAAAGATTGTATTTGTATAATATGTAAGCATGAAATAATAATTCTGTATCTAACTAGCTTTTTTTAGATGACCTATGACAGTGTTGCAGCAGCAAAATTTACATTGACAAGTTCCTAGGACAGGGTAGAACAAAAGCTGAGTAAACATTAGCAAAAAACACACTTAGAACACAAATCAGTACTTGATCCAAAGCCACTATTGTTACAATGCAGAACTCATATTCTGTTGAATTGATTCCACTAGAGAGTTTGTATGGTCCAAGGTTGTAAGATCGTTCAATACTCCTGCAGTAATACATTCACCTCACAAGCGACACAATGCTATACCACCTGTTACAGAAACCTTATTGGAACAGACATTGCATAAAAGCCCCTTTATCTGTATTGTATAAGCAAGTGGAAGGAGCAAGAGGCTCATGAGCTGCATGCAAATTAAGTTATTAAGGATGGCAGCACCACAGCTGGGGGTTTATTGTTGGCACTTGACTTCATCAACAGAAAATTTTAAATTATATTGCAACATCTTTACCCCAGTTCCCCTTGCAACACATCAGCATGAACCACTCCCGTCAGCCACAGTTCAGCCCATACTCAGTCCCAATTCCATGCATTAGTGTCATTGGCAAAGCTGGTTCATGGCCAGTGATGACTACAAAAGGGCCTGGTTTTATGTTCCAGGTTTTATATATTAGTCGCAACTGAGTGTGCTATTGTAAAATTTGCTTTGTAACAAACTTTAGTAGAGATTCAAGCAGGGGTCATAGTCACTGAGAAAAGCCAACCAATGTGTCAACAGTTTAAAGAGTCTATTTAGGGGTTCATTACTTCTTTTAAAAGTGAGAGAGAGGGGAAATTAAATTTTAGAAAATAAAAGGTAGGAAATAGAAACAAAAACAATGTAATAGTAACCTGCTCATTTTTGGATGCCCACAAAAATATTAAGTTTGATTTGTAAACTGCTCTAGAAAACCTTGTCCTATATCATAAGTAAAAGTAGCTGATTTCAAAGTCTGCTCCATTAATAGACATGAGAAATGGATTGAAAATAATTAAAAATCACAATGTACAATATGCTAAAAGGAGAACTAAACCTCCATTGTGAGAAGTCCCCATTTGCCCCCCTCCCTGCCTCCCCCCTGCACAGTCTTACCCTTGAATTCTTTACCCTCTAGAAATAATGACCGCACATGTAGAGTGATCACAGCGGAGCCATCTTCTTCTCTTCGGTAATCTTAGTTGAGTGAGTGGCTTATTGGCGCATGCACAGTTGGAGCGATCTTCCCGGTTTGCGACAAAGAGCTGGAAAGAGATGGAAATTGCAGCAGGGAAGAAAGAAGACACGAAAATTACAGAAGAAAAGAAGATGGCGTCCGTGAGCTCCGTTGCTCCCACTCTGCATGTGTGGTCGCTATTCCTAGAGGGGAAAGAATACAGGGAGGAGGCAGGGAGGGGCCAGCGGAGAGGGGCCAATGGGGACTTCTCACAATGGGGGGTTTAGTTCTCCTTTAAGGTTTTACAAACCCATTTCTTGTATAAATTGTGTTTCATTAACCAGCATTATTCAATGCCCAGCATCTTAATAGACAGTTTTTATTAAAACAAAAATACATGTTTCAGGGCACACCGAGCAACCCAACGAATATATAATTGAAAATTACAGGGTTTTGCAAAACCTTATGGCATACAAACTTACTTTACAACCTTTAATTACAAATTAGTGCATGGACAGATTGTTTTTATCTCTGGCTTACAAATTAGTTTGTTTTCAAATGTAAAATATTTGCCAGAGCCTAATTAGAAATATGTATCAAACTTATTTCTAATTGTTTACCTTCCATGGTAATATATTAAATTGTGATCTTCTGTGGCCATAAGTTTCAACATGGTAATGGTAAAGACATACTTCTTCATATCACTCTCTCTATAAAATACTGAATTGGCTTTAAAGATTTTTTTTTTTTTTTTTTTTTAAAGAAGCCACTGTCTTTCTATTATTTCAAGTCATGTTTTGTAATTGTGTGTTACTTTTTATTACGCAACTCTGTACATTAAAACATTGCATTGATAGAATAGTCAGGGATCAATACAATAATAGAATATAATTAAGTACACAAATACAATACTAACAAGATTAAGTGCTAAGTGTTGAAGAGAGAAGAGGAAGGCAGTTCCTCCTTACAATCTTACTAAGTTGTCATATTGAAGATTTAGACAATTAAATTGCCACAAATTATATAAAAAGAAAAGAAGCAGTGGGTACAGAACATGACATTTATTGGAATATCATAATATTGAACATTTAAGGGTATAATTTCTTCACAATCATCAACTAATTTAAATGCTTAAAGGAGAACTAAAGCTTAACTAAAGAATAGGGCACAAACTATGTACATTTTTTTTGGGCTTCTGTATCAGCTCAAGGCAACTAGATCCCTTTAGCAGTAAAGATCTGTGCCTCTGAAGATGCCCTTGAGCTTCCCATCTTCTTTTCTGCCCGTTCACTGCATATGCTCTGTGCTGCTATAATTTTCTGATTTTAGGGACTGATGCACAAAAAGATACTGAATATATATAATATAAATGTCACCATATAAGGCAGATCTGTAAAAAAATCATATTTCTACATGGCAGCTCAGAAACCAGCACAATTATCATCAGAATGTAATAATCAGTTCTGTAGCATTAGCTAATATGACAGGCAAGCCTCAATTTCTGCTTGATGATATGCGACAACTCCTAAACTTAGCTTCTGAACAACCGCTCAGAGCACACTAAGCATGTGTGTGTCATTAACAAATCCAAGATGGGAAACTCCTGTGACAATTTTAAAGGCCAGGATCATTAATACTGTAGAGATGCTGAACCTTTAGGCTGGTTCAATAAGTTCAGTCTATAAAATATGGCATTTCTAGCCATATTCATTTTCAGGCTTTAGTTCTCCTTTATTCCTAATTCAATGTAACAAGTACAACATTTTAAACTATTACATGGGGCAATATGGAGAAAACACCAGAAATTTAGAAAACATGAACTATTAGCACACTTAGAGGCACATTTATCAAAGGTTGAATTTCGAATTCATGTGAGTTTTTAAAAACTCCCCTGAATTCCTATAAATTCAAAATTCTAACCATCGCAATTTACTTAAAAAAAAAATCTAATTTTTTAAACTCAAATGAATGAAATCAACTTGAAAAGTCGAATCGAATTTGAATCAAATTTTAAAAACTTGATTTAAGTTTTTTCTCCAAAAAAAACCTTGAATGTCAGGAAGGCTGCAAACAATTCAAAATTGACCCCTGCACCCTTCCCATTGACTTAAACAGCAAATTGGCAGGTTATAGGTGGCGAATAGTCAAATTCGATTTCTTAAAGGGCCAGAGTATGATAAGTCTCGAAAATTTAATTAAAAGTTTTTAAAAAAGCTTGAATCAAATTCAAGTCAAATTTGACAGTTTTGACGATACAAAAAAATACAATACCATACAATAAATCTGCCCCTTATTTAAAAGAAAAAGAAAAGGATCGTAAAACCCCCACACTCTCAAACAATATCTAGTTTGAATAATTTAGTGATTGACTAAATGTTGTGTACCAATTATTGCACTTTACCATTAAAAACACTGAATTAATTTATGTCTTTAATTCTTGTATTTCGATAATTAATTATTCAAATAGGATAATAAAGTGCCAGTGCTAATTTCTAATTTAATCTATTTTTTTTTTTTTTAGAAATTAGCACTGGTACTTTATTATCTTAATTGAATAATTATCAAAATTAATTAAAGACATTAATTGAGTGTTTTTAATGGTACAGTGTAATAATTGGTAACAACATTTAGTCAATCACTAAATTATTCATAATAGATATTATTAGAGTATGGGGTTTTACTATCCTTTTCTTCTTTTTCTTTTAAATAACTGATACCTGTACTAGTAATTTATACCTCCTCCTCTCTGTGAGGTGAACTTTGTGTAAATTTAAACATTTTGGGAGAGTAAGTTGGGAACCGCCGTTTGCAAAACAAGGCTCAGATCAGCAGACTTGTGACTGTTTACTTTGCTTTTTATCTGCTGACCCACAACTAGTATTGCAGAGTTAGCATCCACAAATGTAAATAGAGAACTTTTGGCATTCTGTCAATTTCAGGCTTTACTGTGATTCTTTGCTTCCAATTAACCATGGGCACAGCCAGTTTTTCATAACAAAATGGCTTACTGAATACATATTTAGAAGCATCATTCAATACCTACTGTGTGCACAGTGTGCTTTTTTCTTAAAACGTAAGCTATGTCAAAATGAAAATCTGCTAAAATATGAGAAATGATAGCAACTGAGAAGAGCTTTGTTGTCTCTGTCCTGTATCCTCATTTTGTTTCCCTTTTTTCCTAAATTATCATTATTCCTATTTTTTATTTTGATGTGCTGTTGATTATGATAAATCACAAGCAACGACTTTTAAGCAGTCAGAAAAAAGAAGGCATCAAGAGACATTTGTCCAACAAACCATTTCCATTTTATAATCATTTGCTAGACATGTGGTGGCTGGTATTAGTTGTCATTTCATGCAAATGCTTTAAATTCAAAGTTTATTGGATATTTATGATTTTTTGTGATTGTATTGCTTGCTTTTATGTCGATGCTGGTTAAATGAAATCTTTCTTGAAATGTAGGCAACATAGACAATGCCAAGATTGATTCAAACCATTGGTGTTTCTATCCGATAACTCTATTTTTTATTATTTATTTTTAAACCAGTAATGCGATTGGTTTTCCATTCGCATAATGCACTAAAGTGTAATGTCCGTAACTGAGTTAATATTGTATCAAGAGGAAATTCGAACATTCAAGAGTGTTTATTAAAACATGTTCAATATAAAATGGAAGGCAGTCTTAATCCATGGTTAAAAATAGATTATTTGAAAAATACTTGCATATATACGGGTATGGGACCTGTTATCCAGTATCGGGCCTTGGGGGGTTTCCGGATAACAGATGTTTCCATATTTTGGATCTTGATTCCTTAAGTCTACTAGAAAACCATAGAAACATGAAATAAACCCAATGGGTTGGTTTTGCTTTTAATAAGGATTAATTATACCTTAGTTTGAATCAAGTACAAGGTGCTGTTTTATTACTACAAGGAAAAAGGAAATATTTTTAAAAAAATTTGGATAAAATGGAGTCTGCAGTCTTTCCGTAATTCAGATCGTTCTCATACTGGGTTTTCAGATAACAAATCCCATACCTGTATAACATTTCAAATAGAGAAAAATGCCCTATGCAATCAGACCAAAATCCTATATTCTAAATAGACTGCTGCACACTAGAAACTTGTTCAATAAATTATTTTGTCATCAATGTTTCAACCCTCACTGGGGTCTTTATCATCATACAATACAATTCAGAATAAATAGACCCTGAGACATATCCAGAAACAGCCCCCACTATCAAGAGTCCATGTCAGGGTGGAGAAGTCCCATAGTTAATATTATAATACCACCACCTAAAGGTAATAGCAATACATTGAAATGTAAAATTTGATTCCATACAAAGATAAAACTTTACACATTACCTGAGTTTGTAAAAATTACCAATATACAATATAGACACAAGGGAGTCATCTTTTAACACTGGGGAATTTATTTGCACCTGGGCAAAGTATTCATTCATGCCCTTTTGTAATATTCTAAATGCAGCGCTTATCTAAATACACTACGGAAGCAGTTAATCTCCTGTGGGATATCAGTTTGGCTGAACATTTATAATTTAATGAGAATTTACTGGAAAGTACAGAGAAAACACTAAAAGGTTAATATAAATATTTTTTTCCTTTAGTCTCAGCAAAATTTTACATTATTAACCCAGTTTTATAACATTATATTGACTTTCAAAAAACAGACTGCTACAGAAATAATGTACCTGTATGTATATGTCGAAGCTGAGGGGCTATATCGCCTCTTATGAAATAATATGCTTTGTTTCTGAAAATGGATTTATTTTTAAGTGAACGGCCACGGGCCACCCCCCCCCCACAAATATCTGAAGCTGCAATGCTATTAGTTTGTAGAATTTTTTCTGAATACAATAACACGTGATAGAAAGTGGCTACCTTTCTTTCCTTACCTTTCCCGCTAAAACCTCAAAAACTAAAGCAGCATCTTATTTGCACATATAACAAGGTTTGCTCAATATTTAGCTAATTAATTAATATTTATATACACAAAATATTGGCTTTGTTATACTAATGAAGATGTCAAATATTAGCCATAAATAAATTACTAATTTTAACACCACAGTAATATTCGTTGCACAAGTAACTGATGTAATTAGCTACTATGCAAATATCATTAATAAAGTGTAGCTATTACCAATATCATTAATAATGGGTCATTTTCAAAGATAGCAATCAGAATAAAATGCATGTAATATGGCAGAGTAATGGTAGGAATTATAAGAAGTTGAAAAGTTTTATTTATTTATGTTAATCTCTGTCTCTTTTTTAATCAGAAGTCCTAACATTGATAAGAACCAGTCTCCAAGACATCTAAGCAAACCTCCAGATCCAGGACCTACCGGCCTTCCTAAGAGCAGAACAGTAGATGCATTCAAAACAGAGGTGAAAGCACCAGGCAGAAGTCCTTCAACTATCAGCTTAAAAGAACCCAGGTCGAAAGCAGATATTAAAGAAGAACAAAAGCCAAGTATGATGAGTAGTTTTCTTACAGACAGTAACCCATTAAATGTAGTCTCTTCTGTTGTAAACAAATTCAGTCCCTTTGATCCAAAGTCTGATCTTGGAGCAAATCAGGAGGAAACCAGTGGGAAACAAAAATCTGAACAGGAAAAGACAAAGGATGGCAAAGGAAATGCAATGCCTTTACAACAGCAGCAACATCCACCAAAAGCTGTACAACATAAAGGGCAAACTATGTCTACCACATTACCATCAGTCACTGAGCAACAACAGTCAAGTAAGCCTGCGCAGACGCAGTCCAAGCCAATTTCTTCACAGCAGAGTCCATCAAGGAAAACAGCACAGCCTTCCGATGCAACCAAACCACCCACACAATCTGCCATATCAAGAACCCCATTGCCTCATCCATCAAATCCCATAAAACCTGCAGCTGTAGAGCAAGGACATTCTACCTCATTGTCCCAAGTTCCAGAAGCTAATACCATTCAAGACAGGCCTGCCAAACCGTTATCACAACCTGTTATACATAAACAGCTTGGACAAAAATCAGCACCGTTAAAGCAAACAACATATTCACAACAGGGGTTAAGTACATCACAACAACCATCTGAGACTGTTAAAAAACCTGTGCAGGAACCTAACAAGCAACCCACAACACCCCAAGGTAATGCCAAAATGAATGTGGAACAAACTGTAAAGCCACCACCCCAACAGCAAAGTCTACCCATGAAGCAACCTTCAGAAAGGCCAGGACCACAAAGGCAACAAGGTCCAGCAGTGCAGCCAATTAAACAACACTTTCAGGCTACACCTACAACAAATGTAAAACAAACAGCACAGAAAATGGAGCCAGCAAAGCCAACTTTAAGCAAGGAACTAACACAACAGCTCCCACATCAATTAACTGATACAAAAACAGAGTCTAAAAAACAAAATGGGGCTACACCAAACTTACCTATACCCAAGACTATATGCCCTCTTTGTAAGTCCACTGAACTTTTGCTGGGCACAAAAGAAAATGTCAATTATAATACCTGCACTCAATGTCAAACCACTGTATGCAGCTTGTGTGGCTTTAATCCCAATCCACATATAACTGAGGTAAGTTTACTCAACTTCTCCTAGTAAAATGGTATATGGCATGCATTGTAAGTTGTATGCTATTTATATATTCAGCATTGCTGATGAAATTGTCAGTTTCTGTAGCACCAGCTAGTCATGTAACACTTTACAATAATACGAAAATAAACAGAAGTCGTAAAAATATATTAACAGAAAAAGGGTTTAAAATAAAACAGTAGGGTTATACGGTCCTGCTCATTAGAAAACAAATTGATACATAATGCTGTTAAAATATTGTTAATGATTCTTTATGGTATGTTGACTTCCAACAGCTGGTCAGTTAATAATTATCACATGACTTTTTCAAAAAGCCATAAGGACATCTTAACATTTCCATGTGTTAACATGAATTATTTGCTTAAAATGGACTCTCTTCCCATAATTTGTAGCTTTCTGGATAACAGTTTTCCAGAGAAGGGGTGCATACCTGAACTGTAAAGGATTCGATTATTTTGCTCTTGAATTAAAGGCAAAATTTACAGGATTACAGGCAACCTAAACTGTGCTGTAAATTATTTTGCACCACTTGTGCAGATAGTGACAGTATTATATCTGGGTAATAAAGTCACGATCTTGTTGTTGTGGTTTTGAATGCCATTAAAGTATGGGACTTAATGCCTTTAGGCTAATTGGCAGAAAGTCAAATAGCTTTGCATGTTTTTAGTGAATATTTATTCTAAAGATGTTTTGGTTTTGCCTTGTTTGCAGTTAACCTGCATGTTTCCAGTTAACAATAGCAACCAATCAGACATAGTAGTAGTAAGACAAAACAGAGGCGCCAAAAGGATAAAAATAGCTAAAAGCACTTAAAAACCCAATGGGTAATTCAGAGGAGGTAGGAATGAACTTACCTCCTCCAAGCAGACACCAACGAAAGTGGTAATTTTCAATAATAGTTTATTCCCCAAACAGTATTGCAGCGCGTTTCGCAGGCATTTCCTGCTTCATCAGCCAATATGAAACGGGAGCAAAAACAACTAAAAAAACAGAGACAGGCAAATTTGTAAAATATTATTGTATACAGCTGTTCGGATTGTGGGGAAGTGTGGATACTGAGTGATGCCCTTGGGCTAAGTATATGAGGGGAAGGGGAAACAAGGGGAGGAGAAATAGTTCACAGCATGGGGAAACAAGTGCTGATGGACATGGGGGATAGGCTGCTAGTATATATTATCTAAATTGGAAACATAATAGGAGACATAAAATAGTAACATAATAAAGGATGTGACCTAAGGTATATTTAAAGCCAGGGGATGTAGCACAGATGACTAAACCAACAAAAGAAATAAATGAAATTAAGATAGAATGAAAAACTTACCAGTGTCTTTGTATATAGTATGACTAATTAATGGGAAGGATGTGGGGGGAGGGGAAAACAAGGGAAAGAGGAATAATTCACAGCATGGGGACGCAAATGCTGATGGACATGGGGAATAGGCTGCTGGTATATATTAGTCTAAATGAGAAACATAAAGTATCTGGGTAGGAAACACAAAATTAAACTATGTGGGAGACATAAGTTAGTGAACTAAGGTATATTTAAAACAAGGGGATGTAGCACAGATGACTAAAGACAACAAAAAAAGGAGAAATCAATAACTTTTAAGAAGGATAAAAGTTATTGATTCCTCCTCTTGGTTTGTGAGTATTAACTTGTTTACTCTACCATTACTCCCAGTAAAAACATATTACACTATTGGGGCTCTTGGTGTTCCTTTTTGTAACCAATCAGACATGTGCTTTCATTATCTAACTTGTAATAACCTGTTCAAACATTACTACTGATTGTTTGCCAGGCAACTGCCCCCTAACGTGGCTCTCATGTGTAATCCACATTTGCTTCTTTTAATTAAAACAACCAAGAGACTATTTTAAAAGATGATGTTTTGTATGTGAAAGGTTCAAAGTATCACTTAAACTTGATCTAGTCCTCTTGTAAAAAATGAAATCAGCACTAGCAGTTATCTAAATTATGTGAAGATTGGTATACTTAGGTATAATAGAAAGAGATTGGCATAAAATCCAAGATAACAACATTTCTGAAATACTTCAGTTGGCAAAAAGGCATTGAGAAATATGGCTTCCATATTCTTTTCATTAAATGAAACCCTGTTCCCAGACAAAATACAAGCATACTTCAACACCCAAAACAATTTAGATTTGTTCTAAAGAAATATTTGAAATACTGATAAAGGAAAAAATGGCATTGTATAAATTCACATTGTAAAGCTTATAACAAAATTCTGAATCAAAACACAGCTTTATCATTAGTAATGATAAAGGATTGCCAATCTTCTTCTTTTGTATTTAGTAATACCAGAAATAAATCACTGTTATGTTATATATGAACTGTAAAGTTTTAAAAGTATTATTTGAATGTGTAAACATAAAGGAGCAATCAAAGGCTTAATATAATGAACAGTTATTATACAATATCTATAGCAGCAGAGTACAGCCTTTGAGAGTCCAGTTGTTGCTGCTCTGAGATTTCTATCATAGCATCTGTATTTTCTAATTGTCTTTGATTAATTGGAAGTCCTTTTGCAACTCTCCTGGGGCAGGGACCTCCATCCTCTTGTCTCCTTGACACTAAGTAAGCTCTTAATCTTTATTGTAACTCTACTTGTATTTATTATTGTACTTTGTACTTGGCTCAGATCTGATGAGGAAAGTGTTATCTCATGATTAATCCCACGCAAACTCTATTAAAGCTAAAATTGGAGAATCAAATTGGGAGATATGTTTAGGGGATTAATACATGGCCACCAGTACAATATTTAGTTCTATATTAGTTTTATTGCCATTTTAGCAATGGAACAGATATGAGTTAGTGAATGGTGAGATTTTATGCCAGGCAACCCCTGTAGGTGGGTAAGCATTCCATTGGTAAAAGACTGTCAGGTAGCTGTAGAAGAACTGTCGTCTTTTTTAAGACTCTCACTAAGAAGGATAACTGTGTGTCCAGAGTAGAAACCAATAGAGTGTTAAGGTGGCCATACACATAGAGAAGCGGATCTCTCCCTGGTATGCCCACCTTGAGGTGGGCGATATCAGGGTGATCTGATCATGGGCCCTAGGGCCCAATGATTGGATCATAATGTATGGCATACAGACAGTCAGATCACGGGACTGCATCAATGAACAGATGCGGTCCGCTATCCAACATGATTTTTGGCCAGATATCGATCGGGGAATCTCGTCAGAGGGTCCCACGCTCGGCCCAATAAGCTGCCAAACTTTTATCGGCCCGTGTATGGCCACCTTTACTTAGTGGGGATTCTCCATAGCTCCCACTAGAAATTGTATTTAGTAGTCCTTGCTTTCTGCTATCTCGTTAAACCCTGTTGATAATTGAGTAATTAGACAATAACAGGTTATGGATTCTGCTTTGTTGTTTCAAAATCTTGCAATAATCTATTTTATTCATCTATAATCCATGCCATAAAGCAACATGGGACTTTCTGTGTTGCAATAAAGTCTATAGAGACAGTCACATGAGCGCTATGAAATACTCTCCTCATGCAAGCACGAAGAAGGGCTAGAACATTTTTAAAAACAGAATACATTACACCTTACCTTGTATTCAGACGAGTATACATATTTTATTCTGAAGACAGAATCCATTTATTGAAAAGCTGACATACTGTACACTACTGTGTCTAATTTGACATTTGAAAGGTCTTTATATTTCTACATTTGTTCTTCAGTTCATTAATGACTGAATCTTATTTTCTGAAAGCAGTGTTTTTGTCCTCCAGATTACCATACGCAGAATAGCATAGTTGAAGTTGACTATTTTGGACTGGAAAAAGGAACACTTGTTTTGTTGGTATTTCTGAAAAATAGAATCAAAACACAATGACATGACTGAACAAGACGTTCACTGTAAAGAAAAAATGCAGTATGAATAAATGTATATATTTTTGGTATGCACAACACCTTAAAAACTTGAATAATATCTTATTTTATATCAAAGGTTAATACATGGTTATACCTTGTGTTTTGGGTGCCTGTACTTGGCCAAGATGACCACAATCCATTAGTGGTAAAGATCTGCCCAGAACATACTGAGCATGTGCAGTGTTACTGACTCTTAGAATATTGGCTAATGATCCAAAATTTTACTAAGGCCAAAGGTATGGTTTATTACTGTAATAGGGCTGCTGAACATCTGTGTTCAAGTAGTTGTTTTGATTTTAATATAAAATATGTTTACGGGGAGTAAATTTCCAAGTAACTGTAAACACGGCATGTATTCACCCCTACGTGACTGTGGTTTAAGCAAGGTGTAGCTGGCAAAAGAATTCTTTTGAGTAAATGTAAAACTATCTCCCCATGTGACTAGATGAAGTTCAATTTCACATTGCGGCTGTAAATGGAAACAGTGTAATTGAGATGCTATTGAGAGCGGTAGAAAGTGTGTTTAGTAGTCTCTGCTTTCTGCTATGTCAGTAAACTCCTTTTGATAACTGTATATTTAGACAACACAGTTTACTGATCAGTGAAAGAGTCTAAAGAAAAGTATAGAAACATGACTTCTGAAATACACAAACAAGACAAATGCATTTTTCTGGATCAGCTTTGCTCTGTAGTGCAAGGTGTTGTCACATTTTGTACTGTTAGATTTATCGATTCTCTTGGCAAGCTCTTTATGTGATAAATAATTTAAATGTTTGGGTGTTATATGGAGGATACTGTGTCAGATTGTTTGATACCAGCTTTCAGTTAAAAGTTCAGCCATTTTCGCCTTTGGTTATGAGTATTTTATTTTTTTAATTTAGTGTGTGCTTATATTGTTTGTCTATCGAGTATTTTCTTGTTTTCTCGGACTCCTTGTTTGTGATTACTATATGGTTCTGGAGAGTTAAAGGTTTTTGATTGCAATCAAAAGCTGCCTTTGATAAATGGCAAAGATTGTCAAATAAATATGTTTTAGGCCTCAACTGCCTTTTTTAGATTTATATTATTGACAATTTAAAAATGAAGTTCTTTTATTTGTACTTGGTGTTCATGAAACCAGGGAAATTGGGATGATCTCCCATCTCCTGGTTTCTGGAATCTGCAGCTAAGTGGAACTGCTGGTCTGTAAAATTAGAATTCAGAGAATGTGAGCCAGATAACTGCTTTATTTTCTTACCGTATAGAGCTTGCAGGGCTGGCTGAGCACAGAGCAGGGAGAAGGACTAGATTCCTGACAAATGACTGAAACCCAATCATCTTTATTCTCTTTTAAATTGATCTGTATTTGACATGTCCATAGTGAAGGTTTTCATCTGCTTTAATATGGAACACTTAGCAAGAATAGTCAGTACCTGCAATCCACTGATGCAAAACTGTAGTTTCCATAGTTTCATCAAAAAATGTCAGTAGAGATATAATTGATGTGCTTTTGTTTTTATGTGATTGAGCTGGTTACACCCAACCACAACCCAGATCACCCCATACTTTAAACATGTTCTTGGAAGCATGTAAATCCTGACTGCAATACCTAAATTAAAGACATAAGGGAAATATGTGCATATACAGTAGTTGTCCAGTGATATTGCACCTGACTTGCACTGGAGTCAAATTCCAAATAAAAAGTCCATCTAGACACATCATTTCCTGATTGTTGGTCTTACTCTGATATGGTCCACTTTGCATTATCATTACTGATAATTTCAGAGTTCTGGCCTGTTACTATTCTGTTCACTGCCTGCCTAGATATGTGCCTGATACTTTGACACAGACTTTGTTTAACCCCCAACCCCTCCCCCCACCGAGACCTTGCCATCAAGCTTTTGCTTGTTTACCTGTTTCCGACTGACATCTTTTTAATTTGCCCCTACTTGCTAAGGATAATGGCCATGTTGCCTGTAATGAGGGTTCATTCATTCCCGTAACAATGTTATAGGATGTTTTTTTAAGACATTGGAATATTAAAGGATCTGCTTTATATAAAGCACAGAAAGTTAAATAATAAGCAAATAATTTGGGCTAGGTACAGGCATAAACCCTGCACCACTAGATTCAGTGAAACATCTGGTATCACAGATTCAAACTGGCATCTCCTACCTCTTAGTTGGACATTAGGTTACCTGTTTTGTTTCATCACTTACATCTCTGAACAAGCAACATTAGGGTCCTAAAATAAAATATAAAAATGAACTTTATGAATGAAAAACAGCTGGAGAAAGAAATACTTGTATTAATATGAAATGATATTTATATCCCTTTTAAGGTCTCAACGTCTTGGATTTTATATACTTGTGTGGTAGAAGTGGTTGTGCCTTGTGAATTAATATGATGGCCTGAATGAAAAAATCCACTGAATAGAGTCAAAAACTGGATTTTGTTGATGGTTTTGTTGATTATGGAACAATTGACATTAGCATAGGTTGATACGAATTTATTACCTTGGTCATTGTGCTAGCATGCATTTCAGCTCCGAAATCCACTCTGTGTACCTACACCTGGGCCGACACAGTGGCTCCGGGAGCAGACACAGAAGAATGCTGAATTAAGCATAGGGACTGATTATCGGCCTGTGTTTATCTGCAGGCCAAGAATCAGCCCTGTGTGGCTATAGCCTAAGAGGTGCAAAAAAAAAAAGGTGCAGTGGTTGTGCTCAACCTGTTGTGGCTTAATAATACTATAGACAAGAAAATGTTCTATTAGTGAGCCAGAAAAAAACTTTATACAGTATTTGCATTAACCAAATACAAAGAGAACATAAAAATAAAGGAAAAAACAAAGGTGGAGTAGTCTGTTGACTCACGTGCCAAAGCAAACTATGGACAGTTACATTTACTGTGGCTTACTTACATAATGTAAACTAAACTATTTAATGCATTTTAATTGTTATTGGTTATGGTATTAAATATGACTATGGTAAAGTTAACGTCATCATTGTATGTTGTACAAGTATGTATAATAATTATTTTTTTTTTTTTAAAAAAAAATAATTTCCTTTTCTCTGTTGGGTTTAATGTTTACATTATTTTTAGCAGACTTAACGTATGGTGATCTAAATTACAGGAAGACTCCTTATCCAGAAAACCCCAGTTTGCGAGCATTCTGGATAACAGGTCCCATACTTGTACTATGCATATGCCAAATGCAAAGTATGCAAAACACTAATTAAACAGCACTATAGATGCATTTAAAACATTACTTTACATTCATCGTGATTGTTGGAAGACAAAGTTTATTGATGAGATTTTGAATTAACCAGGGATGTTAAATACTTGAGTAAATTATACATTTGGATTGCATTGCTAAAGAGGTCAACTGCTGCGAGCCATCTGCACCTTTGTTGTGTTTCCTGGCAACTGTAATTCACTACTAGCTTGTACCATGTGACTGGCGTTATCGTTGCTGAAGGTTGACCAGGAAGTACAGTTTGTTTACTGTGTAAGCAAACAAGATTATCTGTATTTCCAACTCCAAGTCATGTGCAGTTTCTTTCCTATTTCTATGCAGCATTGATAACTGTTTTGTCAACCGGGACAGTACTGGCCTGTTCTACTGAGCCCAGACTTTTGGATTACTTCAGAATCAGCTTGAGTTTTTCTTCTAAAGTTTTATTAGTAATTCACATGCAAATGCAATCAGTGTATCATGTTCATAATTGTCTGTGTCCAGCAAATTATGCAGGTGGCTAAACAAGCCAGGCTTATTGAAGTAAAATATACGCAAGGCACATTGAACCAATTTGTGTCTCCGTTGTACACCTACAGCACAGATGTGGTCATTTTTTTATAAAGTAGAGCCTTTATATTCAATTAGACTTGGAAAACTTTCAGCATTCATTTTGATGCTTTGGCTGCAATTCCATCAGCTGCAATGCATTTGTGTCAGGCATAAACCTCTTGAGACCACATTGACAGTGGAATTCTGGGGAAAAAATGTGCATTATGTGAAAAAAACACGGCAATTGCACTTTGCTCACTGCACTTGCAGTCATAAATTATGCTCCTCTATCTTGAATGTAAGGGTTTCATTTTCCTTAAATTCCTTTGCAAAGCACAAATACAAATCTATGCCACATGAATCTTATTGCTGTGTGGCAAACTTTTTGGTTTGAAAAACTGCATTTCCTTAAAGGAGTTGTTCAGTGTAAAAATAAACACTGTGTAAATAGATAGGCCGTGCAAAATAATAAAATGTGTCTAATGTAGTTAGCCAAAAATGTAATGTATAAAGTCTGGAGTGACTGGATGTCTAACATAATAGCCAGAACATTACTTCCTGCTTTTCAGCTCTATAACTCTGAGCTAGTCAGCGACTTGAAGGGGGGCCACATCGTACATTTATGTTCAGTGAGTTTGCAATTGATCCTCAGCATTCAGCGCAGATTCAAAAGCAACAGATATGACCCATGTGCCCCCCCTCAAGTCACTGATTGGTTACTGCCTGGTAACCAGTCAGTGTAAACCAAGAGAGCTGAAAAGCAGAAAGTAGTGTTCTGGCACACCAGCCTTTATACATTACATTTTTGGCTAACTACATTAGACACATTTTATTATTTTGCACGGCCTAACTAACTAACTATATTAGAAACTCTTTTTAGTTTGCACAGCCTATCTATTTACCCAGTTTTTATTTTTACACTGAACAATTCCCTTAAAAGAGAAGGAAACCCCCTGAGCGTAAAAATCCCTCCCCCTCCCCTGTGCTCCATGGACAGGACCTGCGCAGAGGGGTGAGTAACAAGTTAGGGCCATTTGGGGACAGGTAGGCCAGGGGGGAGGAGGGAGGGGGGGCAACACAGTGGCGGATTTTTGCGCCCAGGGAATTTCCTTCTCCTTTAAAGGGAACTTGTTGATATTATACAAAATCCATTGAACTGTAATTGGTACATAACAATTATTTTTGACAAATAGGTTTCGTGTTTTTTTCTGTATAGTTTTTAAGATATAATTTGCTTATTATTGTGCTTCTTAAACTTATCTCTTTTGTACAGCATTGTAAACTTCTGAACCAGCCAATTAGGGCAGATGTAATCTGTCAATGATTCAAAGAAGTGAAGACTGCGCTTAGTCCAAAGCGATAGGAACAAGAGCTACACCAAAGTTCAGTTTGTGGATCCACTCGTCCACATATGATTCGATAAAAAAAAAGAAAGAAACAAAAGGTGCGCTTGGATATACCTATAGAGAGAGGGGAGACAAGGCCTATATAGTGTAGTACCCTCTATGCACTCGAGAAAATATTGGACGATTGGTTCTACTCACATATAAAGAGATGTAATTTCGCAAAAAGAATACCGATCGCGTCTGCCAGCAGTCAGAGGTCGGTTTGCGGCTGATGTATCTGGTCAGTCTTGTGCCTATTGGATGGGAGTGCCAAATAGTGTGGTAACGCTAATTAAAGTAAAACTGTCGAGCAGTATTGCGCTTACCTCAGTTACAGATTTAAAGGCGCTGATTCGATCGTGTGCCGTTCCTCCACTTCTAAATCGGCTGAGCGGCACTTGTACGGATCTTTGCCGGGTCGCGGCCAGATGTCCTTGCGTTGGGAGGGATACAATCTCCTCCTGCTGGTGTAGATCCGATGTCCACAAATGTTAGTACCAAGCTGTCTACCTGATCCAGATGATTAAACACTGAAGATTTCACCTGAGGTGAAAGTTTGAGGTGTGCTTAGGGGTAAAAGATCACCAGGACCAACCCCGAGTCCCTAGGACGCTTTTCAGCAAGCCCTACTGCTTCCCCAAGGTTAAAAAGAAAACTTGCTTCTAACAGGAGCAAAAAAAAACTGAAGCAGATGGTCTTTTTTTCCTTCTGCTTCAGTTTTTTTTTGCTCCTGTTAGAAGCAAGTTTTCTTTTTAACCTTGGGGAAGCAGTAGGGCTTGCTGAAAAGCGTCCTAGGGACTCGGGGTTGGTCCTGGTGATCTTTTACCCCTAAGCACACCTCAAACTTTCACCTCAGGTGAAATCTTCAGTGTTTAATCATCAGGATCAGGTAGACAGCTTGGTACTAACATTTGTGGACATCGGATCTACACCAGCAGGAGGAGATTGTATCCCTCCCACCGCAAGGACATCTGGCCGCGACCCGGCAAAGATCCGTACAAGTGCCGCTCAGCCGATTTAGAAGTGGAGGAACGGAACACGATCGAATCAGCGCCTTTAAATCTGTAACTGATATAAGCGCAATACTGCTCGACAGTTTTACTTTAATTAGCGTTACCACACTATTTGGCACTCCCATCCAATAGGCACAAGACTGACCAGATACATCAGCCGCAAATCGACCTCTGACTGCTGGCAGACGCGATCGGTATTCTTTTCGCGAAATTACATCTCTTTATATGTGAGTAGAACCAATCGTCCAATATTTTCTCGAGTGCATAGAGGGTACTACACTATATAGGCCTTGTCTCCCCTCTCTCTATAGATGTAATCTGTCAGTCACACACAACATGAGGTGTGGTGGTTGAAGATACAACAAAAGTTAGGTTGAGCAACTCACAAATCTTTATAAAATAATACAAGCCATTTGTAACAGATTTAATAAATATTTCGTACCTGATCTGGAATCAGTTATGTTGTAGAAAACATCATACCACATGGAGACTGGACTGGGAATGCAACATCCCTGGTGTGCACAAAGCATGACTGCAATGTTTTTTTCCTTCACTAATAATACCAACATTTATTATCTTCATTGTCACTTTTAATTGCTATTATTTTTAGAAGTAGTAATTAGTATTATCGCTGTGTTTCATTCAGAGAATGTAAGGATTTTTGCAGGATAATGTCAGGTTTATTTAAATTGCTTACAAAAATCATTTAATATCATGCATCTTTCAGTGGTTTTTGCTCTATAGATTTCTACACTCCCAAGCATTGGGGCTTGTGCTATAAATATGTATAATGTCTGTACTACTAAATTATGATAAATACAGTATTTACAGCTCATCATTCTTCTTATACTCCTAGTCCTGGTAAAACAATACAACTATAAGTAAGTGTTGGACAGACTGATTCACAAACATAAGTAAGATAGTAACATAGTAAGTTTGAAAGGTAAGGTTGAAAAAAGACACACATCCATCAAGTTCAACTTTTTTTAACCTGCCTAACTGCCAATTGATCTAGATGAAGGTAAAAAAAACATCTGAAGCCTCTCTGGGAAAAAAATCCTTTTGTCAGGGAGCCGGAATGCTCCCACCAGGGAGGTTGTCAGGATCAAGGAGGAAGCCCACAAGGGAGTCAAGGTTGTGGTGTCCAACACGGGGTAAACCAGAAGAATAACCAAAGTCCAGGCAAGGGTTCAAGGGCAGGCAGAATATCAGCAAAGTCCAAAAGTCCAGGCAAGAGGTCAGCAACAAACAGGAACAAGATAAGTCTTCTAAACAGCAGACAGGAAACCCAGGAAACACACAGGAACGAATCCTATACTTGGGCGCCATTCTGGCGTCTTGGTAAAGCTTTTATATTTGAATTTGGCGCCAAAGTGACGTCATCGGCGTCCTTGCGCCGACGTCGATGCGCTGACGTCATTGCACCGGCGCCACTACCCACGTAGCAGCCATGGGCGCCGCCATTTTGGGAGCGACGCCGGCAGGAGAGGACGCGCCGCCCGGAGCTCCTGGACCTGCTCCGGGCGGCGATCGTGACACCTTCCTGACTCCAAAATGGCAATTGGACTAGTCCCTGGATCAACTTGTACTATGAGCTATTTCCCATAACCCTGTATTCCCTCACTTGCTAAAAAGCCACCCAACCCCTTCTTAAAGCTATCTAATGTATCAGCCTGTACAACTGATTCAGGGAGAGAATTCTACATCTTCACAGCTCTAACTGTAAAAAAAAAACCCTTCCGAATATTTAGGTGGAACCTTTTTTCTTCTATTCGGAGTGGGTGACCTTGTGTCAGCTGGAAACACCTACTGGTAAATAATAAATAGAGAGATTATTATATGATTCCCTTATACATAGTTATCATATAACCCCTTAAACGCCTCTTCTCCAGTGTGAACATCCCCAATTTGGCCAGTCTTTCTTCATAGCTAAGATTTCCCATACCTTTTACCAGCTTAGTTGCCCTTCTCTGTACCCTCTCTAATACAATAATGTCCTGTTTGAGTGATGGAGACCAAAACTGTATGGCATATTCTAGATGGGGCCTTACCAGTGCTCTATACAGTGGAAGAACGACCCACTCTTGTGGTGAATCTATGCCCCTTGAAATACAGCTCAATACCTTATTTGCCCTTGATGCTGCTGACTGGCATTGCTTGCTACAGCCAAGTTTATCATCTACAAGGACTCCAAGGTCCTTTTACATAATGGATTTGCCTAGTGCAGTCCCATTAAGGGTATTAGTGGCTTGGATATTTTTACATCCCAGGTGCATGACTTTACATTTATCAACATTGAATCTCAAGTATTAAAGTGCACTGGTGCAGTTGCCAAACCTAACAAATAGGCAATCAGCTTTGAACATCCTGTTAAAAGTTAGGATATAAGGCAAATATGTATTGGATGTGAAGTTCTTTTGTTCCCTATTTTGCCTTTCGCTCTTGGCTCTTGTTTATGCTGAAGAGTACAAGTTTCTGCAATCCAATTAAGCAGGAAATACTTGAACTAATGAAAGATGGCATTTGACTTAGGTCTCAACTCAATTTGAATTCTAAATCAATGAAAATATTCACTGGTTTGGCTACCAGAAATACAATTATTGTTAGTATGTGCCTTCTTGTAAATTCCATGTGTTTGACTATGATTTCAGGGGTATAGGCATTCCAAACTTTCAAATCACCAATCTTTCATATTATGTTCATGTTATTTTAATTTATGTTATGTTGAAATATACTGTATAACCATATTTCGATACTGAGGAAACCCTTATGAATACCCTAACCATTTTGTAAAATGAACATAAAATGCCACTTTCACATGCTCTGTAAACTGTTATGGCATTCTTAGATAACACACCCCTCACAATAAAATCATGCCCCTGTGATTTTTGAACTTTACACCAGAATTTGTCAAGGGTATGAATACTTTTGAATTGCATTGTATTTTGGAAGAATAATATAATTTGTCTTGATCTTCAATGGGGTATACTGTATAAAGGAACTCTTTTATTGTGTTGTTTATATATCTGGTCACAAAGTGCTACAGTCACATCCAAAGATGCTCCACCTGCATTATATTCTGTAGGAAGTCTGAGTTTCATACAAGCTAGTAAAATCATATAGGGGTTTAAAATTTGATTCTATTATCCACTTTTTATGTGGAAGTCAACTTAAAACATCCATATAATTTTATATAAAAGACCAATATGTCTTCCCAATCATTCTAAAAAGAAAACTATCCTATGTTAATCCTAACATAAGGTTCTTAAAGATCACCATATGAAGAGAACAGGATTAACAAGCACTGCTGGATTTCTTTTTTTTTTTTTGTTAAAAATAAGTTAGAAAATATATGTCCAATGCTGTCATTATTTCATAAAAACATGAATGGACAGTGATCCAATTCACAAAGATATTTTAGGGCATTGAAGTGAAATGGAAAGTTCTTTAGACCAGATATGGATACCTCAATCTGCTTATTTTTCTTAAAGGATTAACTGGTAGCTTACTGGTCAATGTACTGTATCTACATACTAATAAAGCTGGCAAATGTTCATATACAGGATCTGATACGTTCACTAGCCAAAGTAAACTTTGCATACAGATACATAACTATAATGTTATATACATTTTTGTTTGAAATGTTTAATAATAATATTCATATACTTTTTTTTTTACTCTTTTCAGGTAAAAGAGTGGCTTTGTTTAAACTGTCAGATGCAGCGAGCGCTTGACATGGATGCAACTCCAGTTCCATCACCACCAACACAACAACCAATAAAACAAAAGCCTATACCTCCATCACCACAAAAAAAATCAGTATCTGAGCCAACTGCCTTGCAAAAAAAGGAAGTTGTGCCTGTGCCAAATGAAACTGTGACACAGTCAACTAAAAAGCCACCATTAATAACCAAACAACTTTCTGTTACAGATTCACCAACTTTACCCTTAAAGAAGCCACCAAATGAACCTCTAAAAGGAAAAGTTATTTCAAAAACAATGCCAGACAAAGCAGAGTCTTTAGTAAATCAAAAGAAACAGCAGGTAGAATCAAAGGAGCCAGACCTTGCTAAAACATCTCTTAAGGAAAAGTCAGATTATTTGTCAAAAAAAGCCCCTATATCAACAGAGCATAAAGATGTGGATACTAAAATAGTTGATAAAGCGAAGCAAGTTATGGATGTACACAATACTGAAGAAAAAAATAAAAAAAATGATAACTTACCCTTATCTCATTCAGTTCAAGAAGATAAACCACAGATTGTTCCCCCTTCACAATCTAAACCAATGCAAAAATCAGAAGCTTCTAAATCACAAGAAGCTTCTAAAAAGAGTCCAGCCAAGGTAAATCCTAAACTTGATGGGAAGCAAGTTCAGAAGGAGCCAGTAGTGGAGGTAAGCCCCAAACCAAGCCCAAAACACAAACCTGTAGTTCCGCAAACAAAGACACAACCTACGACACAACCACAGAAATCTCAAGATCAACAAAGGCGTTTTAGTCTTAATCTGGGAAGTGTAACAGAAACCCCTAAACCACAGCCGACAACACCACAAGATACTGTTACAGGGAAACTCTTTGGATTTGGGGCATCTATTTTTAGTCAGGCTTCTACTTTTATATCTACAGCAGCACAACCAGGTACTCATCCACAACCCAGTCAGCCCAGTCAAGCATCAACTTCTAAAGCACCTCCATCCCAACAAGCACCCAATGTTCATAATGCAAGCAAAGAAAGTGTGCCTGTGCCACAATCACCAAAAATTACAACAGTCACAAAAGAAACAAAACTAGTCTCAACTGAAAAACCACGAGAATCAAGCACCACATTGTTAACAAAAGAGAAGGAACAGAAACCGGTTCCAGATGCTAAAATTCCTGATGTTACAACAAGAAAAGAAGTTGCACTAGAAAAAACTGAAAAAATAGCTGGTTCAAAAACATTATGCCCCATTTGTCAGACAGAATTAAATGTTGGCTCTAAAGATCCACCCAACTTTAATGCCTGTACAGAATGCAAGAAAACTGTGTGCAATTTTTGTGGATTTAACCCAATGCCGCATATAACAGAGGTAAGATATGCACGACTGATCATATTAATTTGTAATAATCGGGACAAGCTGTTCAGGTTAGATTTAAGATGTCATTTATTTCAAGGTTTGATCAATAAAGTGATTTTTTTTTATTATCTGAATCAAGGTGAATCAAGATTATTTACTAAAATTAATGTGACTTATTAACCCTTATTATACATATTTCCATCTGTTAAAAATAAGCTAGTTATTACTATTGAACAAAATAAGCTGTACTATTCATGTAAAATGGAAAGTACTCAAATAAATTATTAAATTACATTTCCAGACAAAGCTAATATTGAACTCAACAAAGCTCTTAAAACATCATAATATAATGGGACTGATGCAGTAGATCAATATAAGGCGAAAATATGTAAATAATGCGATAAATGCAAGACTAATATGAACAAACCTCTTTGCCCAGGTCATGCTAATTACAAGGAACTATTGATTTTGTTATTGATTCATGGGGATATAAATTGTTATTTGTAACTGCCACTACTCATTGTTGAAAGGGTTTACTTAAAGGGATACTGTCATGGGAAAACATTTTTTTTTTCAAAATGAATCAGTTAATAGTGCTTCTCCAGCAGAATTCTTCACTGAAATCCGTTTCTCAAAAGAGCAAACAGATTTTTTTATATTCAATTTTGAAATCTGACATGGGGCTAGACATATTGACAATTTACCAGCTGCCCCAAGTCATGTGACTTGTGCTCTGATAAACTTCAGTCACTCTTTACTGCTGTACTGCAAGTTGGAGTGATATCACCCCCTCCCTTTTCCCCCCCAGCAGCCAAACAAAACAACAATGGGAAGATAACCAGATAACAGCTCCCTAACACAAGATAATAGCTCCCTGTTAGATCTAAGAACAGCACTCAATAGTAAAAACCCATGTCCCACTGAGACACATTCAGTTACATTGAGAAGGAAAAACAGCAGCCTGCCAGAAAGCATTTCTCTCCTAAAGTGCAGGTACAAGTCACATGACCAGGGGCAGCTGGGAAATTGACAAAATGTTTAGCCCCATGTCAGATTTCAAAATTGAATATAAAAAAATCTGTTTGCTCTTTTGAGAAATGGATTTCAGTGCAGAATTCTGCTGGAGCAGCACTTCCAATGACAGTATCCCTTTAAACCGGGAGGTTTCAATCATGTAGCCAAAATATGCTAGTATCAAAATATACTACACTATATTTTGGAATATTTTTGTTTCATTTTTCTTGCTGTCTTCTCCTGAGCTTCCTTGAGAAGCGCTGTTTCACAGTGTTTGAATTTGCAATACATCCCATTAGATAGGACGGTTGCAGGCATATGCATTTGCTAGCTATCGAGGATTAGGCTTTGAAAATGATATAATTTAGAAGTGTTCTTATGAATGTTTGATACTGAAATAATGAAAGGAGTGAGTTATGTTAGGGAGAAATTTAATCTTTTCCTTTAAAAGCACTACATTCCAGATTTTTTTTTTTTTGGATGTTTGTATAGCGTTACCAAATATGGTCTGCCTCACCCCTGTTGCCAAAATGTGTCCAGCACATCCTAACAGCTGAAGCATGTATTTTTTATGGTGCCATAAGATAGATACAAACTGCTCAAAAAGGTTAATGCACTCTAATATTGTGCTGTGAATTTAGAGAAGCATTGCTTGAATGAACATTTGAAATACAGCAGGATTGCAATCCATACAGATTTGCAGTCTTTGGTTAAGTTGTTAATACTTTTATAGTACAGGTATGGGATCAGTTATCCGGCAATCCATTATCCACAAAATTCCGAATTACAGAAAGGTGGTCTCCCATAGACTCAATTTTATCCAAATAATCCAAATCTTTAAAAAGATTTTTTTTCTCTGTAAAAATAGATCAGTACTTTGTACATGATCCCAGCTAAGATATAATTAATCCTTAGTGGAAGCCAAACCAGTATATTGGGTTTATTTAATGTGTAAATTATTTTCTAGTAATACTTAAGACATGGAGATCCAAACTAAGGAAAGATCCCTTATCTGGAAAACACCTGGTCCCAAGCATTCTAGATAACAGGTCCCATACCTGTATATATATAATACCTATACCGTTTGTAGTGATATAATACTTGATTCATGCCTGGAATACATGTGCGCATCAGGTCACATAGAACTCCAGTCAAACTGCAATACAGTTCAGTGGTTGGCAAAACTCACCACGTGCCTGAAACTGAATACAAGTCACAACAATGGAGTTTTTCCATTAAGAAAGGACACATGGAAATCTTTCACTTAAACCACAGATGCCAATCACATTAGGTATTTGGTATCTGCATCATTATTGCTACCCTTTATAAAATTATGATTATTACTACCCTTTATAGTGTTACATTTATTACATATTACACTTTTTATAATTTACACAATGCTGTGTACATGCAGAAACTGTTTAACTGCTAATTATATAGTGAAAGCAGGCTTTTGCATAGAATGTCCTGTCCAAAATGGCAAATGTGTAACAAATGGCTAACATCTGCAAATATACGGAGCCACACACATTCAAAATTATGCAGTTATTGCTTCAACAACAGTGTCAATATTTTGAGGGGTACACCCTCTCTTCTTCAGGATGAATTCCACAGTGTATACACACTATTCCAAGCCTTAAACCCCACCTCCCTTATCCATAGTTCCACAGTCCTTCAATTGTCCAATTAGTCCATATACTTTAGTTGTAGAAAAATCTGGTGTCAATTAAAAGTGGTTTGGACTTTTAGTTGACACCAGATTTTTCTACCACCATATGGTAGACTGTTGGTGAAGTAATACATGGGGTAAGCTCCCCAACTGCATAATTTTTGAATGTGTGCTTCTCAATTGCAGATGTTAAAGGACCAAACCAGGTCAGTGGATAGCCAGCACCACCAGTGCAGTGCTTTAGATAACTGGTGTGCAGTGGATCTTTTTCATATAACAAATGGCTAATACAGGATCAATAACTGATTAAATAGAAAAAACATTGTAGTTAAATGGCAACCTCTGCCAGGGTCGGACTGGGCCAGCGGGACACTGAGAAAAAACCTGGAGGGCCATGGCCTTCATGGGCCTGGACCTGCTCCCCCAGCTGCTGCAGAACAGAAAGTTGCTAATGCTGTGTCATGTCTTTTGTACACGCATGTTTGTGGAGGCGTGCAGCATGGGCAGATGTCAGTTCAGGAGGGGGCCCCCAGGGACTGATGGGAGGGGGGCCCTGAGACAGCAGCCCAGTTTACCAGTATGCAATGCTGTAAGAAGTTGAAGTAAAGTGGGGCAACAATCATACTCTTGATTCTCTTCTTAAACTTTGCCTTTAAAGTGGACCCGTCACCTACACATAAAAAACTGCATAATGAAAGTCCTTTCCAAATTAAATATGGAACCCCAAAAATGTTTTTCATTAAAACATCCATACCTGTTATAAAGGTGTTTAAATATCTAAACTGTCAATCAAATATTACCTGCCCCGCCTCTATGCCCGTGGCATAGAGGAGGGGCAGTCAATTACTTTCACTTTCTATTCAGCACTTCCTACATATCACTGCTCTCCTCACATTACCCCTTCCCTCCTCAGGCTCTATAATTGTGTACGGCACTGCACATGGACATTAGGTCCCTCATTCTGGTTCATACACAAGTTTTGGGGTGATATACAATTTCCCTTAATAACCGTGTCCACAAAATGGCAGCTGCCTGCTTGCTGTGATTGTATAATTCCAAAACAGAAGGAAACAAAATTTAAATTATAAATACAATGTAAGTAAAGTTTATTTTGCTCAACTAACATAATAGAAAATAATTTGAAATAATTTCTTAGGGTGACAGGTCCCCTTTAAAGAGATATTAAAAATGAAACTCTTTTTTTTTAATCTATCATAATATTGCCTTTGAAAGCTACTTATGACTTAGCCATTACCTGTCTGGTGCCCCAGTTCCTGTATGAGGGGCTGCAATATTTGTGCAGCAGGAGTGGAAACTTTAACTGACAGGCTGAGATGGGACAGTCAGGTTGACAAAACAGTCCGGTTTAGGAACTTCAACTAACAATAACTTACAAAAACAAAACTCTCAGCAAATAAACAATCAACATGACCTATAGGTAACTTTCATATTTTAAAAAAATAGTTTTTTAGTGGCAGTATCACTTTAATACATTTTTTCATTTAGGGATTGGTGACCAATAGGTGTACATTATGTCTCAGGGCCTGTTTATAGATAGAACATCTGCTCTCCATGCAGCTGAGCCTGTTTATTTGCCTCAAGAGAGAATCTACCCCCCCCTTCACTGCCCTGAGGTAGTCTTCCCAATGCTGCCCCACTAATACCCTGTTTTTTCACTCCTACAGGAGCAAGGAGGAGTGACACCACACTAGAATAGCTGAATTACAAAATGATGGCTCTTAAATGTTCCAGGAGCATCTTCATGCTGCCCCTGGTAACCTAAGGGGTCCTGCTGCAGCTTCTCAACTGGCCTAATGGCAGGAGCACTCTTAGCACACTTTCAGCTACATTCTGTAATGCAACAATTTAAGTGTTCTTGTTTTAACTTTAGTATTTTTTTGTTATAGGAATACTTGAAAGGTTTACATGTTTTGAATGAGTACTCATGCAAGGAATTAAACTTCTATAGGCCACCAGAGATAAATTCAACATATCACTTTGGGCTGTGGTATATTGAGCGCCTTCATTGGATTTACATGTATAAGTCACACACAGGGCAACCTTTCGTTTCTCCGTGCAATCCCTGGCAAATAGTGGCAATGAAGTGACCGAGGAAAAATGGCAAAACCATGCACACTACTTTTTATCTTGGCATCAACTTTGTATGTTTTGCAAAAAATCCAAACATAGACCACTGATATTATTGTGCACAAATCAGAATTTCTCCATTAGCAACCTTTATAATAATGGTATTAAAAACAACAATTAGCTGACTTAGCCAATGTAATTTATACAAAATAGGCATCTATCCAGATCTGAACAGTTTTTATGTAATGAACTGCTTTTATCGCAAGCAAAAATCTTTAGAGGGACTTACTACTGTCTGTAGCAGAGATAATGACATTTACATTTAAGTGATTTGTATACAGAGCCCATACATCACACAATACTTGAAATTATATCTTAACTGTTATATCTTAACTGTTGGAAACCGTTCTCACATTAGTTGACAAATGCATGGGAGAACAATTGCGAAAAGCAATATCAGTATCAAATGGACTTGCTTTTTAATCTTAACGTCAGGTTTTTCATAAAATATGCAGCAAATCAGGCATTAAGGGAAAGAAAGTATTGGTTTGCCACCTAATAATAATACAGCAAAACTGCCAATATTTATTTCTTTCAATTTCTAAATGCCTCATGGAATTACTAATTGGTTATTTGAGTAAATTTTAATAAAAATATTTTCATGATTTCAGACATTGCACTTAGTGCTTTTGGTAGGCCTCCGTTTTATCCAGAGAAAGAACCCTTTGATCTTTAGGAAAGTCACTAGCTACATACTGGTACATGCAACAGTTGGTGGGTAGGTCTGCAGTAGCAGTTCCCATACTTTGGGACTGGCGCCTTTGTCTAGCTTAAGGCAGTGGCTGGGTATAGTGGTCTGCCAGTTAGGGTACACTTTAGGGAAATAATATTATTTGCTGTCCTAGATATGCTTTGCACTATGGCTGAAAGACTGAAACAGAATGTCCAAACACCACTGGGATAAAGCAGACTATAAATCCAATTGCTTTTGATTGAACCTGCCGAATATCAGTTCAGCCATGAATTGAATTGTAGTAGCAATATCTTTGTAAGCATGTACCTGGCAGTTTTTTCTATATAAACACCAATGTCCTATTCAGTCTTACACAGTAAATAAAAATGATGTGAATTGGGTCAGAGCTTAAAATTAATGGACCAATGATGTGCAAGGCCAGTGTCTCTTTTGCCTCTCACTTTTCTCAGCCCTGATGAAGTACTGCTTGTTTTCTGTGCTAAGCAGAAAGTGTTAGGAGTTTTCTGTTAACACTGATCTTTACTGTCCAAGTAGAAGATACGTGTCCATATTCTGTTATATGGTCATAGAAATGTATATTCATCCCTTCTCTTTGGTATATATCCGAAACATCAGTTACGTATTGTAGAAAATGTTGCAAATGGGAGAAAAATATAATATCAAGAGAGAAAGTTATTTTACACACAAATGAAGCAGACAATGTTACTATTGGTTAGAGGAGAAATCCTTCCTGATGCTATACTAAAAACAAAATTGACAAAGTTTTGTGTACTCCATCACAATTTATTAAAGTAGTATGTAGAAAGTTACAATGTTATGGCTCTGTGGTCATAACAATGTATCACTAAGTGCAGATAAGCCAAATTCTCAAAGAATTCAAATGCATTTTGATGTTACCCACCTCCCTCCTGGTAGCTGTCATCTTATGATGACAACCATGGAAAGGTTAAAGTAATTAAGTAATCAGTACCTGCCGGCATCTTTCAATCAATATTTCCCTTTCTGTTACATATTCTAGCTTTCCATTCCAGGGCTGCAGTGACATTTGTTTCAGGTGGTATCACAGTGTGTTATCGCTCTTTGTATTCATATGACTTGAGGCAGACACCATACAGTACATACACAGAGAGGAATAATAAGTGCACTTATATTAATATTGTATTACGGTAAAACATTAAGAATATTACTTTTTGTTTACTTGGCTGGGGTCCATTTGCTTTTCCAGTAGATCACACTCATAACAACAAATGAAGCATTTCCATATATTAAAATATGTATATGTATGTATTTATAAGTTTATCACATAAAGATTTCCAGCATGTCTGCACTTGAGTCTTTCCAGGACACTAGAAGTCAGGTCACCTACCACAACCACTCCTTAGCCTAGAACTTTTGGGCTTCTGTAGCTCCAAAAAAGGGGTCTTCGAAACAACTGCTATGTCAAAATTCAAGTTGCACTACATAAAAATACTGCTTGTAGTATTCACAAATATATATCCACAAAAATAGTCAAAGCTGAAGATAATTGAGATAGACCGAGTTATACAAAGGAAGCAATTTTCTCTCTGCCCAGTGGAGAATTGCTAAGGTTATTTTGTATGTCTCTAAAAGCTATTGAGAGCTGATAAGATGTGTGATACAGAAGACAATTTTCTACACTAAATAATGAAGACTTATCTGTTGTGGGTGCCTCTTGTCTTCTAGCTGAATTTAAACTTTGATGACATTCCAAATGTTAATGTAAGAAATAAATGCATTCAAATTTTGGCAGTGAGTATGCTTGCACAACAAAAAGAAAGACATGTGTTACATCAGGAGTAGGATGCCACCTCAACTGCAAAGCTTTATATCAAGAATTCTATCAAACACTGTCAGAATATGAATTGTGTGTCTTGAAAGCAGCAGCACTCTTAAACACTGAAAAAGTGATGGATTGTGCCATCAAAATAGGTGATGTTTTGGGTCTAATCCAGCCTCTTTTCAAACCTTGAGTGGGCCCAAAATATTGCTAGTTTATTGGTCCAATAAATTACTTTTTCTATGTATCAGAGTGCTGCTGTTTTCAAGACACAAAATTCAAACTCTGACAGTGTGTATTTAACTAGGAAACAGCCCATTTATATTTACCATCTAAAGGAAAAATCTTAAATATGTATGTGCCAGGATGAACATCTCCTTTAATTAATCATACAGTGTCACACTTTGTGTCCCCTGACATAACCTAGCTTGCACAATTGAATGGGATAACACAAGATGGTATCAGTATTGTGTCCTCTTCTCAATGTCTTGCTTTTGATTGGCATAACATCAGCATAAATATTGCTTGTTTTATTATTTATTAGTTATGGTGCTCATAGACCCTGTACCACATAAAAATATGGTGTGTTTACATTGGGTTTTCTCTTTAAAGCATGTGTAGAATATTACTGTTATTGCGCTGCATATCTCAAATACAGAAATGGGCACAGATTTAATGTTATAACCATCCTGCTTAAGGCTCTTTGTTCTAAATTACTTCGATTTTTTTGAGTATCCAGCTTTTGAGATTAGAGCTGCTCTGAGCTACACTAATTCTATGATCATCATACTGCAAATGTTAATCTTTCTTTATTATCCTTTTCATATGCAGACTATGGTTCTTAAACTCCAAATCCCCATGTATTTATAGCAAAATGTTCACATATTGATGCACGTTGCTCAGTGTGATCTGTAGCTAGTTATTTGTGAGCAATTTCAATACATCTTGGTAGAATAGGTCAATTTACCAATGTTTTGGGGCTCCGTAATTTAATTTGCGGTGGTATCCACTTATATCTTGTAGATTGGCCAAATTTTGACTGTAATGGCACAATGATCCTTAAAAGGGCTGCCCTTGTGATTTCTTGTATTTTGCCCACTTAGCTAAGTCAACTGCTTTATTCTGCTGCAGTATTCTCTGATTAATTGCTTTTATAATTATAACAGAGCACATACTGTTTCCGAATTTAGCTGATAACTGCAGTTGTAGTTAGCTTACTTTTGCCATTCTCCTTCATTCAGCCTGCTATTGATTGGCGTAAAGAAAAGAGTCAGCTGTTATATTGTAAAAGAAAGTGAACTTTCTAATAAATACAGCTGTCAAGCAAGAATAATAATGTGCAGTTTTATGCATAAGGCTATTAATATAAGTCAGAACAGTTGTTACTGTTAAATGATCATCACATAGAACTTATAATTTTTTGTAATAACAGAAGCAAAAATAAAAAAAACTACTAGTAAATGGGAATGAATACTTGGATGTGGATGATTTTCAGAGTAGAAAATTAATACAATTTGATCCCTGTTAATCACAACATATACTAGGAATCCATTACACAGAAAACTCCAAAATACATAAAAAAACCAGAATGATTTTCTGTAGGGTCCATTTAAACAACCCTTTTTTGTTTTCTTATAATAATAAGAAGAAGAATACAATAGCTAGAACTTCATGTTAACTAAACTAGCTTAAAGCCATAGTGATGGCAAAACAATCCAATTTATTTTCATTTTGCTTTTGTAAAGACAATGAAACAAGAAATAATTGGTACTTTAGCTTGATTTGCATAATGATATGTAGAAATAATAGATTCAGTGTTCTATTAAGATACAGATTGTCAGTGACTCTAAGATAAATACAGATGCAGCCACTTTGGTTTGTCTGTTTGACACAGAATAACTAAACACAGATATCCCATTTATCTCATTTAACACAGAAAACTGCGTCACAACATCCCATCTAATTAAAGCATTCATCATTGTGAACAATGGAGCTTTGGTATGCTAATGAAAAGGTTAAATGCATTAAATGAGTTAAGATGACTTAAGATAACACAGTTTCTTCAATTACCCCTGAGTCATGACGCATTTAACTCACAAATCCAAGTGGCTTCATCTGTAGCATTAAGAATCAGATGAATTATTGTATCAATTGTATGTATCAACAACCACAAAAAAATACAAAAGAAAGAAAAGGAAGCAATGTTGGGTTTTTTAATATAAATATATATGTACAGGTATGGGATCTGTTATGTGGAAGCCCATTATCTAGAAAGCTTCAACTTATCGAAAGGCCATCTCTCAATTGTATCCAAATAATTACAATTTTTTAAAAAATATTTTTGTTTTTCTCTGTAATAATAAAACTGTACCTTGTACTTGATCCTAGTTTTCCTTTGATGATTTTATAGTAGATTTAAACGCACATCAAGGGTCAAATTTCGAATTCATGTGAGTTTTTTGAACTCCCATAAACAACCATAAACTCAAAATTCAACTAGTCAAAATTTATTATTAAAATAGTTTTTTGGTTTTTTTTCAACTCGGGTGAATTTAAATGACCCAAAAACACGATTCAAATTGAATTCAATCAAACTGGATTCAAGTTTTTTTCTGACTTGAATGTCAGGAAGGCTGCAAACATCTTCAAATTGATCCCGGACTTCTCCCATTGACTTAAACAGCAATTCGGTCAGGTTTTAGGAGGCACATAGTCTAATAACTGTTTCAAAAAGTACCAGCACACATACGTAGTCCAATGGTGGGTGCTTGGTCAAAGCTTAGCATTTAAAAGTTCAAATTGGACCAGCACTCCAGTTATTTTTCAAATGATTTTATTCAATCATCACTCGTGTTTTCCAACGTTTCGGCCCCCCTTGGGGCCTTTATCAATTTATACTATAATTTATATGAACTAACTGCAAGCTATAAAATTGAACTCTCCATAAATCTGGCCACCAATGATTTATATGAAAAAGATGCTGCATTATTTATATGCTTTGCTGTGCATTAGTATGTGTGACCAATGCATTGTCCAACCAACTACATAAAAAAGAGCTGTACTTTTTCACTCAAAGGGGCAAATTTACTAAAGGCAAAGTGACTAACGCTGCCAAAAATTCAACAGCGTGACATAATTTCGGTACTTTGCCGATTTACTAACGGGTGCAGGCGTAACTTCACTAGCGAAAGAGACTGACGCTGGCACTCATTTGCACTCAAAATGGACGTAACTGCGCAAATTCATTAAGATGCAGATTTTACTGAAAGTTACCTCTTGTGCCAGACTTGCCTTCACCACCGCAAAGTGCAATAGAGTAGATAGGACTTCCTAAAATTGTAGTTGAAAATTTTCTAAGTCCTAAAAAACGCTGGCGTCTTCCTTTTTTCAGGGTGATAGGCTGCAAAAGAGCGTAAACATTTTTTGGGTTCCCCCTACATTTCCTATCATATGGCATATAAACTATACACTGGACTCATGTGTAGGACATAACTTTATTTTCTTTTATTATTGGGCTTGTGTAATGTAATGTATTTGCTGCAACATATACGTCCATGCAACTTTAACTAAGGGGCTGCTTTGTTCTAAAGAGAACCTTTGTATGCTGATCACTGATCTGATTTGGGCATGAGATACTAACAAATAATCTTTACGTGCATTGGGGCTGATAAATTATTTAACGGTTTGTGAAGTGTTATCCAAGGGAAACACCATGCAATGCACTGGAGGTATGCAGGTTTGAGTAGATGCACTGGAGAGACCTAAGGTACATTGAGCAGTGCCATGAAATATAGTTTCAAATATAAAGTGGTTCAAAGTACTGCACAGTAACTGGAAATACTGCTTTGCTGTTTAGATGTTTAGGGTATTGCTTGAAGCATTTATGGAGTGGACATTATTCTGTAGACACTGCATGTCCAGCTGACTGGTTCTTTGTGCATACAGTGCCCTTTGTCCATATTGAGCATTGTCTGTATACCGTTATAGAAATGAAAAGAAGTAAAACCCCTCTCTATTCAATTGACCACCAATTAAAGAAAATTCAAGTATTAGTGCAGCAGTGTCAGAGTTTATTAACAGTTTCGTTAAAGGTTACTAACCCAGTGTTGCTTTAATTATTGGGCAGCCATTGCTGGGTTACCCAATAAAGTGCTATGTGCTAGGTGCTAATAATTCATCAGCAATTAAAAATCATGTAACAGGATTAATATTGTGCTATAAAGTGCTAGTGCTTCAAATGAAATTAAGAAGTTGACTTAAATAACCAGGATTAAATTGACCCAGGTGAGATTAAAGTTAATTCATTATTATATAATGAATAAATATATATGAATAAATATATAATAATGAATTAACTTTAATCTCACCTGGGTCAATTTAATCCTGGTTATTTAAGTCAACTTCTTAATTTCATTTGAAGCACTAGCACTTTATAGCACAATATTAATCCTGTTACATGATTTTTAATTGCTGATGAATTATTAGCACCTAGCACATAGCACTTTATTGGGTAACCCAGCAATGGCTGCCCAATAATTAAAGCAACACTGGGTTAGTAACCTTTAACGAAACTGTTAATAAACTCTGACACTGCTGCACTAATACTTGAATTTTCTTTAATTGGTGGTCAATTGAATAGAGAGGGGTTTTACTTCTTTTCATTTCTATAACACATTATTTTGGTAATCACACCTCTTTCGTTCGGAAAACGTATTGCTTTTTTAGGAAGGTACACTGAACAATTCTTTCTTTATAAACATTGTCTGTATACCTTAAGGATATAGGCAAGTACAGTGTGCAAAGCGTAATTTCCGATACAATTTGCTATTTTTTTCCCTAGAATGCAGAGTGGAAATGTCATAATTTCCGTTCCTTAGCATCAAAATGATGTCTGTACATTATTCTGTAGACTTAAGAACTGCACATATTGATTTAACCCACTGTGGGAAAACTTTGAGGTGATGGCAGTTTCAGTGTTCCCCTGCTTAAATGGGCACACGTAATTTGGACCAGGAGCCAGGACATGTGCACCAGTGCCATGTGTAGATGTAGAGAAGTGCAGGGAGCATTTTATAATCTTTAATGAATGTGTTTATATGCAGTGCTATTAGTCTATGTGAACATGTGCTATCATTTTCATGGCACTGAGCTACTTATTTTGCCTTACTATGTTGTATAATAAATGACACTTTTTGTATATTATTAATCTGGTTTTTTTTTTAAATCACAGCTTTCGCAATTACCGGTCCCTAGCAGAATGTTACAAATGTTTCCCTCATGTAATCAATGTCTGCATTGTTCTGCTGACTGCTTTCTTATCTGAGCTGATACAGTTCAAACAGACATTTTGCAGTTTTCTTTCTCTTGACTGCTACAATATTGATTGACAGCCCTGTAACAGAAAAGCTTACAGACCATGTACCAAGACCAAGCAATAGGCGTCAGGAGTAAACATTCTGAATAGAGCAGTGGCTGAGAGAGCCATAACCACTGTGTAGGGCAATTTATTCGATTTTGAGTAGACTATACACCTGGGGCATAAACCCTGAATGTATATACCTCCCTGGCCAATATTCCAAGGTAAGTATACTGCAGGCATAGCCCATGCCAATCAGGCAATGAAATCAGAAGATTGGCTGACTTTACCCTTGATCCAGCCCTCCTGGAATCACCTTTTATCAATCCCTTTCTAAAGACACACCATAGGGAATCTTTGAAAAGTAATCAGACACATGTTCCAAAATGTATTCCTATATTTATTTACACAGTGGCACCAAATTTGACAAAAGACATTGTATTACATAAAGTAACACATTATCGGATATTAAGCTGATCGTTTTAGTTAAAGGGGTGGTTCACATTCAAATTAACTTTTAGTATGTTATAGAATGCCAATTCTAAGCAACTTTTCAATTGGTCTTCATTATTTATTTTGAATAGTTTTTTAATGATTTGCCTTCTTCTTCTGATTCTTTCCAGCTTTCAAATGGGGGTTGCTGACTCTGTCTAAAAACAAATGCTTTGTAAGGTTACACATTTAGGGGCAGATTTACTAAGCTCCAATGAATGGTTCGAACTGCAAAAAGTTCGAATTTCGAAGTAAATTTTTGGGTACTTCAACCATTGAATAAGCTATATTCGACTTCGATTTGAACGATTTGAAGTAAAAATCGATAATCAAAGTACTGTCTCTTTGAAAAAAAAACTTTGACTTCATACTTCGCCAAACCTTACAGAGTTTTTTTTGGTTGAATAAAAATCTTTTGAACGATTTAATCATTCGATCAAAAGATTTCTATTTGATTGTTCGATCGAATATGTTAAAAAATGCTCAATTTTGATATTCGAAGTTAAGGGATTTCAATTCGAGGGTCGAATTTTGAAGTTTTTTTAACTTCGTAATTCGACCCTTAGTAAATCTGCCCCTTATTGTTATAGCTACTTTTTATTACTCATCTTTCTAATCAGACAATTCCATATTCATATTCCATATTCTCATTCAAATCAATGCATTGTTGCTATGGTAATTTGGACCATAGCAACCAGTTTTCTGCCATATCAAACTGGAGAGCTGCTGAAAAAAAGCTAAATAACTCAAAAACCACAAATAATAAAAAATTAAAATCAATTGCAAATTGTCTCAGAATATCACTCTCCACATCATACTAATAGTTAACTCAATGGTGAACAACCACTTTAATACACACTACTTGTTTATATGATATTTGTGTGTAAGGATCAGGAAACAAAATATATATATATATATATATATATATATATATATATATATATATATATATATATATAGTATATATATTGTATATACTGCAAGTGAGAATAATTTGGGCATTTAATGATGTGAAAGAATATATGTCTTGAAAATCTCCAGAGAAGTGGTGTTATGGATTATATATATGTGTGTGTGTGTGTGTGTGTGTGTGTGTGTGTATATTACTCCTACAGTATATACCCATAATGTCTATTGTCTATTTTTAGTATGATAATCATTTTGCCTGCTAGAATGCCTGTGAATATTGTTAGCTACTAGTTGCTTCTTCTAGTTGTGACTTCACCTTATATAGAACAAGTTCTTGTGTGTTTGTTACATAATTATACAACACTGTGCGTTTTTTCTTGTTCGTTTTTCTATTTGTATACCTTGCCGTGCTCAAGTAAACATGTTTATATATTATTTTACAGAGGTAATAGAATTCTGGTTGTGCAAGAGTTATGAATGAAATTCTATAGGTTTCTATAGGTTTACATAAAATCAGACGTATACAGGATACAGATTGATTTAAGTTAAGCACGAGCGAGTCCCAATGCTTTGTAGGGTGTTGTCTCTTCATATAGCAGTTAAAGGAAAACTATACCTCCAAAATGAACACTTAAGCAACAGATAGTTCATATCATATTAAGTGGCATATTAAAGAATCTTACCAAACTGGAATATATATTTAAGTAAATATTGCCCTTTTACATCTCTTGCCTTGAGCCTCCATTTCGTGATGGTCTCTGTGCTGCCTCAGAGATCACCTGACCAGAAATACTTCAGCTGTAAGTGTAACAGGAAGAAGTGTGGAAGCAAAAGACACAGCTCTGTCTGTTAATTGGCTCATGTGACCTAACATGTATGTTTTGTATGATTACCCAATGGCACATACTACTAGAAAAGTATATTATTATGAAAATGGTTTATTTACATGAAGCAGGGTTTTACATATGAGCTGTTTTATGCAATATCTTTTTATAGAGACCTACATTGTTTGGGGGGTATAGTTTTCCTTTAACAGAATTAAAAAGAGGACATGATTAATTACATAAGGAATAATGTATATTTATATTTTAAAAAAGTTTGTTTACTAATGCAAGTGCAAAGTGCAAAAATAGACTTGGGATTACTTTTTTTTCATACAATGCAGTTTTTTTCCTAGACAGGATTAACATGTGATTAACTAGTCACAAGTCAGTTGCGTGTGTAGACGCAGGACACTGAAATAACCATGAAGTAATACAGCCTCAAGGCAGGTTTTCATTTCATTTCAGTGCTCCCTTGTGTCTGTGTGCTCTGTACTTTGCACCTTTTGTGTAATTTATCAGAGTGTGTATAAGCACTTGTTACTTTGGTAAAAAAAATTTGTGTGCACAAATAGTGCTGGATTTTTAAAGTTTGTGCTTCTCTTTGTAAATAATCCTTATGCAGGTATGGGACCTGTTATCCAGTATTCTCACGTTTTCCGGATAGGTGATCTTTCTGTAATTTTGTTCCCTATGCCTAATTTCTACTAAAAAAATACTTAAACATGAAACAACCCCAATAGGATTGTTTGCCTTTAGTAAGGATAACTTGCATCTTCGTTGGGATCAAGTGCAAGTTACAGAAAATGTTGTTGTTGCTTTTTTTTTTTTTAAATATTGATTTATTTGATTATAATGTAGTCTATGGGAGATGGCCTTCCCATAGTTCATGATAAACATGAAAAACCTAATATAGAATACTTCCACTGTATATTTTGTTACAGATGCTTATCACAAAACAGCCTGAACAGTTTTGTTATTTACAGTTAATCTCAACCTCCCTATTTATATGTAGTCAACTGACATTTCTATGGCAAACAATTAATAAATAGAAAAGAAAAAGTACTAAGCATTCAGTCATGAGGCCTGACAGCTGACACCAAGAAGAGGTGTTAAGCCGATTAGTCCTCTGTACTTCCTGACATTTTCAGGACTGAAATAAAGTATTTCATTGCCTTCTTTTTGAAAAGGAAAATGGCTGATGTTTAAACTTCTTTGTAGTAATGAATGAATATTAGTTTTAAGAAAAGCTCATTTGCGCTAATCAGAACTCACAGAAAAATACTTATTTTTTTAAATTAAATCAGAGAAAAAAATCAATACCCTTAATGGGGTGAGTTCAGATGTGGGTCTGGGTTTTAAAGCACATGAGTATTTTTATGGGTGGTTAACAAAATAAAGCTTGCCATATATATTTTTACTCAGTTATGAATATATGTTATTATACTGTAGATCAGTGGAGCCCCCGTATTGCTGCTAGTTTCTAATCATACAGCTTCCTTGTTTTCTACATAGTACAGAGACAATATATTTATATTATTTTAGTGTTCATTAAGTGTTAAAAAAAATCCTTTAAAAGATTTTATATTCATTCATCTTCAGCAGGAATTGACTTTCAATGCTTAACAAATGGCCTGCAATTATGCCTGGGGAACAATCCTGAACTTTGTGATAGTCATTTAAATGTTAATCCAATATCATGCATCATGATATTGTTCCAATTCACATTTATTCACATCATTCCATCAACCTTGTTTATAGTTAAAAAATTTGTTTGAAGCAAGAACAATATACATTTCAGTGAAACTTACAACCAATGTATACCTTCTGAGAAAATAATTCTTTATAACCAATGTCCCCATATGTGATAGCTGAAAGTCCAGTACTTAAACCCTTTGAAGGACTCAACCTTACAGTACATACAGTCCAAGCGCGATGTTCATTTCTCGTTACTAATTTTCGTTAGTAAATTGGTGAAGTCCTGAAATGACATCACTTCGCCCTTTAGTAAATTTGCCCCTATGTTTGATAAGTACATTTTTATTGATAGAATGTGGACTGGATAAAGTATGAATGTGTGTATATAATCCATATGTTCACTGAATACAATACATCCATTTATTACGCAGGACTAAAGAATATTTTGGTGCTTAATAAGTATGCGTTAATAGTAATACAGGTATGGGATCTGTTATCCGGAAACCCACTATCCAGAAAGCTCTGAATTACGGAAAGGCCATCTCCCAATAGACTCCATGTTATCCAAATAATCCTAATTTTTTAATAGGATTTCCTTTTTCTCTGTAATAACAAAACAGGAGCTTGTACTAAGATATATTTAATTCTAATTAAAAGCAAACCAGCTTATTTGGGTTTATTTAATGTTTGTGATTTTCTAGTAGAAAAAGTATGAAGATCAAAATTACACAAAGATCTGTTATCCGGGAAAAACCCCAAGTCCCGAGCATTCTGTTTAACAGGTCCCAAACATGTAAAAATAATATAATGAGCAGTTCTCTCTTACCATATACATAATGATGGGCAAATTTATTCACCAGGCATGGATTTGGTTAAAATTTCCACACTTTGGCGACTGTTTTGGCATAACTGCCATGAAAATTCACCGTGGGAAAATTTTCTGCAACAAAAAAATGATTGCTCATCATAATTGTTGCACTTCAAAATTATTCAGATGCCCATTGACTTTTTAAGCATTTGGACAAAAGAGTTGTGCGTATAAAAATTGTCGCTCACGTCAAAATTATTTTGACACCTGTTGACTTCAATGCATTTTGCAAATTTTTTCAGGGTTTCACAAATTATTCGGGGGTTTCACACATTTTTTCGGAATCTTGCACATTTTTACAGAATTTCAAAAAATTTTTTTAATGAATCGAAATGGGATAGGTTCGCCCATCACTACATATAAATTCACATTGGCATAATTCATAGTTGACTGAGCCAGCTTAGTACAAATATAGCCTCATTTTATCTTTCTTATCACTTTCCTTAGTAATTAATCACTCTTGTGTACTGATTGATGGATTTAGCGATAAACACATGCAAAATAGCATTTCCATTTTCTAAAATCTATGCACATTTATTTGTGATATGATAGAATGATCCATCCTCATGGATATGATTAATATTCCACAGTGATACTTTCACTAATTTCAGCATTAGTTTGCTTAATAAGTGATATACTGACTATTAAGGAGTTTTTCTGTACATTTCCTCTTTTCTTTCTAGAACAATAATTTCCTCACTTACTTATTGCTGTGATTTTGAAAATTTTGAAGTATGCCCTATATTTAGTTCCCCATAGAATTATTTCCACAGTTCAAAGCAGAAGACTATTGCTTACTCTTTAGCACATAAATCTTAGATTGGCTTGTTCTGCATAACTGCCCAGAGGGTATCATCTTCAGAAGAACAAATATAATGTATTAATAATTATCTGACACACATCAATAGAAAACGCAAATTAAATTATGCTTTTATCTAGAGTTATGCAACACTGAAAACTATAATAAACAGAATTTGTGGTTAATAAGAAAATAAGTTATAATGTAATCTGAATATAAGATATATGGGTTATCTTAAAATAATAATGGAGGTATAACTGGAGATAGATAGATTTATAAAGACTGGGCAGATTTGCCCCTGGTCACTAACCCGTGGCAATCAAATCAAATGATCAAATTATTGCAGTCAGTTTAACTAGCAGCTGGTTGGAAAAAAAAAAAAGCAAGCCACTGATTGGTTGATATGGATTACTGTCCATGGATAAATTTGCTCAGTGTTTATGAATGAGATCCAGTGAATAGATGTGATTGATCTAATACCAGCTTTAAAAAGAAACAAGATCACATCAACATTTAGGGCAAAGACAGACTGGATGTTTTGTTGAGGAGAAACTCTGAAAATACCTTCCCATAGTGTAAATCAACATAGTTAAAACATTAAATTATGTAAACATGCAAAAATTCATAAGTATGCATTTTCATGGGATTTAAGTATTTTTACCTCCAGTGAATTGCTCTAACTGAAAAAAGTATTTCAAGCAATCACACCTACATTTCTAATATCATACAAAACATTAATGCAGAAATAAAGATGGCACACAGAAGCAATTTGTAACCTTTGCTAAATAAATTCGAGAATTACAGATTAACACTTTTGCATATATTCCCACACTATCAGTCCAAATGACATTTGCAATTATACTCTATTGTTCTATTCTAAAGCTGATGGGTTTGGTCACAGGAAAGATATTATGAGCATAGAAACTGTGTCTAATAACCAACATACCAGCTGCATTCTCCATGGGAGTCCTGTTAGCAACCATATTGCTCTTGTTCCTCTGATTGCTGCAAAACTATCTGGCAACATGCTGAATTTTTGCAGTCTGTGGGGAAAAACTGTAACATATAATTTAATAAAGGAAGTTTTAAATAGATGTATCTGAGGTTTCTAAAGAAATAAAAAAAAAGCTAACTTGAGCATCTTGAAATCTTGAGAGCTTGTTTTGTTTTTCCCATTTACTTTAAATTAGAAGGGAATATTTTATGCAAAATCAATTTTTTTATAGGGTTATGAACGTCTTGTGTGGACACATTTTTCTAGAAAGCAATTTGTTACACATCTGTTACACCACTATTTACATACTCCCCAAAATGTTACCAAATGCTTTACTTAAAAACAGAATTAAACACTGTAAAATGAAAGGCCTTTATATAAATAAATGTATGTAATATGTAGGGTGTCAAAACTCACAAATTTTAATTTAAAAGCACCAAATCAAATGTAAATTAGAATGTGAGATTTATCACACCTCAACCATATAAATACCTCTAATTTAAATATTTGCCACCTAAAACCTGCCAATTTTTTTATTTTATCTAGGACGGCCTAATTTTTTCATAAATAACCTCCCATTCGAGTTTAGTACATTCAATTTTATTATAGTAAAAAATTGAAATTTGAAATTCAACCTTTGATAAATCTGCAGTCTCGTTGATTTGTGCTTCCATTCAACACCTGTGCTTGTGAAGGATGAGTAAATAAATGTATTTATAAAGCATGTTAACAGAGTAAAAGTAGGTAATTAAGATCAATTCCAGTCTTACTTCATCCACCCATGGCTGATGCATATTGACCAGGGTTGTCATGCTGACGGCCCTCCACATTAGAGTCTGCCTGCTATGTCTGCTTACCATGTGTAAGATTTAAAAGATATCAGTGTAAGGGAAACCGAAAGTCTTCCCCAAGATGGCGGCCTCCGGGATCCTGCTGGTCGCAGCACTATGACGTCAGCGTCTTTCCGTTCCCGGATTGGTCGCCGGCGTCGGAACGGACGCCAGCGTCAGAATGTGCGTCGATGTCAGGACGCCGGCGTTAGTGCGTCAGCGCCTGCGTCATGACGTCAGCGCTTCCAAAATTGGCGCCAAACCCAGGCCTATTTAAAGCAGCTCCAGAGTCTCCTCAGTGCCCGATTATAGGTTTTCGCTTGCTGATTCCTGGGTATGTTTCTTCTTGATTATATTGTGTACCGACCTTGCCTGAACTCTCGTATTTGAACCTTGTCTGCCTGAACTGATTCTACTGCCTGTTTACGACCATTCTACTGCCTACTCCTTCTGTACTGTGAACTCGGACTTGTTACCTCCTCCTTGGTCCTTACTACCTCGGGGCCCTCGGGCCTTACAATCAGTACTGAAATGAACTGGCCCCTGCATTGTTTAAACCTCAAATTCAGACTGTAATCCCCTGCATTGAGTTAATGGTGTGCACCATTAAGCCTATATATATATATATATATATATATATATATATATATATATATATATATATATATATATATATATATATATATACACACTCTCAATTTGGAATAAAGCATTCCCAGGCCAGCACTTCCCTTAGTAAATCAAGAGGCAAAAGAACAGGTACAATCTGCCATGTTTGTGCATTTTGAACATTGCCTTTCTGATAGATTACAGTTACTTGTAATTTGGATCTTCATGTCTACTAGAAATTAATTTAAACATTAAATAAACCCGATAGGCTGTTTTTTCTTCCAATAAGGATTAATTATATTTTAGTTGGGATTAAGTACAAGCTGCTGTTTTATTATTACAGAGAAAATTTTGAAAAAATTTGAATTATTTGGATAAAATTGAGTCTATGGGAGACATTCCGTAATTCGGAGCTTTCTGGATATCGGGTTTCCGGATAAGGGATCCTATACCTGTAGTATTTTTCCTTTGCTAGCTTGTACCTACATAATTTATGCTTTAAAACGATGTCATTCACTGTACATATACTATTTTTGGATCATGATTGTATATTTAGACATAGATGATCAGATCAGTTTGTAACCTACAAATCCATTATTTTTTTTATTATTTATTTCATTGCACATATCATCAGCCTTTTCCCATGGGGAAGCTGAAAATAAAAGTGCATTTTTTTCTGATTTGATTGTACTACAGTTTCCTGGTAATAAAAATGCAGGTGGGATCTTAAATTTCATGTAATAAGAAAAAGGCACATGAAAGCACTTAGGCAGCTATTTATAACTTACAGTCTGGAAAGAAAACCAATTACAAAATGGATTAACATAATTTAAAATGGGAATTCCATTAGATAACACCAGGGTTTCTTTCTGTTGCATGGCAACGCATTATCAAAAAAATAATCAGCTGATTTAAAATAGGATGTCACTTGCTGTCTCTCACATTCTACGATGATTATGGTACATCTGAAAAAGTGTTAATGCTGTGAAATCTGTATAAGCTTCTATTAAAGGATAAGGAAAGGTGAACTCCCTGGGGGGGGGGGGATGCCAATATTTTATACAACTCCAGTGAATTCAGTTGCTAAGTTTTATTCCTGGTCTGATGCTCCTTGCATTGGACTGGATAAAAAGGTAGTGCAGAAGCAACATATCACAATTTCAGGGTGCTTAAATGAGATAATTATTTTTTTTACGCATACTTAACACAGTTATATGCAAACTTGGCTATATTATTTTTGTCTTTTTTTGCAATTTGTTTGTACCTTATGAATAATCATGCATTCAAATATCTTTATTTGAATCTGGATTACATGGGGTTTATTGTGTGATATTACCATCATTTCATTTTACATATTCCTTTCAAATTATGTATGCAACATTTAATTTTCTTTTCTACTCAGATGAAGTTCCCTTTTGATTTTACTTCAAATGAACATCTGTTGTAGTTTTCATTTATTTTATTCATGAAACTTGCTTGGTTCATTTGCACACTTCATTTGATTTCAATTCTACCATAACTGTTTCCAAAATATGCATTTCAATCAATCTTATGAGTGCAGTATGCAGTGTGTATGGAAAGATATTTAACTAAAAATAATTATTTACTATACAGTACTGTATACAAAAAATTGTTTCATCTTTTATTATAGTTACCTTGCGGTAAAAGTGTACTGAAAAGTTTAGATTTAACAGTTTATTTGCATGTTAAGCAAAAAATAATTTTCCTTTCTCCCTATATACAATACACGGGTTTCAAGCAGGTGATACACAACCATCCAACAGATCAGAATGGGGTTTAACTGCTCAAAGCAGAACTAACATAGGGATCAGGTTTGATAAATCGGTCATTATATTAATACATTTCCTTTTAATAGTAATATCAATTTATGACAACTTATGATGGCTGATGGCTCATTTTTAAGCCTTGAAAAATTAACCGGTATTGCAACAGTAAGATGTCATATATACAAAGCAGGAATATTCAGTGCACACAGCAGAACATTGGAGACACTTGTGAAGTGATTGCTTTATCTGCTGTGTTTTGAACGTTATTTATCATTAGAGGTCCATAACTGTTGAAAAGTTATTGACTTATCATAGTAAATTATTATTGGAAGGTGCATTTATTTTCCTCTTTTATAATACATTTCTTATTAAAACAGTATAAAAGAAAAACATGATACTTTTGCCAAAAAGGAAGTAGCTTTATACTTATTGAATCCTAATGAGACTCATACACATGGTTTGTGTATCAACCAAAGTAAATTACGTTATTAAGGGGCAGATTTATCAAAATGTGAGGTTAGAGCTTAATGAATAAAAACGCACATTCTATTCATTCCTATGGGATTTTTAGAATTGTATTTATCAATGGGTGAAAGTTAGAATGCAACTCTTGATAAATAACAGTTCTAAAAATCCCAAATGAATGAATAGAAAGTGTGTGAGTTTTTATTTATTAAGCTCTCAACTCACATTTTGATAAATCTGCCTCTTTAAGTCTTTGGTTACCTTGTCATATCCATAGAAATATATGTAATCATAAATTCTTATGCAGTTTTTAACTTTTATAATGAAAAAAAAAAAAATATATATATATATATATATATATATATATATATATATATATATATATAGATATACTTGAAGTAAACTGGAGCACTCTTCCTGCAGATAGCACCTGCCTGGGTGCTGGTTTAAAAATAATACACATCCATAGCAAAAAACCGCACTACCAGGTCTTTGTCCAAGTGAAAAGAATTTATTATTAAATATACGACGTTTCGGCTCTGTTACTCGAGCCTTCTTCAGGTGGGTGGATGTATATATAGATATAGATATATAGATATATAGATATAGATATAGATAGATATATATAGATATATATCTTTCACATGATACTGCAGTGTGATTGCCCTTTGTAGTAAAATACTTTGGAGCACATTACTCATTTGTCTTTTTCTCATATTTATACATGTACATACTGTAATATGTTAATATTTTATTCTAGACTCCAGCCTTCTCTGCTTTCCCTGGTTTATCATTCCATATGTTGGGCTTGAAGAGATGCAAAGATGTTGTACACTGTGGTTCTGATGTAAATAGTATCTCCAGCATATGAGGCCAATGGCTATATAGAAGAGAGCAAATAGAGCCAGTTTTTGTTTCACACTATAGTGATACAAATTATACATTACTTTTTATTGCTGGGGAAAAAAATCTGGTACAATATCTGTGGTTCTGTTGTTACTGTGGTTTAAAAACACAAGAGAGCAATGCAGCAGAAGTGGCCACGGTGGTTGATTCTCTTGTGTCATATCAGTGCATTCAAGCTTTGGAATACAATAATAATACAGGTAGTGTTTTATAACATACAGTGATTCCAAATTGTTTCCTGATGAAAGTGTGCTCATGCATAATTGATCTTTCTTACTGTAGACCATTATCCCTATAAGTAAACAACATTTTGCATAAGTAGCAGACATACATTTATAGATATTAAATCCCTATGTTCTGGTTATGTATAAATAATATATATTGAAAGCATAGGAACACCTACTTTTGTTATATTTAACCAGAGAAACCTAATTCACCAGGTCACACAAATGTCACATAATTCCAATAAACAGGAAAATAATACCTTAATGCCTATTTTATTTACAATAGCAAACAGGATGTGTCTCACATTAGAACAGATGCCTAACATGGCCACGTATGTGTTGACAAAAGAAGCAAAACATTGTATACTAATATATATTGGTTGATGTTGCTTTAGTTGTATCTTCATTTACATGATGAGGATCAAATACATCCAAAAAGGGGGGTTGTGGGAGAACTCAAAAGGCTAAGTTAAAGTATATTTAAGTATAATTGAAGTGCTACTTTTTAATGCACATTCCCTGGTCCCCTGTCTCATAAGCAATTCAGTATAAATGCAAGTGCATGTGTTTACAAAACAGGGGTTTTTAGTTACAAAGTTACGATGATAAAGTTGATAAGCCACCATACCACATCAAGGTAAACCCCATACAGTGCTCCCTAACTTGTTTACCTCTGGTGATAGTATAAAAAGTCTTTTACTTCTCTGCATAGTAGCATTTTTTATGCCCATAGTAAAAGGAGACGAGCCTAAGCCAGCTAAAAATAGTACACTTCTATTTAAGGAGGAAATAGTGTTATTCTTTAAATCAACTTAAAAGTGCTGGCTGTTACTTAAACATTTACTTACCTTCTTACTTAAACAGTTCAATGGCACAGTTTTGTCTGAACCAGTTAGTGACTTTGTAAGTAAAGAAAGTAAAATAAAAAGATAAAAAGATTTTGCTGTGTAAGCATTGTCATGAAATTAAATACTAATACAATAATAAATAATATCAAAGTTGTTCCATGTTTATTCACAGCTCAGGATTGTGTAGCCTAAGTAGCTGCTATTAGGGTGAAAGGTTATATTCAGCTTTATTTTCTGTTCTCAGACTGCATCCAGTACTATCGGCACTGCAGTCCAGACAAATGGTATAAAGGGAAAAGAGTTTTACATACAGATGGAGCTAACTTTGTTTGGTCATGACAAAAATGTAGGCCTATTTATCAAAATTTAGATTTGTGCAATTTTATGGGGTTTTTTTCTACTAAACATAAATGTTTGCTTATTTATTAAAAAATCCAGATATAAAAAACAGAAATGAATATATTTGAAAAAAGAACTTTGAATTTTTCAAGTTCATGTTTTACTCAACAATTTAATAAATAGTTAAAAATTTGGCTAGGATTGCTCCCATTAACTTTTATATGACCTCGCAAGCTTTTAGATGGCAAATTTTTACATTCAAGTTTTTTGTGCTTAATACATAACAAAAACACATGTTTAAAATAATGATAGATAAAAATAATAAATAGGATACAATAAAAACAATCTTATTACCCTAGTGTGCAGGGTAACACTGCACTAGTGTTTCAAACCCCTTTAGGCACACTACCCATGTTGTATGCCTTAGACAACATGGGAAAGGTTTTAAGAATGTTATCTTAAGTTATGCTTTATTATAATAACACAAATTCTACATCCTGGGAAGTAAACCGATAACAAAAAAGGATCTGCCCTGGACATCAATACATAGATTGAACAGGGCGCACACAGAGAAAAAGAATGAAATTAGTCATCCATACAGTATTCCATAATGTAAATATTGGGGACCGGAAGCTAAAAATGAAGTTCAAACCATAAAGAGAGGGGTATTTATAAATATAAAAGTAAACTGTATTGGGGACTTAATGTTTAGGCCCATTATAACATTTGAAAAAGATCCAGTATCTTTATCATTAATTAAACACCATTTGTTTAGAATTTACACACCACTTTTCTAAATAAAAGTCTGTATTTACTCAATAACTCATGCTTCACTTGTTTTACTATTCACTTCTCAAATTCCTTGCAGTGTATATTTAGGTTACCACATATAAAAGTGTGTGCTGCATCAATTGCAGATTGATTGCATTTAAATTGAAAGTAATCAGTTTGCAATCAGTATATTGTCTCTAATTATGTTTTACTTTTTTTACATGGTTTAATAACCTTCCTGCATGTGCACCAAGCCTTCTTCAAGTCATGTCATTCAGGCTTAATTTTAAAACCATTTCCTAAAGAATAAACCAGGTAGTTCTAAAAACCTGCAGTGCATTTAATTAACCATTAAAACATTTAACTTTTTATTACTTTTGTATTAATACAGGTATAGAATCCCTTTTCCGAAAACCTGTTATCCAGAAATTTCTCAATTAAGGGATGACATCTCCCATAGAGCAAATAATACATTTTTTAATTTAATTTCCTTTTTCTCTGTAATAATAAAACAGTACCTTATACTTGATCCTAACTAAGCTGCATGAATACATAATGGTGGCAAAACAATCTAATTGGGTTTATTTAGGGGCATATTTATCAAGGGTCAAATTTGAAAAACTTTGAAATTCGAATTCAAAAAGAGCAACCGAAATTAAGTAGAAGATATTTTTTGGCCGAATAGGTCAGTTTTTGATCGAATAGGTCCATATTTGGCCGAATTAGAATCTTACGAATCGAAATAATATCGCATTCGATCGAATTTGAATCAAAGTTTTTCCCAAAAAAAACTTACATTTTTCTAAGTCAACCAGTTGACTCCAAATAGGTTCTAGGAGGGCCTCCATAGGCTAAAACAGCAATTTGGCAGGGTTCAGATGGAAAATGGTCAACGTCGAATTTTTAAAGAGACAGTACATGATACATTTCAATATTCAAAATTTTTTAAAATTCAAATCAAATTTTTCATTTTTAATTTGAAAATTCACCTTTGATAAATCTGCTCCTTAATGTTTAAGGGTAGAACTACACAAATGACTTGTTTGGCTATGTGTTTTCAGCGGATCTGACGCACTGCGCCAAATTGCAGGTATCAAATCGGATGCAACAGATAATAAGGTAAGCAATAGCAATGTTGAATGGTGTCGCATCGTACATCCAACACGACTGTTGGATGCAGACGCTGCATGCTGTGTCTGCATCCTAAAGTCGTGTTGTGTTGGATGAACGTTTGCGTTGCTATTGCTTGCCTTATTCTCCGTTGTATCCGATTTGATGCCTGCATTTTGGCACAGCTAATTAGATCCGCCAGAAACGCGTAGAACTCGTCCTTGTAATTCTACCATAAATGATTTTTAGCAAACTTAAAGGAATTGTTCAGTGTAAAAATAAAAACTGGGTAAATAGATAGGCTGTGCAAAATAAAAATGTTTCTAATATATGGAGGTATGAAGATCCACATTACTGAAAGATCCCTTATGTGGGAAATCCCAGGTCCCAAGCATTCTAGATAATAGATCCTATATATGTACCTTTAGAGTAATGTCTGAATAGTAGTTATGTGTATTGCTATCTTTAGAATAAATACTGAAAGTAAAATATAAAAGGTTTGATTAGAATGTGTCTGTTCTTTATTTAACCAAATGTATATTTTAAAATCACAAATTGTTGTTCAACAAATATAAGAAGTGGATGTCATGTGACTTGCTTGAGAACAAGTGCATGGCATATATAAGACATTGTTATGGGTATATTAAGCCAGTGGGTGCTCAATGAAGTACATTATTTATCAGCTTAGCCCAAAATGAGTCAAACAGCCTTCTTCACTCTTCCTCAAAACTTAATTTATTAGCTAGCTCTTGTAACAGTGGCTAGGTATTGCCATTTTTCAGATTTTCTATAATATAAAGTGAAACATCCACTGGAGAGCCCAGGCCCGGATTTGCGGCAAGGCCGCATAGGCCCGGGCCTAGGGCGGCAAAAAATAGGGGCGGCATGCCGCCCAGCCTCATTATGGGGACGTTTGCGTCCCCGTTCAACTACACCAGCTGCGTCAGCGTTTTTTTCGCCGGCGCGCTGGGAAGGCAGGCGCTAGGACCACGCTGCCGCCTGGTCAGACCGCGCGGCCAATAACTGTAAATAAAACTGTTGCATTGACATGTGGCTCTCTAGTTGATGTTTCATGTTATATTAGTTAAAGTTATATTGATCTGTCATTTTTGGCTAATACCAGTAGCTGGACATCCAGTAGTGTCCAGGAACTCTGGTGTGAAGCTTGACAATATCCCTTCTATAACAATGCAAGGTATGTGGGATAATGGAACCATATGCCTGCATTATAAATCTTGCAAAAATGACTGCATGGTGGATTTCCTCTCAAGAGCTGAAAGTGCAAAATGTGCTTGCCAATGCCACACTACTGAAGATCACTCCTGAAAGTAACCAGCAGTGGTCCGTGCTGATCTAAGCAATAGAATTATCAAAATAAGGGATCCTGAAGGATTCCCAACAGTTTGAATGTTTTTATGATTTATTAAAACTTGCCTGACTTGACCTGATACCTGTGTTACAGGATGTGTAAGACTCCTATAGAAGTCAGTGGGAGCTGCGCTGATCCTATTGGACTGCTCTAAAACAATTCAGAGGTTTTCATATTTTTTTTCGCTAGGAATTGTCCAAAAAGCTCACATTTTTTTAGGTTTTATGTATTTTTATTTATTTGTTAGGGCAAAGTTCAGCATAATTTTCCTTTCATACTTTTTTTATTCCATTTTTTAATAAATCTCATGACATTCGTAGTTTTAGAATTTGTGAGTTTAGACGTGATTTTAAAAAGGCCCCACTTGTATCAATGTAGAAGCATTCGGTATGAAATATAGGTTTGTTTGACATCTTGCACACAAAAGAAAATGACTGCTAGCAATATTGTTGTGCACTGAATCTTAGTCTTAGAAAAATAGAACCTCTCTATGCTGAGCTGTTTTCTACTGTGCTGATTTAGTTATATAATCTGTATATCCTAGAACCACATCTAATGTTTTCACTTTATATATTCAGAAACTATCACAGGAGAATTACAACTAGCCTTCCGAATATTGAATATAATGGTTCTTTTTTGCAGATATGCTGAAAAGGTGAAACCATAAGTTCACAGACCCAGTTCCCATGAGCCCCTCATACTCCTTTAAGTTACATTGATAAAAATTATGTGTTTAAAAAACAGTACATGTTGTATTTGATGTTTGAGGTCTTCAATACATGCTTAGTAGTCAACGTTATCTAATTTTTACAAGTACTCTAATTTTTGAAGTACTCTTCTAGTGTGGGTTTGACACTAGAAACTATGGTTTCTAGCAATAGCAAGCTACTATTGTTTAACAGCAGGTATTATAATTAAAGCATTAATGTTTACACTAAGGGGCACATTTACTTAGGGTCGAATATCGAGGGTTAATCAACCCTCGATATTCAACTGTCGAAGTTAAATCCTTCGACTTCGAATATCGAAGCAATTCGCTTGTTTGAAAGATCAAAGGAAAAAATCAAACGATTTGAAGGATTTTAAGCCAACGATCGAACGAAATTCCTTCAAAAAAAGCTTAGAAAGCCTATGGGGACCTTCCCCATAGGCTAACATTTAGGTTTGGTAGGTTTTACTTGGTGAAGTTGGGGGGTCAACGTTTTTTTTAAAGAGACAGTACTTTGACTATCGAATGGTCGAATAGTTGAACAATTTTTAGTTCGAATCGTTCGAATCCCGTCGTATGCCGAAGGTCGTGGTAGCCAATTTGATGGTCGAAGTAGCCCAAAAAAAGTTCAAAATTCTAAGTATTTTTTCTTCTATTCCCTCACTCGAGCTAAGTTAATGTGCCCCTAAGTCTAGTAATCCAAAGCACTTGGTAATACTGTAATATATGCTTTGAAAGCAAACATCAGTTTGTTGCTATTTTTTACTAGCTATGGTAAAATAAATTTGTCTTTAATTCCCCCACGTGTGTGACAGCTATTAGAAAACTGCCAACACTATATTATGTATTGGTTCATAATATGTAGTCTGTGATTCTATGCAGTACATTACATGAGTTACTCTGTCAATGCTACTGTATTGTACAGTATGTATGTATATTTTTATTTATATATACCTTGTACTTGATCCCAACTAAGATATAATTAATCCTTATTGGAAGCAAAACCAGCCTATTGGGTTTATTTAATGTTTAAATTCATTTCTAGTAGACTTAAGGCATGAAGACCCAAAATACAGAAAGATCCATTATCCGGAAAACCCCAGGTCCCGAGCATTCTGGATAACAGGTCCCATAACTGTACAAATAAATACAAAGTACAGTTACATAAAAAATTATGTGCTAAGCATTAAAGAGACAAGAGGAGGGAGGTCCTTGCCCCATAATCTAAGTGGGTAGGTAACTTACATACACAAACAGAAGAATATTTTATTTAAAGAGTGTACATGTTTTAGAACCACAAATAAACTAGTTCTTGGCAGCCACTGTCCTATTTTATAAAATAGAAGTTTTATGCTATAGTTCTTTTAACAGCCACAAATCATTTGCAACCCTTTTTATCTTCCATTGCAAGAACTAAACCCATTGTATTCTGCACAGCTTATCTGTGGTGTAAACACATGCCCTTTAGCCTGATTCAACTTAAATGGCTTCCCCCATGACTGCACATCATATTTATATAAACTATAGTTGTGTTTCTAAAGCAAAAACAGAATTACTACCAGTGCTGGGTAACAGTAGATTGTATTAAAATGGATCTAACACCATTTTTCTGCCATTACTCACCCTTTAAGTTGGGTTTTATAATATTATTGTTTACCTGTGTACTTATGCAAAGTATGAGTTCAGCTGAATATTTGGGCTGGATCTGCACCCTAAGTCTAATGTCACACCAGTGAAAAAACACCAATCCATCTGATCCATACTAATTTCAGTAAGATATGTTTCTCACCAAAATCTGCCCTGGGTTAATGTTGCTTGTTATTGCTTGCTGAAAAGGGTGTGGAGCAGAGCCTAGAAGGTACCATGTGTGCCTTTGCATCATATAATGTGAGATTAAAACAACGGACAACAAAAGTCAACAAATTTTTGTTTTACAGTTTTGTTTTTTGTATACAGTTTTGTTGATTGTGCACACATCAGAATATGCAATTTAGGGTTTAGGATTCAAAGTATCTCTACATGTTTTTAAGCCACCTTTTCCACCTTGACAGCCTTGTCAATAATACCACAAAGAAGAAAATGTGTCCACTAAAAAAGCCAGTCTAAGACAGCCTTTTTAAAAATGGTTAGGACTTATACAAATCTCATGTTTATGTTTGTGCATACACTGTAACCTGATATAATATATAAAACTAAACAATGGGCAGTTATATTTAGTAGCCTTGCCAACCATATCCATTAGTTTCTATCCATAAATGGAAATGGTTTCAGTGAACTCATTTTCAAATAGCTTGATATAAGCATGCAAGTATAGAACCGTGGCAACACTGGGTCATATAAATCTGTAACTGTCAGAAAGTGAAAAAATAACTATAAAAAGAATTATGATTCTATTGTACTTCAAGTAAATATTGAGTCAGAATATTGAGGAGAATTGGTATGAACATGTTAAAAAAATCAAATATGTGACAAACTGCATTTTTCAATCACAGCTTATATTTTTAATGCAATAATATTAATTATAATGGTACTAATATTGATGATAATAAGTCAATGAGATAAATTTAGTTTGCATGTTTTCCTATTTGATTTTATTTCTTAAAAAAACTGAGCATGGTAATTAAAGTACAGAAATACATTTTTTGGTAAATACGGATTAACATTAACTGTACAGTAAATGTAGGTGATTTTATTATATTAGTTGATATTTCTGGTATTTTTACCAGTATTTTAATATTTACTTAACTCTTCCAAACTTTAGCAATTCATTTTCTTAAATTTTTGGGACTGAGCAATTCAGTGAGTTGTTATTGGGTTCCTATTGTATAATACAATAGATGGTCTGCCCCTGTGAGTTGTACTGAAATTTGTGATTGTTTAGTGAAATAAAGTGATATTTTGTAAAATTATAATAACCTGTCTTCTCCAGTGCTTTCGTTTTTGTTTAGATTAAATAAGGTGTTTTTGTTATTTTTTTTTAATAGCTTTACTTTCACAAGAAAAATGTATCTATCACTTTAACTTATACAATGTTATACATGTCATATATTATTTATATGTAGTAAATTAATTATCCTTTAGAAATGTATTTATTGAATGTGTACTTGAAGAGAGTTTCTATAGAAATTTAGGTTGGAAACTTTACAATTATAGTGATTGAAGTAATAATTATATTATTTAGCTAATGGTTGCATTGACAATCTATAAGGAATGTAATTTTATATAACTAGAGTTGTATAACTAGAAGTTATTATAATAAGTTAATACAGTTTCTTTAATCGTAATGCAAATTTCAAGCATGTTTTTCTATGTTTCAGTGTGTCACAATTTTCAAGAAATCATCTTAAAAAATCTGTTGATATTCCCTTACAGGTGAAAGAATGGTTGTGCTTAAACTGTCAAACACAGCGAGCAATGGCAGGACAACTTGGGAATATGAACAAGTTTCAACCTTCATTAGAGACACCACAGTCCTCACCAAAACATATTTTAGCAAATACTCAAGCACCTAAATCTGCAACATTGCCCTTTACACCAACTGATAAAAGGGACGATCAAACAATTAAAAAAGATATTGCTAAAGATGCAGACACAAAACCATGTCAGTCCTCAACTGAACTCACTGAGCAATTAAAAACCAGAGAAGACAAGTTGCCAGTTGCTAAAGATGTTCCAAAACCTGGGATTGCAGCAGCTACTGGACTATCCACTGGAAAAAGTGAGCACAATGACAGAGATGTGACCACAGTGATAACAAATAAAGAAATTCAACAACAGAGTTTGGCTTCAGAAGGAAAAACTGATAAAGAGAAAATAACTGAAACCAGTCAAGTTACTGATCATGAAACTGAAAAAGAAAAGACTGTAAGTAACGGCAACAAGTATAATAATATTAAATGTTTTGTACACTGATGGACTTTCTAATGTCTTAGGAGATGATCATTTATTAAGGGGGTTATTAATCAAACATCGATTTTTAGAGTATTTTTATACCTCGAATGAACTCACAACTTGAATGGTTTCTAATTTAAGAAAAAACTAGAATGGAAAAAACTTGATTCAGCAATTTTTGGGGTTAATAACCCCAAAAGAAAATTAATAAGAGTTTTTGGCAAAAAAAACCCTTGCATTGCTTGAATTGTTTTGGGCAAACCCCTCCGAACATCATGAAGGCCATTAACGTCTACATAAGGTTCAAGGGACCTCTGCCATTGACTCCTACATGACCTTGACAGGTTTTAGATGTTTTTTCAGATTCAAGCTATTTCCAGGATCGGGGTATAATAATCTCAAAAAATTAAGTTTTTTTGGAGTTTTTTTTAACCTGAAATATGGATTTTTTTTTTTACAAAAAAAATCTTGAAAACTGAATTTTTGTGGAAAACACAACACAAGCCTTAATAAATAACCCGCTAAATGTGCTATTTAGTTCATACTGTATAACTGAAATTCTTCGTTTCCATAATGATTAGCAAGTGCTTTTGGGAGAATGCTACACACATCCTTCTCTGGTGAGCATCTGGGTTTTCAGGCTGGTGACAGATACTGATACTTACTTTACCGTTTGTTGACATTATGCCTTTTAAAATGGAAAACTGAGAAAAATCATCGGTCCAAAAGTAACTTTATGCTTATCCTGATAATTATATCTGAGAAAATGAAATGTCAGCCACCATAATTATAATTTAATTGCAGGAGATAATCAGCTAAAAAAATGCCTTTCTGTTTTGTGAGATATAAAATGTAGGGATGCACAGAATCCAGGATTCCAATCGGGATACGCCATTTTCAGCATTTTCGAATTCTTCTGCCCGGCCGAACCAAATCCTAATTTGCATATGCAAATTAAGGATGGGAAGGAAAATTGCGTGACTTTTTGTCACAAAATAAGGCGTTTTCCCCTTCCCACCACCTAATTCGCATATGCAAATTAGGATTCGCTGTTCAGCCGAATCTTTAGCAATGGATTCGGAGGTTTGGCTGAATCCAAAATAGTGGATTTAGTGCATCCCTAAAAAATTGCCAGAAAGAAAAAGGAAAATACCAGGAACACCAAGTGCCATATGGTGTTTGATTTATATTTTGAAATCTTTACATTAATGCAATCTGAAATAGTAAATTAGATAATGTTACTGCAATTTATATATTATTTTGTGTAGTGCTCAAGAAAACATTACACAATCTTGTCTACAGTATATTTGATAAAGTACAGGCTAGTATTAATCAGTAGTGCAGAAATCTGAGCATTACCTTGGTTTTAAGTTGTATTATATGAACTACTCAATGATTCAAGGTCTGTCTCTGGCTGAATGTGAAAAAGTACAACGTGGTATTTCTGCAAGACATTTCTCATTATCCACACATTTGAAGACATTGAGCCTGTCACTATTTATTAAACCAGCTGTGGTTGTTTGATGAATAATGAGGCCCGAGACATAACAAAGTTTTATGCTGGTAAATCCCCTCTTTAACATGTGCTGCAAAGACAGAATTGTTAGTATCAATGTTGGTCTGGGCCTTTAAAGTCAAATTCTGATCTGTAATTTATAGGGATGCACCGAATCCACTATTTTGGATTCGGCCAAACCCCCGAATCCTTAGTGAAAGATTCGGCCGAATACCGGACCAAATCCGGTGGGAAGGGGAAAACTATTTTTTACTTCCTTGTTTTAAGACAAAAAGTCACACAATTTTCCTCCCTGCCCCTAATTTGCATATGTAAATTAGGATTCTGATTCGGACCGGCCAGGCAGAAGGATTCGGCCGAATCCGAATCCTGCTGAAAAAGGCCGAATCCCGAACTGAATCCTGGATTTGGTGCATCCCTAGTACTTTATTACACATCCAGTACCAGGCTTTTGGTAATTTTCAGTACAGAAAGAAAACATCTGTTGTGTTGCAAAAATTACTCAATCAGGACTGTATTAATGGGCCGGGACTAAAAGCTTTAACAGTAATCAAATGATATTAGAAACAGCTAAAAAATGTTGCCCTGGTTACAATGCAGCTGACCTCTAGTTACTCTAGTTACTAATCTATTTCCATATGATGTTGACAATCCCTCAAAATACATCAGCAAACTACAAAATATGTACTGTCCCTGTCATAAATTATTTTTAAACATTATATATGCCTTTCTTTGCCATGTATCTGTTTTATGTTGAGATATAATAATAGTTTGTTATAAATTTAGCAAAAACCTGTTTGAAGGGTTTGGGGCATAGAGTATTAGGGGCATATTTCGAGAAAAAAAAATTTACCAATTGAAATGTATTAAAAAATTTAAAAAAAATGTTTTAGATAGCAAATGGTCAAATTCAAAATCTTAAAGGGACAGTACATGATGTATTTCAAAAATTCTAATTTTGAATTTTTTTAAACTTGAATCGAATTTGGACTATTCCCTAGTCAAATTACATTAAAATAAACTCAAAATTTGAATTTAAAAACACAAATTTTCAATTTGACCCTTGATAAATCTGCCCCTTAGTGTATTAGTATTTTTAAAAAGCTTTTAAGATGTAATTTGAACTATATACATAATAGAAAGATGTATTCATTTGTGAAAGTAGTGCTCATCGTCCACTTTATATTTATTTCTATGGGATATTTATCAAACATTAAACTCTAAGGTGACCATTTACTATGATTCATATTTTTTTATTTTCCACAATTATTTTACGATAGGTTCTATGTTAAACCATGAAAACTTTGCAATTTATTAAGCTATAAAACCTCAAAAAACAGTAATACAAAATTTTGCCATCTAAAAGCTATCAATGTAATGTAGAAGTAAATGGAATTCACCCTTTTACAATTGTCAAATCTTGAATTCAAGCTTTTAGGGTTTTTTCTGTTTGTAATTACATGAGGATTTTGAGGTTTCATATTAGTATTTGGATTCATTCTGCAATTTATATTCATTAAACTCTTTAATAAATAACATTTCATTTATAGTTTTATAGAAAATTAGTTTTTTGTGGTTTCTAAAACCATTACAATCAGAATTTTGCTAAATGGGTCTCCCTGTTCCACCCGCTCATACATATACTTCTAAAATCCTATAGGAATGAAAAAAATTTGAGTGAGATTTTCTGTTATGAATAGTGATGGGCAAATCTGTTTCGCTTCGCCGAATATTGATTTCTTGGATAGACATAATATCAAAGGCTATTGTGATACTAAATTCTATAGTCAGTATAGATATGGGTATATAGAATTTAAGTGAAAGTAGGGAGGGGTGTGTATGAATGCTGGGTTTTCATTTGGAGGGGATGAACTTGATGGACTTTGTCTTTTTTCAACCCGATTTAACTATGTAACTATCAATAATTCACAAAACGGTGAGAAAATTCAGCTTCAATGGGCGTCAAAATTATTTTGACGGGCGACAATTTTTTAAGCGTGCAACAATTTTTTATACGTGCTACTATTTTGTCCAAATACATTAAAGTCAATGGGCGTCCGAATAATTGACGTGCGGCAATTTATATATACATATTTTCAAGGACCCACCAATATATACAATATCTAATGCATTTCCCTGATTTCATCATCAATAATTATTTATATAGCGCCCCCAAGATACGCAGTGCTTCGTTATAACAAACTGAATAAATGGTGGATAACAAACAAGGGTTACAGAGTTCTATAGGATTAGAGGGCCCAACAAATTAGAGTTTAAAAACTAAAGGTTAGGGTACAATTGAGACATTAGGATTTTAGAAACAATTTTTTGATTTTTGATACAGCAATGATTGATTAGGGTACACTGAATAGCTTCTTTAAACAGGTGGGTCTTCAAGGAGCACTTGAAAGTTTGGAAAGAAGGAGAAAGTCTGACAGCTCGAGGCAGGGAGTTCCAGAGAAAAGCAGAAGCCTGAGAGAAGTCTTGTACACGAGAATGGGCAGAAGTGATGAGAGGAGAAGCGAAGTGAAGATCAGAAGCAGAGCAAAGGTTGCGTGAAGGAGTGTATTTGGAGATCAGAGATGAAATAAAGGGAGGGGCTTCATTATCAAGGGCCTTGAATGTGAGTGTTAGTAATTCGAATTTGATTCTAGAGGAGAATGGGAGCCAGTGAAGGGACATGCATATGGGAGCAGCTGATGTTGATCGCCGAGATAAATGAATTAGTCTAGCAGCAGCATTTAGCACAGATTGGAGTTGTGTAAGGTGACTTGTTGGAATACCTGCGAGTAGTAGGTTGCCATAATCAAGGCGGGAGATGATAAGTGACTAAATCAGTGTTTTAGTTGATTCTGAACTGAGATATGGTCGTATTCGGGCAATGATGCGCAGTTGAATACGACAAGATTTTGCAAGTGTTTGAATGTGTGGTGAAAAAGACAGATGCGAGTCTAGTATAACTCCTTTGCGGCGTGCCTGTGTGGTGGAATGAAAGGTGTTGTTGTTTACTGTGAGTGATATCTGAGGGACAGGGGAAGATCTTGGAGGAAATATAATGAGTTCTATTTTTGAAAGGTTTAGTTTCAGGTGGCCCTGTGACATCCAGGAGGAGACAGCAGACAAACAGTCTGTAACTTGGGAAAGGACAGAATTAGAAAGATCAGGAGTAGACAAGTAGGGGCACACTTATCAAGGGTCGAATATCGAGGCTTAATAGACCCTCGATTTCGACCCTCAAATTTAAATCCTTCGAAATTGTCTTCTCCACACTTCACCAGGTGTAACTTCACACAGACAACGCTAATTCACTAAGTTGCAAAGTTTCGTCACTGGAGCCGAATGCTTGCAAAGTTGCGCTAGCTTTACTATGGCAGGCATAGCGAAGTTGTGCTAGCGTTGGATAATTTGAATACGGCGGGAAGTTAAATTTCAATGGACATATATGTTGCGCAAATACAGTACACTACACAAGCCCAGGGAACCTTAATAAAAGAAAATAGAGTTGCTATATTGCCCTACACATGAGCCCACAGTATATTTTATGTGCCATATGAAAGGAAATGTAGGGGTGAAGGAGGGTACCCAAAAAAAATGACAATCTTTTTCAGCCTATCACCCTGTAAAAAGGAAAAGACGCCAGCATTTTTTGGGACTTTTGAAATTTTTCAACTAAATTTTGAGAAAGTCCTATCTACTCTATTGCACTTCGACTGGTCTGAGATGGCGAAGGCAAGTCTGGCGATAGAGTTAACGTTCAGTAAAAACTAAAACATAGTGAATTTGGATAGTAAAACTCTTTCGCCAGTGCGAAAATACGCCTTGCGTTAGAGTGCAAAGTTGCACTAGAGTCTATCTGCTTCACTAGTGTAATTACGCCAGCACCGGTTAGTAAATCGGCGAAGTACCAAAATAACGTCTAACTCTAGAGTTAGAGCAGGCAACTTTAAAAGAACAGTCAGACAGATAAGATGTAAACCATAAAAGAGCAGTGTCACAAATGCTAGCTGAGTATAGGATGTCTAAGAAGAGTGTGTGGTCAACTGTGTCAAAGGCTGCAGAGAGATCTAAAAGGATGAGTATGGAATAGTGACCTTTAGACTTTGCCAGTTGAAGATCATTGGTTACTTTGGTCAGTGCAGTTTCAGTTGAGTGTGTTGGGTGGAAGCCAGATTGCAGGGTGTCAAGAAGGGAGTTGTGAGTGAGATGTTGGATCAGGCGTTTGTAAACCAGCCATTCTAGTAATTTCCAAGATTTCCTGTATTTTACACCATTTTTTTCTGGTCCCAAAAAAACATAAAATGGGGATTTGACTGCACTCTTCGAAATTTGTTGGGGAAACTACCCAAAAAATTGTAAGTCACAATACATGGCTGAACTACATCTGTGATTGGACTACAACTTTTGAGCCTTTCTATTCCACATATGCCTAACCAAAAGAGACTAGGATTTGTGATCAATGCTGTTTACTATAACACTTCACAAATAGTGTGGACAAACCTGTCCCAATTTGGCAAAAAAAGTTCAAGTTCAAGTCAGAAGGTTTTGTTTTGTTTTGTTACGACCATGGCAAAAAAATTCACCCATCAAGCTTTACAACTAATGTTTTATTATTGTTGTAACTATAATATTTTGATACATATTCTTTGTTTATCTAGGCCAGTGTAATGGATTTTCTGTCCTGTTTGTGACATCATTGGGTTTCTGTCTATAAGCTTTTCCAATACAGGTATGGGACATGTTATCCAGAATGCTTAGGACCTGGGGTTTTCCGGATAAGGGATCTTTCTGTAATTTGGATCTTCATGACTTAAGTCTACTAGAAAATCATGTAAACACAAAATACACCCAATAGGCTGCTTTTGCTTCCAGTAAGGATTAATTATATCTTAGTTGGGATCAAGTACAAGGTACTGTTTTATTATTACAGAGAAAAAGAAAATATGGAGTCTATGGGAGACGGCCTTACCATAATTTGGAACTTTCTGGATAACGTTTTTCTGGATAATGGATCCCATACCTGTACTACCATGTGCTACAGGATGCTTTTGATTGTATTCTAATGGTAAACTCCCTGGGTCTGATTAATTAAAGATCATTGGATACTTTCTTGTGTTTATGCAAAAGATATGTTGATTGGGGAAAGGTATTGGTACTGGCCTCCTCCACTGCCAGTTACACATATACTGAGAAAAAAATATATGCCAATACCTGTGATTTAAAAGTGGTTGTTTCTAACTTACCTCCGTGTCATGAGCACCTGAATAATATTTTTTTGTTGGTGTTCCTTGATTTAGTGTGCTGTCAGCCATAATTTTTTTTGTGAAGTATAATAATCTGTATCATATCGTACTGTTAAAATTTATTTTCACTAATGTTTAGTGATTTAGTATTTTTGTGTAAAAGTATATTTACTGATATTAGAGTGTTCATTGATTTGTATAATGCTTTCAAACTCTTAGTATAAGTATACTAGTATAGTATTGGTATCTGATCAATAGACTTTACAGCTTATGGCAGAATTAACATTTAATTATGTCAGGTATGTCTGGTTACATGTACAGTATACACTGTAGCAACAATGTAACATGAATAATAAGAATAATAAATAGATTAACATTAAAATAACTGTAGAAGCATGAAAAGATACCATAGGTGAAAGAAATAAAACTCTGAATGTTTAAAATATACATATAAATGTAAACTACATTTGATCACTAAAATGTGATAAACAATGCTTTTAATTATACATTGCAAAAGAGCATTGTGTGTATTATTATTTTATTTACTTTTTACATTGTTTTCCCCATTGGCTGATTGTGTTTTTCAAAAGAGTGCATTTGTAACATTACAAATTGCCTTTATCTCTTACAGGATAAGGAAGATGACAAATTGGATATATCAAGCTGTCAACAACAAAAAAGTCCACAAGGTCTAAGTGACACAGGATATTCATCTGATGGCATATCAAGCTCACTTGGAGAAATCCCAAGTCTTATACCAAGCAATGAAAAAGAGCTACCTAAGGAACCTTTAAAGAAAGAATCTCTTTCACATGAAAATAGTCCTTCAAGCCCATCTGATTTAGCCAAGTTGGAAAGTACAGTTCTTTCAATCCTAGAGGCTCAAACAAATGTGCTTAGAAATGAAAACTTAAGAAAAAACAATGATTTTTATGGAATTTATCCTGGGCAAACACAGGACAGAGCTAAAACAAAAATTTTACCAATAACACCAGAATCCTATAGCTCAGAAGAAGAGGATCTTGAAGATATCCAAGAAGAAGAAGATGAAGAGATTCTGGAAGGAAATTGTAAAGGTGGAATATCTTCACAGAAAAGTCCTAAAGCTAGTGTAATTACACATAGACGGCATGATTCATTAGATGATAGCAGTGAAAGTGAAAATTCACCAGTTCCACACAGAAGACGAAGAGCTAGCAATGAGTCATCAAGCAGTGATGAATACAAACAAGAAGACAGCCAAGGATCTGGGGATGATGAAGATTTTATCCGTAAACAAATCATTGAAATGAGTGCTGATGAGGATGCATCTGGATCTGAAGATGAGGAATTTATACAAACAAAATTAAAGGAAATTAGTGTAAACGAGAGTCAAAAAAAGGATGCTAAAGTAAAACCAACAAATGCAAAATGTAAGAGATTAACCAAAAAAAGTAGCACAAGCTATGATGATGATGGAATTAGGCGTCATTCATGGCATGATGATGATGAAGAGGATGAAGAAACCTATGATGAAAGTCCCGAGCAAAAACATAGGGAAACCAAAAGTCAAGAAAGTGAAGAACTTGCAGTAAGTGGAGGAGGGGGACTCAGGAGGTTTAAAACCATAGAATTAAATAGCACAATATCGAATGCATACTCTGCAGAATCAAATAAACTCTCTTCAAGACTATATTATGATGATGAGCCAGAATTAGAAATGGAGAGTTTAACTGATTCTCCAGAGGATCGTTCAAGGGAAGAAAGATCTTCTAGCCTCCATGCTTCTAGCTTTACACCAGGGACATCCCCTACGTCAGTGTCCTCACTAGATGAAGATAGTGATAGCAGCCCCAGCCACAAAAAGATGTCAGTAGAAAGCAAACAGCAGCGAAAAGCTAGACATCGATCCCATGGACCAGTTTTGCCCACTATAGAAGACTCTTCAGAAGAGGAAGAGTTAAGAGAAGAAGAGGAACTTTTAAAAGAGCAAGAGAAACAAAGAGAGTTAGAGCAACAACAAAGAAAATGTTCTAGCAAAAAATCAAAAAAAGACAAAGATGAATTAAGAGCCCAGCGAAGAAGGGAAAGACCTAAGACACCTCCAAGTAATCTGTCACCAATTGAAGATGCCTCTCCAACAGAAGAGTTACGCCAAGCAGCTGAAATGGAAGAACTTCACAGATCCTCATGTTCTGAATATTCTCCCAGTATTGAATCAGAACCAGAGGGCTTTGAAATAAGCCCTGAGAAAATAATAGAGGTTAAAAAGGGATACAAATTACCCACCTCTGTTTCCTTGTTTTCACCTACAGATGTTTCTACATTTGATATGCCAGAAGATAGAAACTGTCATGAGAGTCTAAAAACTGCTGAAGAAGCATATGAAGAGATCATATGCAAAGCAAAGCTGTATCAGAATGACAAGGAAAAAGATGATGCCTTTGAGAAAGAACCTTTATATGGAGGGATGTTAATTGAAGATTATATTTATGAATCTTTGGTAGAAGAAAATTATAATGAAAGTTTAGATGCCTCTGCAAAAGCTGGTCAAGAAAATGTTTTTGAACACAGATTACAGTTGCAGTCTCACTCTAAAGAGGATATTGGAATAGATGCCATTCCCAAAATTACCAATTTAAATAATGAGTGCTTTACAGCAGAATCTTTTCATTCAGTTTTGCCTCAAGAAGATATTGTTTCTAGTTCCTACATTGTTCCAGAAAGCCACGAGATAGTAAATTTGGATAATGCAGAAGAAAGACAACCCCCAGCTGACAATGCTGGGTTTTTTGAGTACATTAATTGTCAAAATATGCAGTTAACTCCAGGATCAAGCCCAACTCAATCTAAACCTGAATTTGGATTGAAATCTGGTTCTGCACCTCTAAGTTCTGAGGATATATGTAAAACAAAATACATTTCTTCTATACCTTCCTCACAATCGTCCTCTATACAAAATAACACAATTTCTATTCCAGATGTTAAAATTACTCAGCATTTTACAGTAGAAGAGAGAGATGATGATTTCTCTGTTTTTATCTGTGAACAAAAAGTATCAGAACCTCATGTTTCTGAAAGTATTGAGATGTTTGTCAAAGATACATGTGAAGTCAATTCAGATATTGTTGTAGACAAAATCACAACATTGGTGTTTAAAAATGCTGACCAACAATCTTGTACAAAACAGGATTCTAATCATGATATATACTCAGATTCTAGCTTTTTAGTTGATGCAATGCAGAGAGACATTTTAAACACATATCAAAATGAATCTTCCGTTTCCTCTGCTACATCTGCTATAATGTATTCTAATACTAGCCACATAGATTCTAATTCTGTTATTGTGCCGATAGAAAGACCTTGTCTTATCACTGAGAAAGCCATGGATCATGTTGTCATTTCAGTGCCAGACAATACTCATAGCACAGAACTTGAAAATGTACGCAGTGACCTAAATCAAACAGGAATGTTTCAAAGCACAGAGGAAACCACAGACTTTGTAAAGACTCATGCCAACATTAAGGGAAATGAACTTAGTAGCTCAGCAAGTCATTCTTACCCTTTAAGCAGTTGTGGCTTTATTTCCTCAACTGAAAAATCTCCTATAACAACTCTGCAATCTGTGATCACATCAGCAGATACTATTACTTCTTCACCCAAAGCGACCTCTGTAATATCTTCAATTCCAGCTGTTACCACTAAAGTGAAATCATTCTTTAAAAGCACCTCTCTGGATTCACCTGCCCCTTTGACTAAACCAGCACCCCCTCCACCACCACCTCCACCCACTCCACCTAAACCAGATATATATTCTAAGAAAAAGTCTGCACCACAATTGCCATTAACAACTAAAACTACTGAAATAAGGCCTAGTGGAGAATTTGTAATACATAGTTCAACCCTTCCAATTAAACCTCATGCTCCACCTGTTCCTCCCAAACCATCTGTAATTCCATCAGGATTGGTCTTTAGTCACAAGCCAATGGATATCTCAAAGACTCAGATAATGGCAAAAACACATGTTTCTGACCATCCAGTAAACCTGCAAAAATCAACCGAAGCACAACAAAAAACAACAGCAAAATCTATATCCTCCAAAATGACTTTGAATTTGTCCACTTCTACAGAATTCAGACCACAATCACCTACTTCTCCCTTGTCACCTCATTCTTTTAAATCATCACCAAGGCTAACTAAACCATCACTAGAGACTTATGTTGTAATCACATTACCATCTGAGCCAGGAACTCCAACAGATAGTGCCACAGCTCAGACAACTACATGTTGGCCTCTTCAATCTCCACAAAAAGAAGGCATTCCACAAACAGTAGATACTGTTTTCACTGCAACCCCTCTAAATGTATCTGAAAAAGGATATCCATCTTTAGAATCTCATACTATGTCAATGTTGTTAACACACTTGAGAGCAGCAGAAGCTACAAAAACTGTTGTCTCTATACCTAAGACAATAATGTCAGATTCTGAAGCAATTAACATTTTAAGTGCCTTTCCTAAAGAAAGGAGTGCTCTAAACAACATCCAGATAAAAGAAATGGCAAAAATAGCAGACCCTATTAACATAGTAGATCTCCGAACTTTGAGCAAGATTGATTACACATGTTCAGAGTTGGGAACAGATATCTGCATGGACTTGTCTGCAACTCCAGTTGATGTAAAACGTCATTCTACCTGTGGAATTTTGAGTCGACAAATTAGCGCAATACAGCCTGCTATAGTAAATCTTAGCACTGCATCACCCATAATTTCCTCAGTCCCACTAGTAACAGAATCAGTCACTGTTGTGACATGTTCAACAACAGTGAGTTATACAACAAGTTTAGAAAGTCTGGTTGATTTAGGAAATTCAATGAAAGCCCCTTTAAAACTTACAACATCTAAGGATATTGAAGATAGAAGCTTTATGTTCCCCACAGAAGAAGAGGTGCCAATTAACCTATCACTTGGTGGTACACCAGCACATTCAGTGACATATGCAACAACAAAGTCCATTTCTTTTTCTCCTGGTGGTATAACCAATGGAAGCAATGATATATCTACTTCTCAAGAATCAGTAGACAGTGGTGTTGTGGATCTAAGTACCACTAAAACACACAGAACAATGGTAACTATGGATGAAATAACATCAGCAATTGTTACTGAAACTGTAGAAGATAAGCCTGTTGATTTAACTGCTGGCAGAAGAGCAGTGTGTTGTGATGTTGTGTACAGACTACCTTTTGGAAAGAGCTGCATTTCAGATCAGCCTTCAACATGTTTACCTGAAGATCGATTTGGTTACAGAGATGACCATTACCAATATGATCGCTCAGGTTATTCATCTGTTAGAGCAGGGGGAGGTATGAAATCTTCAATGTCTGATACTAACTTGGCTGAAGCAGGAGTTTTCTTGTATAAAAGCAAAAATAGTTTTGATTATCCTATTGGACTAACTGAAGTTGCTGTAGACCTTACATCTGGAAAAATTACTACAGGTCAGTATGATGTGCCAGCAGATCTTTCTTTGAAATGTGATTTTGGTGTTCCTCATCTCATTTCAGGATGACTTTTCGTTTTTTATTTCCTGTCGTGATTTTTGGGGACATTGTTGCACAGTATTTTGGTGTACTTGTTTATTTTATTTTACCCTTTTGTTTATATGTTTTATTCATAGGTTCATGCATGTGCTTGCATGTTCCAATATGATTTTGCATTTTGTCAAAGTAAATCATTATCCTGGAGATTTGCATGCATTATCCATTTATTTCATCAAGATTGGATGGCTCACCAAATCACCAAGAATCAGTATTTGTGGGAAATGGACTATAATTTTACCCTATGCTTTCAGGTGAGGCTTTGGATTACCAAACCAAGACAACAGGTGTTTATCCAGAGACTCGCCAAGTAATTTCTGGGATTGGAATAAGTGCACCCCAGTATTCACAAGCTAGAATGACTAATTCTGTAGCATCACCATTTGGTACAGGAAGTGTTTTAAGATCATCAAATGGTGTTGTGTATTCATCTGTTGCAACCCCTATTCCTTCTACCTTTGCGATCACTACTCAACCTGGTTCAATTTTCAGTACAACTGTAAGAGATTTATCAAGTTTTGTTACTAGTGACACTGTAACTTCAATAACAACCCTAAATCAGACTCAACCACTGCCAAGATCATATAGTATGCTAGATACTACTGCATCAGATGTAAGTGATGCAATGACTGTTGTGGAAGCTAGTTTACAGACATTTCCTGAGGATTTTGCAGCAACCACAGCAGCTGACCTAGTTTCTATTTTGACAACAGATTCAGAATCCTATAGCGAAAGAATTGAAGATGATTCAGCATTCTTAATTCAACCTGAAGATGGAAATCAACAGCAACTTCATTTGCAACGTGAACTTCTAGAACTTGAGAAGCTCAAACAGCAAAGATTAGCAGAAGAGCTGGAATGGGAACGTCAGGAGATTCAGAGGTTTAGAGAGCAGGAAACTTTCATGGTCCAAAAGAAACTGGAAGAATTGCAATCAATGAAACAGCACCTTCTCTTTCAACAAGAGGAAGAGAGGCAAGCTCAGTTTATGATGAGGCAGGAAACTATGGCTCACCAACAGCTACATCTCGAGCAAATTCAGCAGCTTCAACATCAACTGCATCAACAGTTGGAGGAGCAAAAATTACAACAGATGTATCAATATAATTATGACCCTACTGAAACAGTGACTCCTCAAACAACCTCTGACCAGGTTATAATGGAGGCACAATATTCTACAGCTGAAGATGGACAGTTCTGGACTAGTGAACAGTCTGCAGCAACAGCAGTAACAGGCATTGGAATTCCACCAAGTGAAACATGGTATGCAATCCAGTCAGATGGGGTTACCCAATATATTTCTAAACCTGGTGTTCTAAATTCTGTCTCAGAAATTTCTCTCAAAGATATTGATAACAATAAGGAACGACAACTAAAAAAAAGAACTTCAATGCCCAGACTGAGTGGCATGTATGAGGATATAGATGTAGATGGGCAAGAAGAGCCTCGGTCATATAAATTAATAGTTGATAGTGGAGTACAAACTGATGATGAGGATGCAGCAGAAAAAGAATACACAGGGAGGAGAAGGAGATCAAGAAAAGGTGTGGATACAAGTGTTCAAACTGATGATGAGGATCAAGAAGAATGGGAAATAACTACAAGATCTCGAAGAAGGTCACGTACAGGAAAATATAGTGAGGGTAATACAGATGTGGACAAAGTTAGGCACTTTTCAAAAGTATCCAGCATAGCTATTCAAACTGTTGCGGAAACGTCAGTACAAACTGAACCACTGGGAACAATAAGAACTCCTTCTGCCAGAGCAAATGTTGATGCAAAAGTTGAAATAATTAAGCATATTTCAGCTCCAGAGAAAAACTATAAAGGAGAAAGTTTAGGATGTCAGACAGAAACAGTTTCAGATGTACAAAGTCCACAGTATTTAAGTGATATATCTCATAAAGATAAAAGGCGTCCAACACCTTTAGAAATTGGATACTCTTCACATCTTCGTGCAGACTCATCACTTCAAGTTGCACCTTCCCCTCCCAAATCTCCCAAGGTTCTTTATTCACCTGTTTCCCCTGTGTCACCTGGTAAAGTCTTAGAATCAGCTTTTGTTCCTTATGAGAATACACTAGTGGATGATATCTCTCATAAGCAGCTAATTGAAGTTGTCCAGGTTCCATCACCAAGTCCAAAATCAGCTAAAGTTATGCAGCGCTCCATGTCAGATCCAAAACCTCTAAGCCCAACTGCAGAAGACATTGCAAGGACACAATTCCAGTATGCAGATGGATATGTGGTAAGGATGTTTTTTACTGTATGTAAAATATATCCACAAATTCCTTGGGGTACAACATATACCGTCATTCTCAATGGAAGGGGGTCCGCTGTGCTAGGGGAAAGAATAGCTCAGAGGTTGAAGGAGTGTTTGAACTAGGCAAGGGGGTGGGCAAAAGGTTACAAAGAAAATTATCAATGGTGTATGTTATAAACCACCTCGTATAAGTGAAGAATATGAAGTCCAGCTACATAGTTATTACTATGGGTGACTTCCAATTATCCAGACATTGACTGGGGTAATGGGGTTGCCAAGACAGAAAAAGCTAATAGTATTGTAAATATGCTGAATGACAACTTTTTATTCCAGATCATTCAAGAACCTACTAGGAGTAACTCTCTTTTGGACCTTGTAATAACTATTAATACTGAACTCATCTCTAGCATTTGTGTGGGTGAGCATTTAGGAAATAGTGAGATTTGAGATTCTGTTGCAGAGGACAGAATCTGTTGCAGAGGAAATTCTATATGGGAGTAAATACAATTTCAGATGTGCAAACTTTGACCGTATAAGGGCATCTCTGCAACATTAAAGGAGAAGGAAAGTCTTCTTCCGCTTGGGGGTGCCAAATGTTAGGAGCCCCCAAGTTATACCCCCCATTGTTTATACTTACCTGAAACCCTGGGCTGGTGCTCCTATAAGCAGAAAACTGCACCGGACTGGGGTTCTTCCAGCAAGCACCACGTAATGATCCTCTTCCGGCTTCTTCTCTCTTCTCACGGCTGCGCATGCCTAGTAGAGCGAAAAGTAGAATCTTAACTAAAAAGTCGGCTATTTCATTCTACTGTGCATGCGTCTGCCCCGGGAAATTTGAAAAAAGATGAAGCCGGAAGAGCATTGATCCGTGGTGCCAAATTATTTATAAGGTACAAGGAGGCCAATAAATCATGCAAAAGAGCTATCATGCAAGCTAAAATCCATATGGAAAAAGATATGTCAGAAAGCAGTAAAAATAATCCAAAATGATTTTTTTTAAATATGTTAATGTTAAAAAAAAAATTAAGCAGGAAGGGGACCCTTAATATCAGAGGGGGGTAAGCTGGTTGATGAGAACAAAAAAAAAAAAGCTGAGATTCTGAACTCATATTTTTCGTCTGTCTACACACATGAGGAACCAGTTAATGAAGGTTTCCTTCTTAATTCTAGTAATACAACTAATGATGCATGGTTCACAATTCAAAAGAGACTAGAACATGTTAAGATAATCAAAGGTCCAGGCCAGATGGTATTCACCCCAAAGTACTTAGCGAGCTTAGCTCTGTGATTGCCAAACCTCTTTACTTAATTTTTCAGGAGTCATTGAGGTCTGGCATGGTGTGGGGCAAATTGTTAATGTGGTGTCGCTATTCAAATAGGGATCCCATTCTCAGCCTCAAAACTATAGGCCAGTTAGTCTGATGTCAGTGGTAGAAAATCTTTTTGAATGGTTAATAAAGAATAAGATATTGGACTTCATAGCAAATCATAATGCTATAAGTTTGTGCCAGCATGGTTGTATGCATAATAGATCTTGCCAGACTAACTTAATTTCTTTTTATGAGAAGGTGAGCAGGGACCTCGATTCTAGGATGGCAGTAGATTTGATTTACTTAGACTTTGCTAAAGCATTTGATACAGTGCCACACAGAAGGCTACTGGTTAAATTAAGTAATGTTGGCCTGGAACATAGTATTTGTATTTGGATAGAGAACAGGCTAAAAGATAGACTACAAAGAGTGGTGTTAAATGGAACATTGATATGCTTAGTATCCAACTTAGTAATATTTGTACCAGTATCAAATAATATCATTAAATTTAATTAATTTATTAATATGATGGGATATTTTAAACTTTTGAGATATATATTGTCAGAGTAAAAATTGTGTACAACATCAGTTATTTTGTGCAAACAAAAGGTGTTGGGTGTATTTTATCTTTCTGTTGTGCATATTTAATACATATTTTGCAAACACATAAGGAATTTAGCAACCAATCCAGCAATGGAAACAAAATTGCAAATGTTATAGTTTGCATCAATTTATTTATAAAATGTCTTACAGAAAAATATATTGTACACAAAACTAATTTCTCTTAGGTTAGTAAGCTGAGAAGGAGTCTGTTTTAGATTCCTTTCAGATTCTCTATGAATTTTTTTTATTGGTTCCTTGATGAAGGCAGAATCATTGAGTATTGCGGCAATGGTTTGTTTTATTATATATATTTAGCACACCTAAATGTGTCAGGTGTTTTACTTTAAAAGTTAAACGTATTTATGCAATTTTTTCCTTTTATTATATTTCCTTGTGTGTTAATTTCCAGTACAAAATAAAGTTGCCAAAATGATGAATGGCTTAAAATTATTGCTCAAAACCCCCCAAAGTACTGTAGCTCTTACTGATATTGATTAGATAGAAACTATCTATGATAAGAATACCTGTAAAAACACACAAACAAAAGTCATTCTTTCAAGAAAATGTTATCAGATATTTGTACTTTGTAAACGGGTTAGTTCACCTTTAACTTAATTATTAAAATGGTATAAAATGTCATATTCTTGGCAATGTTTCCATATATCTTCATTATTTTTATTGTTTTAAAATTATCTGCCATCTTTTTTTGACTCTTTCCAGCTGGAAAATAAAGGTTACTGATCCTGGCAGCCAAAACATCTATTGCTCTGCCAAGCTACAATTTTATTGTTATTGTTAGTTTTATGGCTTAGCTTTGTATTCAGCTGCTTTAATATTCATACTTCAGCCTCTCATTCAAACTGCTGCCTAGTTGGTAGGGTGAATTGGACCCTAGCAAAATTATAACTGCTAAAACACCAGACTGTGGAGCTGCTGAACAAATAGCTAAATCTTATCTTGTATTACTTGTGAAGTCTATCACATTCTGTGCAAATTGATATGCAATAGAAGGTGACAGTAATACTGGCAAAAAGACAACATAATCTTTATATAATAAATAATATACCAACAATGTAATATGCAATTATATTATAGATCACTATGTACATAGCCTGAGTTATTATATACAGGTCATGGAACTCTATGGTGACTTTAAGTGGGTTATTTAACAATTGCAAAGTTGTGTTTTTCCCAAATTACGTTTTCGAGGGTAGTTTCAGTAAAAACTCAACTTTTTCAGAATAAAAAAAAAATAAAATTATTCGAGATTTATTATGCCCAGAAGCTGCAAAAAACTTCAATCCGAAAATACTCCACCTGTTGAGGTTGAGGTCGTGCAGAAGTCAAAGGCAGAGGTCCCATGAACCATTTGACAATGTTTTAACCTTCATGATTTTTGTTTTTTTTTTTTTTTTGGTGGTTTGCACTAGAAATCTCAAACAATTTGAGCTATATGAGTTTTTTTTGCTGATAACTCGATCAATTAGGGGCAGATTTATCAAAGGTCGAGGTGAATTTTCTAATGAAAAAAAAAAAAGAATTCAAGCTGTTTTTTGTGTACTAGGGAATAGTCCAAATTAGATTAGAATTTCAAAATTTGAATATCTAAATTTATCATGTACAGTCTTTTTAAAAATTCGACTTTGACAATTCACCATCTAAAACCTGCCAAATTGCTGTTTTAGCCTATGGGGGACCTCCTAGAACCTATTTGGAGTCAATTGGTGGACTTTGAAAAATCTACGTTTTTTTGGGGAAAATATTCGATTAGATTTGAACGATTCAAATTAGGCTGAATATGGACCTATTCATTTGAAAACTAACCTATTAGACCAAAAAAACCTTCAACTTGATTTTGGTTAGTCTTTTTGACTACCCCCCTATTCTCTTTTTGCAGAAAAGCATATAACCTGATCGGCAGTATGGTTAAAACAAAATATGCTTACAGTCCTGTAACTTTTATCCCCATATGTAATAAAAGGCACTAAGTTTTCCTAAGAGTAGTAACCCATAGCAACCAATAACATGTTTGCATTTAAACAGGTGACCAGTAAATGCTACCTGCTGATTGGTTGCGATGGGTTGCTGCCCCTGGGCAAACTTAGTGCCTTTTATTACATAACCCCCTTAGTCTTTTAAGATATGAATATGGCACTACAACTTTTTTTTATCATTAATAAAGTTTTACAAATTTAACTTGTAGCTAACGTGCAGGATTCCACACAGAGGTGTTAATGTGTTACTGGAGACACTGTGGGGCTCATTTATAAACTAGTTCGCAAAGTGAATATATTTGCCCTGCGCATGGCTATATTTATAAAGTACTGTGTATATATATATATATATATATATATATATATATATATATATATATATATATATATATATATATATATATATATATATATATATATATATAGGTGAAGAGTGTGCAAACAGAATTGCACATTTTTTTCACAATGCAAATGTCTATAAGAGCTTTTTAAATATGTCAAAAATCCCAAATTGCAAATATTTACAGGCACACACTGCCTTTGAATTACGTCACAACTTTGGTGGCAGAGAAAATATTTGCAAAACCGTTTCGCAAATTGTAAATTGTAGTTACTGTCAACACTATTTTCACGCACGACAAACTCGCACAGTGGTTGCACTCACGCCATTTGCAAAAATGTATTCACAATGCGAATTTGCAAAAAACGGAATGACAATCCGGGAAGTGCAATTTATTAGCATTCAGGAAAAAGCATGCATAATAGATCTTGCCAGACTAACTTAATTTATTTTTATGAGAATTCTGGGATGGCAGTGGATGTGATTTACTTAGACCTTGCTAAAGCATTTGATACAGTGCCACACAAAAGGTTACTGGTTAAATTAAGGAATGTTGGCCTGGAACATAGTATTTGTACCTGGATAGAGAACTGGCTAAAAGATAGACTACAAAGAGTGGTGGTAAATGGAACATTTTCTAATTGGACCAGTGTTGTTAGTGGAGTACCGCAGGGCTCTGTACTAGGTCCCTTGCTTTTCAACTTGTTTATTAATGACCTGGAGGTGGGCATTGAAAGTACTGTTTCTATTTTTGCAGATGATACTAAATTGTGCAGAACTATAGGTTCCATGCAGGATGCTGCCACTTTGCAGAGTGATCTGTCTAAGTCGGAAAACTGGGCAGCAAACTGGAAAATTATGTTCAATGTTGATAAATGCAAGGTTATGCACTTTGGCAAAAATAATATAAATGCAAGTTATACACTAAATGGCAGTGTATTGGGAGTTTCCTTAAATGAGAACGATCTAGAGGGTTTTGTCATTCTGTGGCTACTAAAGCAAATAAAGTTCTGGCTTGCATAAAAAGGGCATTAACTCATGGGAAGAAAACATAATTATGCCTCTTTATAGGTACCTGGTGAGGCCTCATCTGGAGTATGCAGTGTAGTTTTGGACTCCAGTTTTTAAAGGAACAGTAACATCAAAAAAAACAAACACAAAAAAAACTTTAAGATTGCAAAGCCTTTATTAAGAAATAACTTAACGAAACTCAACTTCTTCTCCTGTTCAGAAAAGGCGACATGGCGACCATCCATTGTGCGGCGCTGGATTTCTCCTCTTTGGCTATCTCTCGTACTGTCAGCATGTTCAGCTCCTCCTTCACCAGATCTTTATAGGGGTCGCACTGCTCGTAGGGTCTCCAAAAGCTTCTCGCGGGTGTAGAAGGTGCTAATCTCCTGTCTTTTCACAATACAAGATTAAATTGATGCTATTAATTTGCTCTAATGGGTGCACCAGAGATAATAGAGCAAGGGCAGGTGGAGTTGATGGGCCCGCTTCAATCCTCGCCTACACTCGTAGGCTCTGCAGTGGTGGAGGTGCGGGCGTGTTGGAAGCTGTTCTCCCTCTGTGCCTTTGACGGGAGTCAATGGGAACATCACACCGGAGGCCACTTTGCGCTTGAGGTGCTCTACCTCCCACAGCCGCGGGGCATTGCCTACCAGTGCTGGTGTGTGCCGTCTGCATCTTCATTGTGGTGCTCCCTACTCAGTGTGTTCTCGCCATAGCCTGGCCATCGCCTCCCACACCGTGTTGCTGACACGTCTGCTCATGGCAGTCTCCTTCCTGCACCTCCACCACTGCAGAGCCTACAAGTGTAGGCGAGGATTGAAGATGGCCCACCACGTCCACCTGCCCTTTCTCTATTATCTCTGGTGCCCCCATTAGAGCAAATTAATAGTATCATTTTAATCTTGTATTTCTGGATAATCCTGCAGTTCAACTCACCCAGGTGCAGCCAATAATCTCCCTGACCGGGTTCCGAAATAATAAGGCTGATCCATAATACAGTGAAAGCCAGGAGATCAGCACCTTCTACACCCGTGAGAAGCTTTTGGAGACCCTACGAGACTCCTTTAACGATCTGGTAAAGGAGGAGCTGAACATCAATCAGGGGGCCTTTGTGCCAGCGTGCCGATGAGTCAGCAATCCACAGTCATGGGTACCACACTCCCTGATGCAGCAGCTGCTTCACATGCTTACAGTACATGAGAGAGAGCCGAGGAGGAGAAATCCAGCGCCTCACAATGGATGTTCGACATGTCGCCTTTTCTGAACAGGAGCGGAAGTGGAGTTTCGGCAAGTTATTTCTTAATAAAGTCTTTGAAATTTTAAAGGTTTTTTTTTGTGTTGGTGTTTATTTTTTGATGTATACTAACAAATTTAAAAACAATTTTTTTTGATGTTACTGTTCATTTAAGAGGGATATAAATGAGCTGGAGAGAATGCAGAGACTAAGTGCAACTAAACTGGTTAGAGGGACGGAAGACTTAAATTATGAGGGTAGACTGTAAAGTTTGGGGTTTTTTTCTCTGGAAAAAAGGTGCTTGCGAGGAGATGATTACACTTTACAAGTACATTCGAGGACATTATAGACAAATAGCAGGGGACCTTTTTACCCATAAAGTGGATCACCATACCAGAGGCCACCCCTTTAGACTAGAAGAAAAGAACTTTCATTTGAAGCAATGTAGGTGGTTCTTCACAGTCAGGACAGTGAGGTTGTGGAATGCACTGCCGGGTGATGTTGTGATGGCTGATTCAGTTAATGCCTTTAAGAATGGCTTGGATGATTTTTTTGGACAGACAGAATATCAAAGGCTATTGTGATACTAAGCTCTATAGTTAGTATAGGTATGGGTATATATATAATTAATGTGAAAGTAGGAAGGGGTGTGTGTATAGATGCTGGGTTTTCATTTGGAGGGGTTGAACTTGATGGGCTTTGTCTTTTTTCAACCCAATTTAACTATGTAACTATGGGCAATACAACCATTTGCAAATAAATATGCACTGCGCAAACTTTATAAATGACCCCGTTATTCACCACTGGCACCACTGACAGAGACTCAAAAGGAAATTTTGTTGCAAACTACAAGCATGATAAAGTGCTAACCTTACATGAAATTATAGCACAGAGAATAAATGTATTTGCAGAAATACAGCATATTTTAAATCCATACACATCCATGCACATAGTATAATTATAACATATTATCATATATCCAGTAATATACCAAAGTAAAGGCCCAAGTCAATAAGCATATGCAAATTAATCATATTATATGCATAATAAGCACAGTGTTGTTTGTTTTCAATGAGCAAGATTGGTGTTAAACTAATAGGCATATAAATGCAAAATCAGTTCATTGTGGTTCCAGGTTAGTAGTTTTAGCATTAAAGGAACAGTTCAGTGTAAAAATAAAAACTCGATAAAGAGATAGGTTATGCAAAATAAAAAATCTTTCATATATAGTTAGTTAGCCAAAAATGTAATCTATAGGCTGGAGCGACTGAATGTCTAACATAATAGCCAGAACCCAACTTCCTGCTTTACATCTCTCTTAGTGAGTTCAATTTTAATCCTTAGCATGCAGGTCAGATTCAAAAGCAAATAATTATGACCCATATGCCCCCATATAAAGTCATTGATTGGTTACTGACTGGTAACCAATTAGAGAGAGCTGCAAAGCAGGAAGTAGTGTTCTGGCAATTATGTTAGACATCTGCTCACTCCAGAATTTATACATTACATTTTTGACTAACTAACTATATTGAAAACATTTTCTATTTTACACAGGCTATTTCTATTTACCCAGTTTTTATTTTTATACTGAACAATTACTTTAAGTTTTAAACTCCATATACACTACATACTGTAGCATACATTTCTAGGGCTATTCCTTGCCTTGGTAAAAACCATGAACCTGCCTCTTTTAGATATGGACCACTGGTCATTTTTTTCTCCTTAAAAACTCAACCAGAGAAAATTTAGGTTTAAAGGGGTTGTTCACCTTCAAACAACAAGTTGGTTTCAGATAGTTTGCCAGAAAAAAACGACTTTTTCCAATCACCTTATATTTTCTATGTGTGACGGTTTTTCTAATATTGAAGTGTAAAGTGTAATTTCTCTCCTTTTGAAGCAGCTCTTGGAGGGGGGTCACCGACCCTGTAAACTGGTCTAAATCGATAAATTTAGTTGATACATCTCTTATCTTTGTCCCTGCTGAGCAGAATCTCTGGGTTTCATTACAGGCAGCTGTTAGAATTGATACAATTGTTGCTAATACTGCAGAGATGCTGCTGAGAAATGTTGCAAAATTGTAAGTTTAGAGTCTGCACCTGAATTACTGAGCTGCCAGACTCAAACACCAGAGACACGAACATTCAACTTTAACCTTAGATTTTGGAAAAAACGTAAAAAATAAATAATGGAAAGTAATTGAAAAAAAGTCTTTATTTCTGGGGAACAATCTAAACAACTGAATTGAAAAAAGTGTTTGGAAGGTGAATAACCCCTTTAATGAATAGTCCCCTAAGTCTACAAAAAATAATTCAAACATTATGTAACATACTAGTTAGTCAGGAACCAAGGACAGAACAGCTGGCTCTTCCGAAATTGGGAAAGCCCAACCAGTCCCAGTCTTCACTGTCGCACTTTTGGGGCACCTTATTTTCTGCTGCAGTTCTAGTAGGGATCCCACTAACTGCAGAGACCAGATTTCTAGTACACAGTACAGGCAAGGATCAGGCAAAAGCTGTCAGGGAACCGGGAGTTCCCTCTGGGGGAGTTGTCCGGATCTAGGAGGAAGCCCCTCAGGAGGGATCAGGATCGCGGTATCCAGGGATTCGGCAGAAGGGGTAATAGAGTCCAGGCAACAGGTCACAAGGCAGGCAGAATACAAACAGAGTCCAAGTCCAGGCAGGGGGTCAGTAACAAGAGATCAATCAGGAATATGTTCAGGGATAACAAGGAAAGAAGCAGGAAACCCAGGAATCTTCTCAGGAACAAGATCCTATTTTCGGGCGCCATCTTGGCGTCTCAGGCGTCCTTTTAAAGGGGTTTTTTGGCGCCCTTGCGTCGACGTCAGCACGTCTGCGACCGACGTGCTGCGCCTGCGTCCGTCGCACCGTTATGACGTCTTCGCGCCTGCGCACTTGCGCGCAGGCGTCTTTGCGCCGGCGCCGCTACCCACATGGCGGCCATGGGCGCCGCCATCTTGGGAGCGGCGTCGGAAGTGATAGCTGCGCCGCCCAGAGCTCCTGGTCCTGCTCCGGGCGGCGATCGTGACAAAAGCATAGTCAAAAACCTGCAAATGGTCAAGGGCAGATGGTGAGAGACAGGCAGAGTTCAGGAACCAGAAATACAGAATGGAAAAAGGCTTAAGCAGGATCTGCCCTGTAGTATTTCTAAAATAGCACTTTATATATATATATATATATATATCCATATTTATACACTATTTATATTACTTTCTATTTGTATGTGTACTGCATATAGCTTTATATCTCAAATTGGTTTAATATATTTAATAATTTTATGAACTTTTTTGATGTATTAATATTGCACTGTGTCACTTTAAATTTTGCAGGTGTGTACCAAAATGGTGACACATTATTCATATTAGAAGGTGTACCAATATGGCGCCCAAAAGAAAAGTTGTTACCTTTATCCACACCCAATGAATAATGATTGGTGCACCCAAAAAGGGTTATGGATTGGTTGATTTGTTAATTGATGTATTGTTTTGATTGGTGCACTTTAGTTTAAATACCTGAGGCTTGGCTTCATTATGATAGCCTATGATTAAGTGTTTGTTAACACGAAACGCGTAAGGCTGTGGACACCATAAACTCCTTTTACCTTCAACTGACTGCCTGGTGGAAGTTTGCTTTCATTGAGTGCCTGCTCCAAAGATATTTTCAGGATCTGTATACAACCAGAAGCCAGCTTGGGCAGCGAATGAATGAGTGATCAGGTTTAAATAGCGTGATTTGGTGGCAAAAGAGAGGAAATAGGAAATATAACATAGCCCAAAAAAAGATGGTGGTGCCGGCTTAAAAATGCGGAACTGTGCATGTCGTGACATCAATGCGCATGTCTGAAGTCGCACGTGGCGAGGAGCGCACCCACCGACTAGAGCACAGGGAGGAAAGAGAGTGCACCTTCAATAAGTATTAATTATTTCTTAGTTGGGATCAAGTATAATGTACTGCTTTATTATTAAAGCGATGAAGGGAATCATTTAAAAAAAATTGAATAAAAAATTGAATGTATGACAGATGGCCTTCCTGTAATTTAGAGGTTTCTAGATAATGGCTTCTGGATAACAGATTACATATCTGTAAACAATTAACATTGTCCTTCCATAGTTAAACTCATATGTTCGATATACTATTTGGTTCCTGATGCATCGCCTGTCTGCCTTGACTTTAACGTGTGTTTAGCATTTGGTATGCACTGATAAAACTGTTCTGGCACTGACCTTGCCTTTATGACTCAGGTACTTTTTCTTTTTCCAAAACTTTTATGTTTGTCTAGTGCACTTATCTCTGCAGGGTTTTTTTTTAGTTTTGTGTCAGAAAGCAGGTTAGTACAGAGGTTATGACTATTTGCAGAGTATCAAGAACAAGGCTGTGTTACAAACTGTACATAGAGCAAATATTTGGCTTCTGGTACTTAATTCAGAAGAAGCTAATGGTTAATTACCATATTCATAATATAGTACTACGGTCACTCAGGTAACCCTAGTGCATGCTTCCTGGCCCACTGGTAAGGCTATATGGGCTAAGCATAGAGGGTCCACAGTTCCAACCAAAAAAACAACTACTATTTCCATTTTTGAGGTTAAATGTGTCAGTTGATATCATTGCACATGTCTTAATTTCTCAACAAATAATTATTTTGTAGTAGAGGGACAACATTCTGAGTATCCTTGTTAATTCTGCTGTTTAGTCATGTAGAAGGTAATATTCCACTTCATTTACTTTACCTTTAGGCAAAGGATGAATAATATAGTGAACATGGAATAGACAAGACAAATACTGACAAGAACTCAGAAATAGTCACTGGAGAGATAGCTTTTTGATAAAAACAAAACAAAAAAAAACGCTTAATAGCCCTCGTTTAGGAAATGGCTACAAAGGTCTAATTGTGTGCATTAAGATGCAAAGTATTCTTAATATGATGACATGGGACATTTTCTAATCACAGGAAATATAAATGTTATCTAGTAAAGTAACCAGCAGCATTCCTAGAGGAGGGCAGGCCCTGGTGCGTGATGTGCAGCCGGGCCCCACCCCCCTCATACGGTACATTTTATTTTTTTTTTTAAACATTTTCTTTGTAATAATAAAACAGTAATTTGTATTTGATGGTAACTGCATGAATCCATATTGGTGGCAAAGCAATCCTTTTGAGTTTATTAAATTTACCAGTGATTTTTAGTAAATGAAATTATGGAGATCCAAATTACAAAAAATATCCCTAATCCGGAAAACCCCAGGGGGGAAATTTGTGGCTAACGCTGGCAAAAATTCGCCACCCTGACGTCATTTCTGCACTTTGCCAATTTACTAACGGTAGCTGGCGTAATTTCGCCAAGGAGATAGACTCTGGCACAACTTCGCACTCAAATTTTCGATCTGGCGAAAGAGCGTTACTACTAGTTTTTGATTTTACTGACCGTAACCTCTATCGCCAGACTTGCCTTCGCCACCTGAGACCAGGCGAAGTGCAATAGAGTAGATAGGAGTTCCTCAAAAAAAAGTTGAAAAATTTTCTAAGTCCCACAAAAAGCTGGCATTTTTTCCTATTTAAAGGGTGATAGACTGAAAAAGATCGTAATTTTTTTTTTTGGGGTACCCTCCTTCCCCCCTACATTTACTAACATATGGCACCTAAACTATACAGTGGGCACATGTGTAGGGCATTATAACAACTTTATATAATTTTATTAAGGCTCCCTGGCCGTGTGTAGTGTAATGTATTTGCTGCAGCATATACGGCCATTTAACTGCACGCCGTATGCTAATTAGCCAATGCTAGGGTAACTTCAAACTGCTGAGTGTAATTTCACTGGCGTAATTTCCATTGCGTTCGGTACACTGAGCGCAGCTTCGAATCTCCGTGAATTAGCGTTGCCCAGGCTAATTTACTCCTGGCGAAGTATTGCGATGTGCGCAAAGCCATCGCTGGCGAATTAGTAAATTTGCCCCCAGGTCCCAAACAATCTGCATGATACATCAAGTACCTGTATAGTAAAAGGGTAATGTTATTCTTATATCTGTGGATCTCCAAGAGCTCCTAAACATCGTTTTACATACGAATGGGACATTAGGCCGTTGCTTTTCCTTTTTTTCCTTAAGTATTTTATTTCAAGGCAATGCCAAGCCCAATCCTCTAGAGCTGCAATGGATTTAGCTTCTGCCCAGTCTGTTATGGTAGTGCTGTAAAAATCATTCTACTATGCATACTATTTCTACACTACAACAGGACCAGAAGCACAAAACATGCACATTCACATTACTTGACATACCCTGTATCTTCTGCATGTATATATTTCAACTACTGTCAGGTCTTCTTCCTGCATACATCGGTTTGCTAAACATCCCTTTCCATCCAGTCTCTTTAGATAGTATTCAATTCACATATTTGAAAATGGCTAATGTTTATAAAACCATGTAAAAAATGTTTGCAAAAACTAATACACAGCATAGATATGAATGTATATACATGTAGAACTCATGGTTGAAAAATTCATTACAAATGAATAGTAATGAATTAATTAGTAATTGTAAAGGTGTGTAATTTAGGGGGTTATTTATCAAAGGTCAAGGTTGTGAGGTTTGTTTAGTTTTTTTCTGCCTCAAATAAACTCTCGAATGTTTACTTATTTATGAAAAAGCGAGTGTAAAAAAACTCGATTGAATGTAATTGTGGAAAAAACTCAAATACTGATCCTATAGCCTATATCGAGTTTATAGGCTAAAAAACCTCAAATACCACAAATTTATTGAGTTTTTGAGTGCAAACCAGTGTAAAAAAAAAAACTGAAAATCATGACGGCAAAAAACATCCTCAAATGCTTAAAGGGACCTCTGCCATTGACTTCTACATGACCGTGACAGGTTTTGGCTGGAATATTTTTAGATTTGGGCTTTTATCAGCTCGGGGGCATTATAAATCTAGAAAAATTTTAGTTTTTTTACCGACAAAATTGAGTTATTCAGTGAAACTACCCTCGAAATTTTTTTGAGAAAACATAACCCGACCTTTAACAAATAACCCCCTTAATGTTAGATTAATGATAAAAATATTGTCTTTTGTATACCACCTGAGACCATTTTTAACATAACATTTTCCCCTTTACTTACTATTTTTATTCCATACAATATTTATCACACTTGGATATACACTTGCAAAAACTATATAAGCCTGCAAAGTTTTACACAAAATAACATGGCATTGAACTGGTGATGTAAATTCTATTTTTATGCAAACTTTTGTTTTACATAACTTATTAAAGAAAATGTGAGCATTACATGTAAAGTCATAGTTCCTCATTACATTTATACAGTATTTGCATATATATTTACACTAGTTTCTTTCCATTCCTGTATTATTTCCAGCAATTTCTTTCTAATTTTCCTGTGAGTTAATTTTGTACTCAAAGTTAACATTGAGACATTTGTTTTCTCTATATTGCAGACTAAAACTGTTCAAAGTGGTACCCAAAAGAAGGTAAAGAGAACTTTGCCTAATCCTCCACTTGAGGAAGCAAATGGCATTCAGTCCCCATATAGCACAGTAGGATCAGTTTCTCGAAGAAGAATTTGTAGAACCACAACAATGGCTAGAGCTAAGATTCTCCAGGATATAGACAGGGAATTGGATCTTGTAGAAAGGGAATCATCAAAGCTACGGAAAAAGCAGGCAGAACTGGATGAGGAAGAAAAAGAAATTGATGCCAAACTGAGATATTTGGAGATGGGAATCAACAGAAGAAAAGAAGCCTTACTGAAGGAACGCGAAAAAAGGGAAAGGGCTTATCTGCAGGGTGTTGCTGAAGAACGGGATTATATGTCTGACAGTGAAGTTAGTAACACAAGACCAACTAGAATAGAAAATCATATTACCTTAGAAAGACCACAAACTGCTCCTCAAACAGAGTTTAGTCAGTATTTGCCACCACAAACTCAACCTGAGACCCAATTTGCTCCCCCAACCAGTCCTTATACACAGTTCCAGTATCAAAACCCTTCATTGCTTACCCAAGCTCCAACTCAGTATACTCAGCAGTCTATTTATCAGCCACCTCTATTCCATCAACAGCCTTCAACATATCAGACTCAACCAACTTTCCAGGCTGTGCCTACAATGTCATTTACACCTCAAATTCAATCTACACCAAGTCAGCAACCATCTTATCAACATCCATCACAACTGTTGCTGATACCACAGAATGCAAGACAAGCTGCTTTAGATCTGGACTCTAAAATTACAACACACTATGATGTTATAAGAAATCAACCTCTTATAATTGCACCTGTGTCTTCTGATAGCAGCTACTCTGTTTCTCATCTTGATAGCAAATACAGCACCTTGGACTTGCGGTTAGGTCTAGATGAAAAAAGCAGCATGGCAAGTAGTCCAATGTCTAGTATATCTGCAGATTCTTTTTATGCTGATTTAGAACATCATGCTTCTAGAAATTATGTTCTTATTGATGATATTGGTGAACTCACAAAAGGGTCTCTAAATTCTGCATTTGCACTTCATGAAAAAGAGCTATCTAAAACGGATCGTCTACTTCGAACTGTTGATTCACGAAGAACTGAAGTTACAGATTTCTTAGCACCTATGTCAAGCTCTTCAAGGTTGCATACATATGGAAAAACAGATGAGGATTCTATGGAGGATCCTTATGAGTTGAAGCTTCTGAAACATCAAATAAAACAGGAATTCCGTAGGGGTACAGAAAACTTAGATCCTCTTACTGGGTTTGCACCTTATTACCATTCAGATAGTCTTTACAGACATTTTCCTAAGACAGAAAAATATAGTATTAGCAGACTTACACTTGAAAAGCAAGCTGCTAAACAACTCCCACCTGCTATTCTTTATCAAAAACAGTCAAAGCATAAGAAAACACTAATAGATCCTAAAACATCCAAATTTTCCCCAATTCAGGAAAGTAGAGATTTAGAACCTGACTATTCAACATATCTGTCTTCTAGTACTTCGTCTATTCCAAGTTTGTCTTCTAAGGTTAGAATGCTTCAGGATGATATCACATATGGTTTGAGGAAAAACATTACAGACCAACAGAAATTCTTGGGTCCTGCACTAGCGCAAAACTTTGGGACAACTCTGAGTCCAAATATGAGAACTTCATTACAGGATGAAGCTGATAAGCCCTATGTAAGTGGTAATAGATCTAGGCCTTCATCAAGGCCCTCCTCAGTTTATGGCCTTGATTTATCAATAAAAAGGGACTTATCAAGCTCTTCTTTGAGACTGAAGGCTAATGAGGGAGAAACATTAGATGGATCTTTTAGTCATGTAGCACCATCTGGTAGAACAAAACCATCAAGTCTTCCTATTAGTCAAAGTAGAGGCAGAATACCAATTGTTGCACAAAATTCAGAAGAAGAAAGTCCATTGAGTCCAGTTGGCCAACCAATGGGAATGGCAAGAGCTTCAGCTGGTCCATTGCCACCAATATCTGCAGATACCAGGGACCAATTTGGCTCAAGCCATTCCCTGCCTGAGGTACAGCAACATATGAGAGAAGAATCACGAACTCGTGGCTATGATCGAGATATAGCATTCATCATGGATGACTTTCAGCATGCCATGTCAGACAGTGAAGGTAAACATGGCACTAGACTAATTTATCACTTGTATAACACAAATCTTCATTGCATGCTCTTCGTATGATTTGTGCTTTAAGGATAGATTTGACACTTTTTCGTGCACTGTGTTTTTTTATGGTGGTTTTTTTTTGTTACTTTTTTAGATTTGCTGTGGTGATTTTGTTTGCTTGATTTTTAACTGTTCTGTCCTTGATGTTATTGATTTTCCTGCATTATTATTCTAAATATATTGTACCAGATTCAATTGAGTGAGAAAGGGGTTTATCACATAAGAAAAATCATGGATGAGATTCAATATGAGATGCAATTCAGTTCAGAAAAAAACAGTTTATCATGTGAAAACTGTTTTGAATTGTTTGGGAAAAAAAATTCTCATTGAATGGAATCTTGTCCAAGACTTTTCTTATGATAAACCATGAGAACTTTTTCTCACTGAATTTAATCTCTTTATGTGTTTATGTATCTTATGTTTATTTAAGCATGACTTAAATATACATTGCACTTAGCAATTTATTAATCCAGTCAAATTATTTACCAATGATCTTTTCATTCTGTTGAAAACTGCAAGTACATGTACTTATAGTAGGGACAATCCATTATGGCAATCCATAGTGCTATTTATTATATTATGAAATGTTTATCCACATCTTATGCACATTTATATTTCAAGGGCTATTTGAAGTTGAAAAATGTTATTGAAATTTTATATTGATATTTCAATATTAATCTTCATTTATTATGATAAAACATGTCTTGTAATGATGTAAAAAAAATTGACATTACATTACTTATTTTTTATCCCCTTGCTGCTGAAAGAAGCAACTTTTTTTTCTTTGAAGTAGCAAGGTGTTCTACAATAAATGATGTCTGTTCTAAGCAGATATATTTTTCGTGTTCAAACAATTACACTGATCGGATCTGTTATATAAATGTGAAAAGTCTGCTTTAATTCATTTGTTATTTTTTTGTTTGATGTTTATGTATTTGTATTGTATAATAAAGATTTGCATGTACTAGTCTGTTTCCATTAATTGCTTACAATTACCTCTGTGTGTTAAACTGCATGGCTCTGCATGGTTATCTAAAGCCTGTGTAAATATAGCATTGCATATTGCAGTACAGGTTTCCATTTTCCGGAAACCCGTTATCCAGAAAGCTCCGAATTACATAAAGACCATCTGCCATATACTCCATTATAATCAAATAATCCCCATTTCTTAAAATGATTTCCTTTTTCTCTGTAATAGTAAACCGATAACTTGTACTTGATCCAAACGAAGATAAATTAATCCTTATTGGAGGCAAAACCAGTCGATTGGGCTTAGTTAATGTTTTTAATGGACATAGATTTTTAGTAGACTTGAGACATGAAGATCAAAATTACAGAAAGACCCCTTATCCGGAAACCTCCAAGTCCGAAGCATCCTGGATAACAGATCCCAAACCTGTATTTTGGTTTATATATAAAATGATATTCTATATCAACAGCTATTCTCAAGGGGTGAAACAGAAATAATAATGCTAGTTAACATTATGGGGAAAATTTTTATTCATGATTAATAGTTAATGAACCATTTTAAATGTAATTTGTTTTAAGTGGTTGAAAATTCAACAGTGTATAAGCCACTAAATTGCTGCGTCATGCTGGGAAAAAATACAATTGGTTAATGAGATTTAAAGTTCTAGGTTAAACTGCAGTTAATCTGTAGACTTTTTGAATGCCACATTGTTTTAAGGCATCTATCTGTGAAATGAGCCTATTGCTTTAAAATGCCAGTTTTTTAAACAATCCATATGCAGCACATGCTTTCTGGGCTACATTGATCTTATTTATATAGAATGATTTATAATGATAAATAATCATTATTCTGTAGATTTGAAATGGCATTCAAATGTAAATTACATTTACACCTATTTCCTGAACAGTAGTGGTGGGCGAATTTGTCCCTTTTGCTTCGCCAAAAAAATTGCGAATTTCCCGCAAGATTCACAAAAAATTTGCGAAGTGCATTGAAGTCAATTGGCATCAGAATTATTGTGTGCGTCAATTTGCCGTGCCAATTTTTTTCTGACAAAACGAATCTCCGCAGTTTCTCAATGGCGTGAAACATTGAAATTCACCTCAAATTTGCGCCTGGCAAATTTATTCGCCCATCACTACTGAACAATCTACCTTGAATGATTCTAGTGATTCCAAGTAAATTTACTTATATAAATACGATCATTATTTTTGGTGTATAATATGTTACCTTGACAGGAACATACAGCTTCTTTTGGCTTATGATTTTGGTAATTCTTTTTTTTCTGAAATAGTTCCATAAATGAAGTAATAATACAGCTGACAATGAATGAAAGTCAATTTTCGTTATTTCTTTTACATTTCAATTATTGCATTGCTACTGTTAATTATTTTGCTGTGACTGAGAAACTATATGTTAATAGTTTGTCTTTTTAAAATGAATGTTTGTTTTTTTGTTTTTGCTTTTTTTTTTGGATTAATCTCCAGACAACTTTAAAAATGGTAGGGGTTCTCAGTTTCCAGTTTTGTAGAAAGTCTCTGTATGTCCCGGTATTGCATGTTGGTTTTGTTCTTTATTAGGAATTTGCTCAAATCCCTTTTTTGATATATACTATGGTAATAAATTAAATGGCAGAAACTGCACCCAAAATAACATTTCATTAGCAGTTTATGCATCTATTTTCCAAAATCAGTCCTTTAGAAATAATAATAAACATTAACTTGCTTCAATTTTTGTCAAGTCAAAAACAGCAATGTTCTTCCTTTTTAAATTATGATGAAATGATTAATGAATTTCATAAAAGATATATTCAGTGCATTGCTGTACAGTTTATTACTGGATTGTTTCCTCATGTTTTTATTTGAACTTTAATTCAAGCATGTTAAAACTCATAGAGGACAAAACTAAAATGTATGAAAATGCAATTTAACTGAATGATGCAGAAATGTTAAAAATGTGTTCTTCATTCATTTGTTGATATTGTTTTGCACTTCGATGTGATATCCATAACAGGTTAAGATGATGCAAATGCATTTTGTTTTGTAAAGCAACCTTTCGAGATGAACAGTACTAGTACTGGTCCATCTGTAGTAAGGATACATTTCTAGTTAATATCAATGCATACTGAATGTTTTTCATTCATACATTCCTCTTTGGTACTTGTGTATTGCTATTAAGTTTATTAGTGTGTGGTCTGTGGCATTCAAAATGTCTGAGCAAGTAATTTCTTAAAGTAATATCTACATTAGGGCATACAGCATCTAGTAGAGATGTTCTTCTGCACTACTTTTTGATAAACTGCACAGAATACATAATCTGGCATGTAAATTTAAATATCAGTTTATTTTGCTTCATAGAAAACTATACTTCTCTTTCAAGCCAAGGTCCATTCAAAAAACATAAACCATAATATTAAGCAAACTTTTTTTCTTTGCTGCATGGTTAAATTATATTCTATCTGAATGAATATCATTTTTAAGAGGGTGCTATTTCTGTTGCTTTAAATAACACAGACCAAAAAGTTGGCCAAATGTGTATTTGACAATGCATTCTTAATTTGTTATTCTAAAAAACAAAACAATTGTGTTTATTCTTCAATGCTTTGTCACATTGCCCTATTTGCAGCATGACAATGAAAAATAATATGCCTTTTAGAAGTATAATAATTTTATTAGCACTGTTGCAATGCAAAAGTACCTTCATATTGACACAGAAAATTATCATTTTGAATGGATGCCAATTGCCACTTTTAATGCTTGTAAAAAAAAGGCCTCATTTATACCTGACATGTCACATTACATTTAAATATATGTTGTTTGTCAATAATCTGTATATACATCAATTATTATTTATATAATCTATCACATTAATAGATTATTGGCACTAAAGAGTCAGAACTGTCCCTTTCAACCATTGTAGGGGTCTGCCATCTCAACCCCTCTAACAAATATCTGGAAAAACGTGTATTGTTCATTGGCAGGGACATCATTCTGCTAGTAGGAGCCCTTGTCTGTAGCCATGGCTGCTGGTGGCCATGTGAATATGAATTAGACAAACAGAATGGCCACCTTCCGTGGCTATAGACAAGAGGAAGAGCTTCTAAAAATATTTAAAAAGGCAAATTTTGGGTAATACATATCTCAAACTAGAGGAAACGAGGAACATTACATTGGACCCCATTTATCAAGGCCTAACTGTTCTAGGTTGCTAAATAATGGGGCTTGATTACTAACATACCGCCAATATTATAGTTTGTATGAAAACGATTGTAATTCAGGTCGCAGGTGCAAGAGAGTACCTGCTTTTGACCAATTGTTAAATCTGGTATTGAATGCTAATTATTTTATACAGACTGAATACCTTGTAAATTGAAGGTATGAAAGAGAATGTACGTTTGTGGCACACTGTAAGTTTATTAATGCACAGCTAATGCCTAGTGGCATGTGTAGAATTTTGGGTGTGCAGTGGTGCTGGAATTTTGGTGGAAAAAGAAAGATGCATTTTGTTAAAAAAAATAAAAATCACCAATTCTTACACTCACCTACTGCCTGAAAACAACTCTAAATTTTATTTTATCATTTTTCTACTTAAGGTGATTTATTGTCCAATTAGCATCATAGCAGCTGTTTCAAGAGTAATGTATTTAAAAGCAGTTAAAATTCGATATGAAAAACCTTACAACTTAATTTATTTGTTCAAAGAAGCCAAACTGAAATTCAAAGTATACATTATTGGGAAAAATTCACATCCAGCATTATATGTAGGATGCTGCACATAAAGGAAACCCACTTGTATGAAGGAGTTGTTAAGAGCAATATGTAGCAAACAGAAATAGAGCAAAATGCTACATGGCGAAAGCATATGGGAACCATTTTGCGAGCTGTTAATTTTTAGTTTTATGACTTCCTTTTAGTTTCATGCATAAAAATTTTATAATTTATCGTCATTAATAAAGCAATTATCTGACTGAGTGCTGCAAATAGTGAATTTCCATTCACTAAGAGATACTAAATATTTTAAGCTGAACTACTTGTAGATGGCAACTGCACTTGTGAATTGGAAGTCATTCTCAAACTGATTCAAATGAATCCTTAGCACACAATTTGTAAAAGTAGCAAGCTACTAGAAAGATACAGCAGTGCAGAACTTGATGAGATTCAATTAAAATTTTATGTTATTTTCATGATTTTTATATTATGGCAAGATAGATTGTATAGCTGCATATACTGTAGAAAGAACATGCCTGGCACGATATTGTGATTCATGCTGAATCCTACCAATTAGTTAAATAATATCTCTCGGCAACAGAGTTTACTTGACTTTGGAAGAACAAAGTGCACTCATTTTATAACTTATGTAGTCTATGAACAATTTATGTGTGAGTAGACATGTGCATAGACATGACATGAAGAATAACAGTAGGGGGTAGAGCTTTGGTAACTGTGTTTGATCTGCATAAGATAAATTATGATGCATGTACATCAGTACTCAAAATAATTAAGATCAGAAACCATGCAACATACCATAAAGCTAAAAAAAAATGGCCCTAGCATGGATCTAATAAGCACATACCCTTACAGTGCAGTAGTTCCACACCCTCATTTTTAGCTCTCCTATTGAAGGGACTGCTGTGACATAAATACTATTCATACTGTACTGATTCCATCCTGGTTTAGACATATAGCATCACCCAATCCTAAAAGCTTGACTTGGTGAAATAGGATCATAGGATGATAAAATGTAAAGCTAACGTACCAGAAACATATTTGTCTTTCAAAATCACTAAGCCAAAAGCAGGTGTTCTACTCACTTTTGTAATGTATAACAGCATTGTATACATGAGGCCATTTATGACTGCACCCAATAAAAAATGATTAGTAAAATATCAATTTAATTCATCTAGAAGCATGACAAATAGTGTGTTGTTTCTGAATCACCCAGTTCAGGGTGGTCCATCCAGCTGCCTTCTAGCTATAGTTGAACTACAACTCACCAAACCGTTTAACAGCCTTTGGAAGGTCAGCTTGTATTTCAACAAGTGTTGGAGGACAACAGGAATGACATCCCTGATCTAATTCATTTATGCTTTTCTTACTACACATCATGCTGCAACTCTGCTTATCTGTGTGTCGATAATAAGTTTGAGCTAAAGGACTGCGCAGCCATTTCTTTTTCCATTGCATGCTGCATGAAAAGATATAACTTCCTTATTCTTTCAATCACTTGGACATAGCTTTTGACGTGTCCTTGATTTCCAAAGCATACCATCTGCGTCATGAAGAAACAGATTGGTTTGACAAGCCACGAGAATCACGTTTAGAAAATGGGCATGGAATTGACAGAAGGCTACCAGACAAATTATCTCATACGAGAGCCTCACATCAACAAGATAATGTAAGAAGCCCAAATTGATTATTACTGTACCATGACATACCTGTAGTTGTTGTCATTTCCATATCTCAGTTGCTATTTAGGTTCGCCAATTTTCATGCTAATATTTTTTTTCTCCGTACATTTTTCTTTAATAACAGCAGGTTTCACAGACATGAAAATTGCTTTTCCTGGTATTAATGGATTCACCCAAGAGATAATAGCGTCCCTTCATACATTTATTTAAACTACTTAGCCTAATAGCATGTTGTTGCTTGAGTAGTGATTCATGCTTGGGGTTATAATTATATGATGTTTCAATTATCTTTGTTGTTCAAAGTAAAACTACAGATTGCATATGGTTTATTGCACTTCTCTTTAGAAATGCAGGAATCAGTGGACTACATGTGGGCGGGAAATAAGCACTTCAATACTATAGTCAAACAGACTTCTTGGAAGTTGGCACTAGCATCCAGCATATTTAATTTTCCCACAGAAAGACTGGTAGTACTGTACCTTCTCTGTTGTGACAAATATTCACTTTTGTACCTTTCTGTCACCAGTATGCTAAAATAGTGTCTATCATGGAAGATTGCTCTGATGTACTTGTCCCTAGACCCTAGAGACATAGTTGATTTTTTACCAGCCTTCTAGGTTGGTAAGTTCTTCTCATTTCCCATAGGAACACAAAAGCTCCTGGCCAAAGTTTCACCCTTAGAGGTTGATATATTATGTTTGAAATTGCTTTATTGACATAATTCATGCAAATCATGGAAAATATGGTTTTGTCAATCACATTTTCACCCCCAGTTTATAAACCAGCATCTTTGAGGGTTTTACTTTTCTAAACAGTTTTCAGAAATTTATATACTGTAAATCTTAAAGGAAGAGTAACAAAAAAATGAAAGTGTTTTAAAGTAGTGAAAATATTATATACTGTTGCCCTGCACTGGTGTGTTTGCTTCAGAAACGAGGCTTTAGTTTATATAAACTAGTTGCTGGTTAGCTGTGGGGGCAGCCATTCAAGTCTAAAAAAGGAGAAATGTCTCGGGTTAGACAACAGATAACTGATAAAAAACTGTAGTATACAATGGGAGTCTACATAGCTTTCCTGTTTTCTACTCCGTGTCATGTGCTTGAATGGCTGCCCCCATGGCTACACAGCAGCTTGTTTACATAACCTATACCGGTGTTTCTGAAGCAAACATGCCAGTGTCACCAGTATAGGGCAACTCTACATTATTTATTCATTACTTAAAAACACTTTATTTTTTGATGTTATGGTTCCTTTAAGCACTTGGTGTATAAACAAAGTATATAATAATTAAGTATTTATACAATTAGTAAATTAATAGTATTGACTGATTTACAATCTGTCATCTACTTTTTGATGCTGTTTTGTTGTTGTTATATGTGTTTTATCTGTGATTTGTATTCTATTTGTTTATTACTACGTGATTGGTATTTACAATACCGAATTCTAAAGACTAGTATAGCAAATGTATCTTGCATTGAAATATATCTGTAATTGCCATTTCTGATATGTTCATCTCTTCATAACAGATGAATGGTAAACCTATACATTATGCATTTCCACACTCAAGAATTAAACTGCAGATAGATCCAAAGGACCACACAGTTTCAGGTAAAAAAGGGATTAAAGATCACCTTTGCTAAATAAATTAATAAATGGGATTTGTGTTGAAAATGCAATCTGCCTATTAGTTAATTTTTTTAAAAAAATCCATTATTTCCTATATTTTTCATGCATTCTAAAGCACTTTATAACTGGGCAATTTGTTCAGAACTCTTTATCTACACTGCATCTGAATGTAGTTTTATCAATTATGGCATTGCTATGCAGGATCAGGAATGGACAGTGAAACTGACTTCATATTCGTAGTTAATGCCAGTAATAACAAAAACATACATATTTCTTAATTAAAACAATAGGCAAAAAGTATGTTCAGCACAAGCTACACTATATTCATTTAGCTCATGTTGAAAAAGTGGTGTATACTAGTGATGAGCGAATTTGTCCCGAAAAATTCATTGAAACGCATTGACGTCAATGGGCATCAAAATTATTTTGACGCTTGTCAATTTTGACGCCCCTGACAATTTTTATACTCGCGCCTATTTTGTCCATATGCATTAAAGTCAATGGGCCTCTGAATAATTTTGACGCGCAACTATTTTTATTCTGACACTGGTGGCAAAATGCGGACGTTCGCCACAAATTTGCGTCTGTGAATTAATTTATTTGCCCATTACTAGTTTATACTGTCACTTTACCTTCTAAGAGAGAATCAACACTGCTTGTGGTTTACAAGGCAAGATTAGATAGTAGCTAGCCCTTTAAGAATTTTTTTTAATGATATGTATGTTTTAGACATCCCTGATCTCTTACATGAAATATTGTATTATTACAGTGTAGTTAAGGTATTTTTGCTCTGCAATAGCATTCACATTGCCCTACTTTAGAGAAGCTCCTTTCCACCATGATACAACTGGTTTCCCCATGTAGCCAGTTTTGTCAAGCCTGCTCCCGGACAGTTTCTTAGATAGATGGGGAGGGCTGGGGTGGGATAACATCCAATTGGTTAATGTAGAAGGCAAGGCTCAGACAATAGCATCTGCATTGGTGGAGAAGAACTGATCAAGCTTTTTTGCACTGAAGAACTTAGTCGGTAGTGTAACTTTAATGTGAAGATCAGTTCAACATATTTAATTATGTTAAATTAATTTGTTTACATTTAATGAATTGTGGTTTGTTGGGTATATACTGTAGTTAAAATGTAGATGTGCCCCAACAAGCAATGCCCTTTAAATTTGCAATTGTAAATTAATAGCAAAAGTAATTTGTGATGGAAAACCAGTGGATCTGAACCGATTTACTAAAAGTAAAGCAATAGTAAATGATTTTTACAATATCTTTTGTTTGACATAAGATTTATTATAAAGTTTTATAAATACCTGTAGGTCCATAATGCATAATGCTATTATCAGTGTTTAAAAGGGTAAATGACTATAGCAACTAAAGAGTTACTTAAGAATAACCCCTATGTTTGATTAATTACAATATAAACCTAAAATGTAGGGCAGGCCATATATAGAGGCAGGTAAAATATTACAGTTGTTTTGAATGGTGCATTGTTAGTTGGTGACCAGTAGCTGACACTCCCATGATACATATGTTGTCAGATATGGTCAGTAGTTAACGATTTCACTACCTATTAGGTCTTTTCAGATATACTAAAATATATATTTTTTTTTTACAATTTTAGGATTCTGTTTAATATTAACATACATCTCTTTAAACTTTAAAACCACAATCAAACATCAATTCACTATCCTAACTTCTAGTTCTAATGAGTTTGCATTTTTATGTATTAAATAGGAAATGGTTTCGGGATACGGGTTGTTGGTGGAAAAGAAATTCCTGCAAATCCTGGAGGGACTGGTGCTTACATTGCAAAGATTTTACCTGGAGGAGATGCTGAGCATACAGGCCGACTTACTGAAGGTAAAAGAAAAAATATGTTGTTTAGAAATGTTACATACAAATCGTTTTGTAAGTATAGGATAATATTGTTAGAAAAGCACATAATATTATATATGCCTTTCTACAAAAGTAGGATTTAATTAAAATGTTATGAGGAGCTTTTGGTTTCATAATTTTTGCAAGAACCCAGCCACCTTCATGCAGGGTTTATAAAATGATGTGTTATTAATTCCCACTATAGTTAATTTAGAATGTAATAACAGTGCATTGTGGATTTCCCTAATTTTTGTTTTATTCTTTTTACTGTTTTTCATACTTTTGCCAACAAATGTTAAAAAAGATATTTCTCACACAGTTGCTTAACTGTATACCTATACCATGTTATAACTAAATGAAAAAACTGTTTTGTGCTGCTAGAATGCAGAAAGTTATATTAATGCCTTTGTTAGTGGGTATGACAAATATTGTTTCCTGTTGACTTTTTGGGTATCACTTTTAAGCCATCAAACTTAGATGCCCCTCATCTAAGTTCTTAAAGGTGTCAGCAACATAAGGATGCGTTGCATGTTTATGACTCCATATACTGGATTTTGTAGTTATTCTATATCATAATTATGGCAAATATAGAGTTATCAGTGCAGGTGCAGGGGTAGTTAATTTTTAAGGTAACTTTTTTTAAATTTTTGAATGACAAAGCACCTGAAATCACCCCTTGTGTAGATACATGGAGTTACCTTGAGACATTTGGGTTTTGTAAAATTCTCTCTCTGAGTATCAAAAAGCTTAACCAGAATATTTCAGAGCTTGTGCAATGGGAAAGAATGATCCTGAAATAATGATGGATATTTTGAAGGCTGTGTTTTCTTTTACAAGTGCTTAATAGTTATTGTTTAAAGTAAATTTTAAAATGTCCTATTTAGACAAAAGTAATGATTTGGTTGTTTTCATGCAGAGATAAAACTGCCTCACGCTGGTCTGCAATTTAATGTTGCCTTATTTCTGTTAATAGCAGCCAACTCTTGCAGAATAAGTGCCCTACATACACTTATACTAATAATGAACAGCCACTTGAATGATATGAATTATGTTAATAATGTTAGTCATGGATTTATTAATATTCTTTGGGAGATGTTTTACATATATTCTTATACTAGCACTGCTTCTTTGCTCAAGCCAGTTTTAGGTTTGCCTTTTGGCGTTAAGTATGTTGCCTCTGAAGTGTCTCCTACTTTTCGTCACTGAAAAATCATGATATACTGTATTAATATGACTAAGATTACCAGAATGCTGTTGCAATTTATATACAACGGAATGTGTGCAGTGCATGCTCCATTATGAAATCAAAACAGTGATTTGCATTTGATTTCTTCAAAATTGAGAAAACCTTAATCTGGATGCAGCAGTTATTTGGAAACTGTGGTAAGCTGTATGTTTTGAATACTCCCAGACCTTACTAACTGGCTTGATCCTGGTTTGTTATAAACATTAATGGAGAAAGAACAGAAGTACACAATGCCTTATAGATAAGTAAAATCTGTAGGGTGAGAATGGTCACTATAGATATATTCTTAATGGAGAATAATTAAACTTAAGTCATTAAGTAGAGTGAAGAGTACATTGTTTTGAAGAAAATCTAAAAATGTACCAGTGTTGGGTCAAGCTGTATTGTAAATATTGTTATTTAAATATTTTTACATTCATTTTACAAAACCTATTTGGTCCACTATTCAATCTCTTTGGTGTTTATTGAATAAATCAAAATACAATGTTTACATACAATTCTGGATTTTTCTGTACCACAGCACAGGATGTCTGTACATCATATGCGAAGATCCATTTTAGTTTCTGTAAGTGGAAACAGGTCTCTGGCTGCACTGGATTTTTTGTGTGCTGTGTTGACTGATTGCAGCTTGCAGTGTAAAAATGGGAATATTTCGTCCCTTCTTAAAGTAGCAGTTAAATAATGATTAATATGTTTTATAGCATATATAAATTAGCCAAAATCAATGTTAATCCATTGAAAAAATTTTCCTTTGCATTTTACAAATTACACGTAAATTAAAAATTGCAAGAATGTAAATATGTTTAAAGGAATTGTTCAGTGTAAAAATAAAAACGAATTATAAAGCCTATAAATAAATAGGCTGTGCAAAATAAAACATGTTTCTAATATGGTTATATAGAGACCCATAGGGTTAAATTACCCCTGTGCCTTTAAATCCCTACCCTTCCTCCTTTTCCCTAGTTGCTGGTCAAAAGCCCATGTATCTAGTTTAAATTTCTCCTATCCAGTTATTGGCCAAGATGTGTAATGAACACTTCATACCACACTTCAATATAGTGTTTGGAAAGGGGTGGATCTGGATGTGCCCATTGAGCCTGGGTACCCAATGGCCCAGTAAAGCCATTGCCCTAAAGGGACAGCACCTTTAGTGTCTGAGTCAGGGACCAGGGAACCCCGTGAACGAGGTTAGCTAGAGAGGGGTTATATCTGTTATAGACTCTCTTGGAGAGTACGTTAGAGAGTTCAGATAGCAAGAGCAGCTTTGTTCTCCATCAAGGATCTGTAGCAGGGAGTAGCTTCCCAAGGCTCCAAGATTGCCTTTAGTGAAGGGACCACAGTGTAGAGGATGTCAGGTTTAGACTCCTTTTCCCTGACCACTCCTCTGGGTGGGATCTGGACCACTTCACGTCTGCCGGGGATTCCTATTACTGCTTGACTACAAAGCCTTATGGGAGTCACATTCCTTAGCTGTTCTAGCCTATGATTTTACATCTGCCTATACCTCTTGTGACTGTAAGTAAACCTGAGGACATTGGTCTTGTACAAATAAACTTTTGCTCTTTTTTTTCATCATAAGAATCTCCTGGCGTCCATCTTTTCCTATTTTTATTGCAAAATAGACTGAGAGTTGTAGTTCTACTACACCCTTACTTAAATCTCCCACTTAGCGAAGGCCCTAGCCTGAAGTGTTGAGTTACATGTAACCCATGCTCCTATCACTAGCTTGACATTAACCCCTTTTTGGTCTGCCTAGCCAAATTAGCGTTACAGTTAGTTATCCCAAAATGTCATCTATAAAGGTTGGAGTGACCAGATATCTAATATAATAGCCAGAACCCAGCTTTCTGCTTTGCAGCTCTCTTGGGGGCAAATTCACTAACATTCGTAGTTGAATTTTTTTGAAGCAATCCCTATCTACTCTTTTGCGCTTCGCCTGGTCTGAGGTGGCGAAGGAAGTCTAGCGTAAAAGGTAGCGTTCAGTACACTGCGCAAGTTAGTGAATTTGTGTAGTTACGTCCGTAGCGATAATTCACCTGGCGTAAGGGTGCGAAGTAACACTAGCGAATCTACGCCAGCGTTCGTTAGTGAATTTGTGAAGTAACGAAAATGCCCAACGCTAGTGAATTAACGCTAGCGTTCGGCGCTTAGTGAACTTGCCCCTTGGTTCCACTGATTGGTAACCATTAGAAATATTTTTTATTTTGCACAGCCTACTTATTTATCAAGTTTTTATTTTTACATTCAACTGTCCCTTTAAAGTGCTACTTTAAGAAAGATTAATCCCAAAATATAATGTTGGGATAATGTTTGATGTTACTTGCTCAGGCCTTATTGATGTGAATTCCCTCATGTAGGTCTGGGATTGTAAATATATGAAAAATTAAATATATAACTGCCCACCACAGTCTGAACATGTTGCCTGTAATCCATTATAAAATGTATTCCAGCTCTTAGCACCTTTTAGTTTGCCAGCTTAATAAAGATCAGGGTATGTTATTTATCAGCATAGATTTATGCTTATAATTAATAATAGTCTTTTCTGACCTAGGCTGGAATATATATATATATATATATATATATATATATATATATATATATATATATATATATATATATATATATATACAAACTCACTGATCCGCACTCCTCTTGGCCAATCCTCTCGTATACCCGGGTGCTGCTACTGGGAAATAGTAGATACAAACAAGAAGATAGAAGCGCACTCCTGGGATTTCTTCAAAAGCAAATCATTTTATTAAATTCTCATAGCAGTAATCGACGTTTCGGCTCGTGTCCAGAGCCTTTATCAAGATTACACAACAAAATAAAAATGCTGTTTAAATACACACTGCCCCCCAAGGGGCGTGCCCAGTGTCCCCCACCAACCACTAATCAACCACTAACTGATTTATCTCTGGCTAAGGAAACAATTAAAGAAACATTGTTCATATAAACCTTTTGGATACATAGTGCCCAATCTCGTTATCCAGTACGTCTCTCGTTGTAACAATAACCTAGATCTATCACCACCACGTCTAGGTTCTGGGACATGGTCAATACCAATATATTTAAACGTAGGCAATCTGTGTCCCTTTTCCAGAAAATGTTTAGCAACTGGTTTCACCGATTTCTCATCCCTATAGGCTGTACTAATGGCGGATCTATGTCCATCAATGCGTAATCGCAGAGTCATATCTGTTTTACCTATATAGGAGAGTCCACATGGACAAGTTATCATGTAAATAACATGAGTAGTAGTACATGTAATGCGATGTTTAATTTTAATTTTCTGTCCCGTATGGGGATGGTGAAACGACTCACCCGGTGACATATACCTACAAGACGTGCAACTGATGCACCTGTAGCACCCAGGTTTCCCAGCTTTAAGCCAACAAGATGAAGGTTTCTGATAACATCCCACTGGATCTGTCGCAACCAGCAAATCCCGAAGATTTTGTCCTCTACTATAGGCCATCATTGGAGGTTTAGGACATAATCTGCCAAGATCCTTATCTGCCCTAATAATGGACCAATTATCTTTCACCAATTTGTCTATAGCGTAAAATGACGTATTATACCTGGTTACAAACGTCATTCGCCCCATTCTATCATCTGATTTATTAGCAGAGCCCACAGTTCTATTCTTAGCCAGATCCAATGCTTGTTGGAGAGTTCTGGAATTATATCCCCGCTCTTTAAATTTATCCCACATTTCTTTAATCTGGGTCTCACATTTGACATTATCCGAATTGTTTCTAAGAACCCGACAAAACTGTGATATCGGCAAAGATTTTTTAAGATTGGCAGGATGGCAACTGGAATTATGTAATAACGTATTCCTATCAGTTAACTTACGATACAATGAATAGTGTAGTCTATCGTGTTCCTTCCATATCTCAACATCCAGGAATTGTACCGTACTGGGATCACTGTGAGCTGTAAAACGAATGGGTGAAGGTAAAGCATTCAATTGGTTCATCATCTCATTAAATGACTCTAGATTACCATCCCACACAATGAACACGTCATCGATAAAACGTTTGTAACAAATTAACCGTTCTGTGTACTTTTTTAAGATATGTTCCTCCTCGTACTGGTGCATAAAGAGGTTGGCATAAGCTGGGGCCATTGATGCCCCCATCGCTGTACCAGTCCGTTGTAAGTAGTATTGATTTTCGAAACGAAAATAGTTACACTTTAAACATAGCTCCAATAGTGTAATTACAAATTGTATTGGAGGACAGTCAAACACACAGCTCTCGCCCAGAGATTTAAATACCGCCTCCAATCCATCTTTGTGTGGGATGCTAGTATATAGACTGGATACATCTGCGGTTACTAGACAGATTTCCCTATTTAAGGGTAACCTAAGCTGTTTAATACATTCAAGAAAATGTGGTGTATCTCTCAAATATGATACTGTATTTTGAACCACCGGTTGTAACAATCTATCCAAATACACTCCCAAAGGATGCAACAGGCTCTCACGAGCGGAAACTATTGGCCTCCCCGGTGGAGGATTCAAACCTTTGTGCACCTTTGGAAGAGTGTACAATATGAGACACTTAGGAAAAACCTGTGTTAAAAATGCCTTTTCCTCCTTCGAGATCCACTTATTTTCAAATGCATCACACACAATATTGTCAACCTGTAATTTAAATTTGGTTACTGGATCACAAGACAATCGTTCATATACATTTGCATTATTCAATTGTGATAAAATCTCAAGTCTGTAATCCTCATAATTCAAAATCACAATGCCTCCGCCTTTATCGGCGGGACGTATAATGATCTTATTGTCCCCACTCAATGAGCGAATAGCCTCCCTTTCTTGTGTAGTCAAATTCATCTGTTTGTTTACATTTTTATGTCTGGATTTGTACTGCAATTCAGCAACACCCTTTTCCATTGCACTCTTAAACAATTTGATGGAGGGATTAACCGACCTCGGACAGAATGTACTTTTTAACTTTAATTTGCCTGGGCCAATGTCACTGTCCCCTGAGTTGCATTGGTCCTTAAAGTGATCTTTAAGATCCAACAATCTCCCAAATTTAAATAGTTCGATTTCAAATTGAAAATTGTCAAAGGCTATTGTTGGTACATATGAAAGCCCCTTACTTAGTAATGATTTCTCAGCCAATGTTAAGGTATGGGACGATAAATTGAAAATGGGAATATTCATTTCCTGGGAGGTCTTCCTTTTCGAGCCCCTCCGCGTTGGATGCCTTTGCCTCTTCCTGTGCCTGGGGGAGGCAAACTCAGTAATTGGGTATCCTCTAAAAAATTACTCTGCGAGTGTTGTCCAGATACATCCCCCGATTCACTCCTCATGGGTTCAGTCCCAGGCCCCCGGGTTACATTACTGCCCTGTAACACATGATCATCCCCCTCTGAATCTCCAGAGCTATTATCCACCGTATTCCTAGGTTTGATCAATCGATTTCTAGGAGCCCGCCTGAATCTCATGAAACTGTCCTTTGCCCCACTTAACCATAAATAGACACGGTGTTGGGCATAATCTACATTAACCCTCCGGAGTTTCTCTCGTTTAAAGCGCAATAGATCCCTCTTATATGTCTCAACACGTGTATTTACCTTTTGTATCATTTCTTGTGATGTGTCCATAGATAGAGTTTCTTGATGTTCAAGTTCACACGCTGCACGTTCCTTCCTCACTCTAGCCAGTTCCGAGGAGACCTCACCGATCACTAAGATCATCAAATCCAGTGAGCACCTGTTGAGTACGCCTATCCATTTCTTACAAAACTCGGGATTTGTTCGTCCGATCGTCGGCACGTTCCGAATTCGGAATCCCTTCGGGATCCTTTTCTCTTGGTAGTAATCGGATAGGAATAACCCATGGAGGTCCAGATCAATTTCCCGTTGTTTCAATCGGGTAAGCTCATCACAGATATCTTTAATTGTATTACAGGCCGGCAGTTCACTCTGCAAAGTCTGCCATAATACCTGTTCGGCTTCTGCCTCGGTCACATGCCAGGTCTCGGCGAATCCTGCAAGCGTGACTGGACACTCGGCCTGCGTATCCATCGCGGTCTTCAGTTACGCCGCTAAATCCAAAATCATGTATATTGCCAATTTTTCACAGGGCACCCGGCCGAGAGAAAAGGATCCCGAAGGGATTCCGAATTCGGAACGTGCCGACGATCGGACGAACAAATCCCGAGTTTTGTAAGAAATGGATAGGCGTACTCAACAGGTGCTCACTGGATTTGATGATCTTAGTGATCGGTGAGGTCTCCTCGGAACTGCCTAGAGTGAGGAAGGAATGTGCAGCGTGTGAACTTGAACATCAAGAAACTCTATCTATGGACACATCCCAAGAAATGATACAAAAGGTAAATACACGTGTTGAGACATATAAGAGGGATCTATTGCGCTTTAAACGAGAGAAACTCCGGAGGGTTAATGAAGATTATGCCCAACACCGTGTCTATTTATGGTTAAGTGGGGCAAAGGACAGTTTCATGAGATTCAGGCGGGCTCCTAGAAATCGATTGATCAAACCTAGGAATACGGTGGATAATAGCTCTGGAGATTCAGAGGGGGATGATCATGTGTTACAGGGCAGTAATGTAACCCGGGGGCCTGGGACTGAACCCATGAGGAGTGAATCGGGGGATGTATCTGGACAACACTCGCAGAGTAATTTTTTAGAGGATACCCAATTACTGAGTTTGCCTCCCCCAGGCACAGGAAGAGGCAAAGGCATCCAACGCGGAGGGGCTCGAAAAGGAAGACCTCCCAGGAAATGAATATTCCCATTTTCAATTTATCGTCCCATACCTTAACATTGGCTGAGAAATCATTACTAAGTAAGGGGCTTTCATATGTACCAACAATAGCCTTTGACAATTTTTAATTTGAAATCGAACTATTTAAATTTGGGAGATTGTTGGATCTTAAAGATCACTTTAAGGACCAATGCAACTCAGGGGACAGTGAAATTGGCCCAGGAAAATTAAAGTTAAAAAGTACATTCTGTCCGAGGTCGGTTAATCCCTCCATCAAATTGTTTAAGAGTGCAATGGAAAAGGGTGTTGCTGAATTGCAGTACAAATCCAGACATAAAAATGTAAACAAACAGATGAATATGACTACACAAGAAAGGGAGGCTATTCGCTCATTGAGTGGGGACAATAAGATCATTATACGTCCCGCCGATAAAGGCGGAGGCATTGTGATTTTGAATTATGAGGATTACAGACTTGAGATTTTATCACAATTGAATAATGCAAATGTATATGAACGATTGTCTTGTGATCCAGTAACCAAATTTAAATTACAGGTTGACAATATTGTGTGTGATGCATTTGAAAATAAGTGGATCTCGAAGGAGGAAAAGGCATTTTTAACACAGGTTTTTCCTAAGTGTCCCATATTGTACACTCTTCCAAAGGTGCACAAAGGTTTGAATCCTCCACCGGGGAGGCCAATAGTTTCCGCTCGTGAGAGCCTGTTGCATCCTTTGGGAGTGTATTTGGATAGATTGTTACAACCGGTGGTTCAAAATACAGTATCATATTTGAGAGATACACCACATTTTCTTGAATGTATTAAACAGCTTAGGTTACCCTTAAATAGGGAAATCTGTCTAGTAACCGCAGATGTATCCAGTCTATATACTAGCATCCCACACAAAGATGGATTGGAGGCGGTATTTAAATTTCTGGGCGAGAGCTGTATGTTTGACGGTCCTCCAATACAATTTGTAATTACACTATTGGAGCTATGTTTAAAGTGTAACTATTTTCGTTTCAAAAATCAATACTACTTACAACGGACTGGTACAGCGATGGGGGCATCAATGGCCCCAGCTTATGCCAACCTCTTTATGCACCAGTACGAGGAGGAGCATATCTTAAAAAAGTACACAGAACGGTTGATTTGTTACAAACGTTTTATCGATGACGTGTTCATTGTGTGGGATGGTAATCTAGAGTCATTTAATGAGATGATGAACCAATTGAATGCTTTACCTTCACCCATTCGTTTTACAGCTCACTGTGATCCCAGTACGGTACAATTCCTGGATGTTGAGATATGGAAGGAACACGATAGACTACACTATTCATTGTATCGTAAGTTAACTGATAGGAATACGTTATTACATAATTCCAGTTGACATCCTGCCAATCTTAAAAAATCTTTGCTGATATCACAGTTTTGTCGGGTTCTTAGAAACAATTCGGATAATGTCAAATGTGAGACCCAGATTAAAGAAATGTGGGATAAATTTAAAGAGCGGGGATATAATTCCAGAACTCTCCAACAAGCATTGGATCTGGCTAAGAATAGAACTGTGGGCTCTGCTAATAAATCAGATGATAGAATGGGGCGAATGACGTTTGTAACCAGGTATAATACGTCATCTTACGCTATAGACAAATTGGTGAAAGATAATTGGTCCATTATTAGAGCAGATAAGGATCTTGGCAGATTATGTCCTAAACCTCCAATGATGGCCTATAGTAGAGGACAAAATCTTCGGGATTTGCTGGTTGCGACAGATCCAGTGGGATGTTATCAGAAACCTTCATCTTGTTGGCTTAAAGCTGGGAAACCTGGGTACTACAGGTGCATCAGTTGCACGTCTTGTAGGTATATGTCACCGGGTGAGTCGTTTCACCATCCCCATACGGGACAGAAAATTAAAATTAAACATCGCATTACATGTACTACTACTCATGTTATTTACATGATAACTTGTCCATGTGGACTCTCCTATATAGGTAAAACAGATATGACTCTGCGATTACGCATTGATGGATGTAGATCCGCCATTAGTACAGCCTATAGGGATGAGAAATCGGTGAAACCAGTTGCTAAACATTTTCTGGAAAAGGGACACAGATTGCCTACGTTTAAATATATTGGTATTGACTAGGGATGTAGCGAACGTCGGAAAAAAAGTTCGCGAACATATTCGCGAACTTGCGCAAAAATGCGAGCGGTTCGCGAACGGTTCGCGAACCCCATAGACTTCAATGGGAAGGCGAACTTTAACATCTAAAAAAGACATTTCTGGCCAGAAAAATGATTTTAAAGTTGTTTAAAGGGTGCAACGACCTGGACAGTGGCATGCCAGAGGGGGATAAAGGGCAAAAATGTATCTGAAAAATCTGCCTGTGTGTGCTTGGAAGAGATAGTGTAGGGGGAGAGCTGTTAGTGATTTCAGGGACAGATGATAGTAAGTTTGCTGGCTAGTAATCTGCTTGATACTGCTCTGTATTGGAGGGACAGAAGTCTGCAGGGATTTGAGGGACATTTTAGCTTAGGTAGCTTTGCTGGCTAGTAATCTACTGTTCTCTTTAAACAACTGCCATACGTTGCCCTTGTAGGCATTGTTTGCCCAGTTTTTTTGGACGCAGCCACTGAAGCACAGTTGCCAGAAAAAATATGCCATATAAATGCTGAAAATAGTCATTTTTCGCCATACGTTGACCTTGTAGACATTGTTTGCCCAGTTTTTTTTGGACGCAGCCACTGAAGCACAGTTGCCAGAAAAAATATGCCATATAAATGCTTAAAATAGTAATTTTTCGCCATACGTTGACCTTGTAGACATTGTTTGCCCAGTTTTTTTGGACGCAGCCACTGAAGCACAGTTGCCAGAAAAAATATGCCATATAAATGCTGAAAATAGTCATTTTTTGCCATATACGTTGAGTCAACGTATGGCAAAAAATGACTATTTTCAGCATTTATGTGGCATATTTTTTCTGGCCTCTGTGCTTCAGTGGCTGCGGCCAAAAAAACTGGGCAAACAATGCCTACAAGGTCAACGTCGTTGACCTTGTAGGCATTGTTTGCCCAGTTTTTTTGGCCGCAGCCACTGAAGCACAGAGGCCAGAAAAAATATGCCATATAAATGCTGAAAATAGTCATTTTTTTGGTCGCAGCCACTGAAGCACAGTTGCCAGAAAAATTATGCCATATAAATGCTGAAAATATAAATTTTTTTGGTTGCAGCCACTGAAGCACAGAGGCCAGAAAAATTATGCCATATAAATGCAGAAAATATAAATTTTTTTGGTTGCAGCCACTGAAGCACAGAGGCCAGAAAAATTATGCCATATAAATGGAGAAAATATGCATTTTTTTGGTTGCAGCCACTGAAGCACAGAGGCTAGAAAAATTATGCCATATAAATGGAGAAAATATGCATTTTTTTGGTTGCAGCCACTGAAGCACAGAGGCTAGAAAAATTATGCCATATAAATGGACAAAATATGCATTTTTTTGGTTGCAGCCACTGAAGCACAGAGGCCAGAAAAATTATGCCATATAAATGCAGAAAATATGCATTTTTTTGGACGCAGCCACTGAAGCACAGTTGCCAGAAAAAATATGCCATATAAATGCTGAAAATAGTAATTTTTCGCCATACGTTGACCTTGTAGACATTGTTTGCCCCGTTTTTTTGGACGCAGCCACTGAAGCACAGAGGCCAGAAAAAATGAAACCAGTAGGGTTTGCACCCTAGTTTGTAACGGTGGCGGAGGGAGGAGGACGCTAAAGGACAGCTGTGTGTGGAGTCATGAGGCTTGAAGAGAAGGACAGCTGCATAGAAGTCAGAACAAGTCTTCCGGCGTGCAGTAACCCTCCGAGATCCACCCCTCATTCATTTTAATAAAGGTCAGGTAATCGACACTTTTGTGACCTAGGCGAGTTCTCTTCTCAGTTACAATCCCTCCTGCTGCACTGAAGGTCCTTTCTGAGAGCACACTTGAGGCTGGGCAAGACAAGAGGTTCATGGCAAATTGTGACAGCTCTGGCCACAGATCAAGCCTGCGCACCCAGTAGTCCAGGGGTTCATCGCTCCTCAGAGTGTCGATATCTGCAGTTAATGCCAGGTAGTCCGCTACCTGCCGGTCGAGGCGTTCTTTGAGGGTGGATCCAGAAGGGTTGTGGCGCTGCCTTGGACAGAAAAACATTTGCATGTCTGATGTTACAGACCGGCCAAAGGGCTTTGTCCTTGCAGGTGTGCTCGTGGCAGGATTACTGGCACCTCTGCCCCTGGAATGTTGATGAGTTCCTGAAGTGACATCACCCTTAAAAGCATTGTACAACATGTTTTGCAGGCTGGTTTGTAAATGCCGCATCTTTTCGGACTTGTGGTATGTTGGTAACATTTCTGCCACTTTATGCTTGTACCGAGGGTCTAGTAGCGTTGCGACCCAGTACAGGTCCTTCTCCTTAAGCCTCTTGATACGGGGGTCCTTCAACAGGCATGCCAGCATGAAAGACCCCATTCTCACAAGGTTGGATGCAGAGCTATCCATCTCCGCTTCCTCATTATCAAGGACTGCATCATCCACGGTCTCCTCCCCCCAGCCACGTACAAGACCAGGGGTCCCCAAAAGGTCACCACTAGCCCCCTGGGAAGCCTGCTCCTGTTGGTCCTCCTCCTCCTCCTCCACAAAGCCACCTTCCTCCTCTGACTCCACTTCTGGCACCTCTCCCTGCGTTGCAGCAGGTGCCTGGGTTCGTTCTGGTGATTGCGACCATAAATCGTGCGCTTCCAGCTCCTCGTCACGCTGGTCTACAGCCTCATCTGTCACTCGTCGCACGGCACGCTCCAGGAAGAAAGCGAAGGGTATTAGGTCGCTGATGGTGCCTTCGGTGCGACTGACCATATTTGTCACCTCTTCAAAAGGTCGCATGAGCCTGCAGGCATCGCGCATAAGCACCCAGTAACGGGGGAAAAAAATCCCCAGCTCTGCAGATCCAGTCCTACCACCCAGTTCAAAAAGGTACTCGTTGACGGCCCTTTGTTGTTGCAGCAGACGTTCCAACATAAGGAGCGTTGAATTCCAGCGAGTCTGGCTGTCAGAAATCAAACGCCTGACTGGCATGTTGTAGCGCTGCTGAATGTCAGCAAGGCGTGCCATGGCTGTGTAGGAACGTCTGAAATGGGCCGACACCTTTCTGGACTGGGTGAGAACGTCCTGGAATCCTGGGTACTTGGAGACAAAACGTTGGACTATTAAATTTAACACATGTGCCATGCAGGGCACATGTGTTAAATTTCCCAGTCTCAACGCTGCCAACAGATTGCTTCCATTGTCACACACCACTTTTCCGATCTGCAGTTGGTGTGGGGTCAGCCACCGATCGGCCTGTGACTGCAGAGATGACAGGAGTACAGATCCGGTATGGTTTTTGCTTTCCAGGCACGTCATCCCCAAGACAGCGTGACAACGGCGTACCTGGCACGTCGAATAGCCTAGGGGGAGCTGGGGGTGCACAGGTGTGGAGGAGGAGAAGGAGGACCCAGCAGCAGAGTAAGAAGAAGAAGAGGAAGAAGACGAGGTAGAGAGCGATGGAGGAGTAGAGGTGGTGGCAGAACCGCGTGCAATCCGTGGCGGTGACACCAACTCCACTGTTGTTGTTGTTGTTGAGCTACCCATTCCCTGCTTCCCATTCCCAGCCATTACCAAGTTCACCCAGTGGGCAGTGTAGGTGACATACCTGCCCTGACCATGCTTGGAGGACCATGCGTCAGTAGTCATATGGACCTTTGGCCCAACACTAAGTGACAGAGATGCGGTAACTTGGCTCTGCACATGTTGGTACAGGTGTGGTATTCCCTTTTTAGAAAAAAAATTGCGGCTGGGTACCTTCCACTGCGGTGTCCCAATTGCTACAAATTTGCGGAAGGCCTCAGAGTCCACCAGCTGGTATGGTAAAAGCTGGCGGGCTAAGAGTGCAGACAAGCCAGCTGTCAGACGCCGGGCAAGGGGGTGACAGTCAGACATTGGCTTCTTACGCTCAAACATGGCCTTCACAGAAACTTGGCTGGTGGCAGATGACTGGGAATGGGAACAGGTGGTCAAGGTGGAAGGCGGAGTGGAGGGTGGTTCAGATGGGTCAAGGAGAGCAGAGGTAGAGCAGTAAGATGCTGGACCAGAAGGAGTGTGGCTTTTAGTTTGCCTGTTGCCTTTGAGGTGTTGCTCCCAAAGTGCTTTGTGCTTGCCGCTCATGTGCCTTCGCATAGAAGTTGTACCTATGTGGCTGTTGGGCTTACCAAGGCTCAGTTTCTGACTGCACTCATTGCAAATTACAATGCTTTTGTCAGAGGCACACACATTAAAAAAATCCCACACTGCTGACTTTTTGGAAGTGTGCGATCTGGCGGTAACAGTAGAAGTTGGCGGCATTGGCGGCAATGGCGGGTGCGTTGGCCGGCTGAACACAGGTGCCGATACATGTTGTTGCCCTACTGATCCCTGCGGGCTGGCCTCCCTGCTTCTTCTAAGTCTTATTCTCCTACTGCCTCTCTGACTCTCCGTCTCTCCATCTGAACTACCCTCCTCTTGCTCTCTTCTACTAGGCACCCACAAAACATCAATCTCCTCATCATCATTCTCCTCAGATGCATCAATTTCTTCTGACACATCACAGAAGGAAGCAGCAGCGGGGACCTCCTCCTCCTCCTCATCACTCATCATTATGTCCATCTCTGTCGTGTTCTCTGCCAGAATTAAATCTGGTGTAACGTCCTCATCTCCTTCATCTTCTTCTGCCAATAATGGTTGCGCATTACTCAGTTCAAGAAACTCATGGGAAAATAACTCCTCTGACTCCAGTGAAGAAGGGGCACCGGTGGTGGAGGAAGTGTTACGTGGGGTGGCCATAGCAGTGGAGGATGAGGAGGATGTTGTGGTAAAGTTAGAAACGGTAGAGGATGGGGTGTGCTGTGTAAGCCAGTCAACTACCTCTTCAGCATTTTGGGAGTTCAGGGTCATTGGCTTTTTAAAACTGGGCAATTTGCTAGGGCCACAGGATTGCATAGCAGCACGGCCCCTAGCACGGCCTCTGCGTGGCGGCCTGCCTTTGCCTGGCATTATTTTTAAAAAAACAACAACAACAAAAACTCAGTTGGTTTTTCTGGAAACGATAATACACACAGCTAGATGGCAGTTTGAAGAAAACAGTGTGCAAATAATGCCTACAAGATCAACGTATACACTACTACAGCGGTGGATACGGATTACGTAAAATATATGAATGCTGCTTGAAAAAAAGTAACTCAAGTGGTTTTTCTAGAGACGATAATATTATCAATATTTAGACAAAATGTGAACAAGCTCACACAGCTAGATGGCGGTTTGAAGAAAACACTGTGCAAATAATGCCTACAAGGTCAACGTATACACAGCGGTGGATACGGATTACGTAAAATATAAGAATGCTGCTTGAAAAAAAGTCACTCCGGTGTTTTTTCTGGAGACGGTAATATTATGGATATTTAGACAGAATGAGAACACGGTCACACAGCTAGATAGCAGTTGGTTGAATAACACACTGGGCAAAAAATGCCTACAGGGCAAATAATGCCTACAAGGTCAACGTATACACAGCGGTGGATACGGATTACGTAAAATATAAGAATGCTGCTTGAAAAAAAGTCACTCCGGTGTTTTTTCTGGAGACGGTAATATTATGGATATTTAGACAGAATGAGAACACGGTCACACAGCTAGATAGCAGTTGGTTGAATAACACACTGGGCAAAAAATGCCTACAGGGCAAATAATGCCTACAAGGTCAACGTATACACAGCGGTGGATACGGATTACGTAAAATATAAGAATGCTGCTTGAAAAAAAGTCACTCCGGTGTTTTTTCTGGAGACGGTAATATTATGGATATTTAGACAGAATGAGAACACGGTCACACAGCTAGATAGCAGTTGGTTGAATAACACACTGGGCAAAAAATGCCTACAGGGCAAATAATGCCTACAAGGTCAACGTATACACAGCGGTGGATACGGATTACGTAAAATATAAGAATGCTGCTTGAAAAAAAGTCACTCCGGTGTTTTTTCTGGAGACGGTAATATTATGGATATTTAGACAGAATGAGAACACGGTCACACAGCTAGATAGCAGTTGGTTGAATAACACACTGGGCAAAAAATGCCTACAGGGCAAATAATGCCTACAAGGTCAACGTATACACAGCGGTGGATACGGATTACGTAAAATATAAGAATGCTGCTTGAAAAAAAGTCACTCCGGTGTTTTTTCTGGAGACGGTAATATTATGGATATTTAGACAGAATGAGAACACGGTCACACAGCTAGATAGCAGTTGGTTGAATAACACACTGGGCAAAAAATGCCTACAGGGCAAATAATGCCTACAAGGTCAACGTATACACAGCGGTGGATACGGATTACGTAAAATATAAGAATGCTGCTTGAAAAAAAGTCACTCCGGTGTTTTTTCTGGAGACGGTAATATTATGGATATTTAGACAGAATGTGAACACGGTCACACAGCTAGATAGCAGTTGGTTGAATAACACACTGGGCAAAAAATGCCTACAGGGCAAATAATGCCTAAAAGGTCAACTTATACACTACTACAGCGATGGATACGGATTACGTAAAATTTATTATGGCTGCTTGAAAAAAGTCACTCCGGTGTTTTTTCTGGAGACGGTAATATTATGGATATTTAGACAGAATGTGAACACGGGCACACAGCTAGATAGCAGTTGGTTGAATAACACACTGGGCAAAAAATGCCTACAGGGCAAATAATGCCTAAAAGGTCAACTTATACACTACTACAGCGATGGATACGGATTACGTAAAATTTATTATGGCTGCTTGAAAAAAGTCACTCCGGTGTTTTTTCTGGAGACGGTAATATTATGGATATTTAGACAGAATGTGAACACGGGCACACAGCTAGATAGCAGTTGGTTGAATAACACACTGGGCAAAAAATGCCTACAGGGCAAATAATGCCTAAAAGGTCAACTTATACACTACTACAGCGATGGATACGGATTACGTAAAATTTATTATGGCTGCTTGAAAAAAGTCACTCCGGTGTTTTTTCTGGAGACGGTAATATTATGGATATTTAGACAGAATGTGAACACGGTCACACAGCTAGATAGCAGTTGGTTGAATAACACACTGGGCAAAAAATGCCTACAGGGCAAATAATGCCTAAAAGGTCAACTTATACACTACTACAGCGGTAGTAAAATAAAAAAAAGTTAAATAAAAAAAAATTAAAGTTGGTGCTGCTGAACTACTAGGAGCAGCAGATTAGCACACCAGTCCCACTCCCCAACACTGCTAGACTAATAGCACTGGGCTCTTATAGTAGTAGTAGTAGTAGTAGTAGTAGTAGTAAAACAACAAAAAAATAAATAAAAGCAGTCCTTACAAGGACTATTGCTATTGCAGCAGTCAGCAGATGAGATCAGAAGCAGGACAGCTGCCCACTGCAGCTACATACAGAGCACTGCAGTAGAAGGTAGATTACTAGCCAGCAAAGCTACCTAAGCTTAAATGTCCCTCAAACCCCTGCAGACTTCTGTCCCTCCAATAACAGAGCAGTATCAAAACGTTTACTAGCCAGCAAACTTTCAACTGTCCCTGAAATCACTAACAGGCAGCAGCTCTCTCCCTACACTATCTCTTCAGCACACACAGGCAGAGTGAAAAAAAGCTGCAGGGCTTCGGTTTTTATAGGGAAGGGGAGTGGTCCAGGGGAGAGCTTCCTGATTGGCTGCCATGTACCTGCTGGTCTGGGGTGAGAGGGCAAAAAAAAGCGCCAACAATGGCGAACCCAAAATGGCGAACGTCGCGCGACGTTCGCGAACTTCCGGCGAGCGCGAACACCCGATGTTCGCGCGAACAAGTTCGCCGGCGAACAGTTCGCGACATCTCTAGTATTGACCATGTCCCAGAACCTAGACGTGGTGGTGATAGATCTAGGTTATTGTTACAACGAGAGACGTACTGGATAACGAGATTGGGCACTATGTATCCAAAAGGTTTATATGAACAATGTTTCTTTAATTGTTTCCTTAGCCAGAGATAAATCAGTTACAATTTGGATAACCTCTGCGATTAGAGGATTATTGTGCAATTCAACTACAAAGCTTATGTCTTAATATTTAATATTTATTGTGTGGTTTATTTATAAAGTATTTATGTATTTATTGTTGTATTTATCACATTGAGGCCATGTTATACAGGTGCTGCAGTAACAACTATTTATTCTGACAATATTGAATTTTCAAGATGGTTTTTATAAAGATTTTAAAAGCAATAATAACATTCAATACGTAAGACTGTTATCTGTGATGATGTCTATGGGGTTGTAGTGATTGGTGGTTGGTGGGGGACACTGGGCACGCCCCTTGGGGGGCAGTGTGTATTTAAACAGCATTTTTATTTTGTTGTGTAATCTTGATAAAGGCTCTGGACACGAGCCGAAACGTCGATTACTGCTATGAGGATTTAATAAAATGATTTGCTTTTGAAGAAATCCCAGGAGTGCGCTTCTATCTTCTTGTTTGTATATATATATATATATATATATATATATATATATATATATTTTTTTTTTTTTTTTTATTAAATTGTATTATACAAATAAAATATGATTGGATACATGACAGGGCTAGGCCAAGAAACAAACTAGTTGTATTTCATTAACTATGTCAATCATTTATTGTAGGAATGCAAGTTTTAGAATGGAATGGCTACTCACTGACCGGAAAGACATATGAAGAGGTTCAAAGTATCATTAGTCAGTCCAGTGGTGAGGCTGAATTATGTGTAAGACTGTGAGTCTTTCTTCATTTTTACATTTATCCTCTTGCTCCTTTTACTTACAGTAACATTGAATAAATAACGTTTGAAAAAAAAGGCAGAAAATTCATTATGGTATATGTTGAATCTTACTAAATCTTAGCGTCAATAATGTTCCCATTCACATATAATCAATGTCTTCACATGCAGACAAAATGTAATAATTCACCAGGAGATACCTTAGGGTTGCCACCTGTCCGGTTTTGACCCGGACAGCCCGGTTTTTTGAGGGGCTGCCCGGGTCTATACTTCCTGCCAGGTTTTCCAAATAAGGAAAACAGGGCGGGATTCCCTTGATTGACACGGTGATCGTCCAATCACTGATCGCGGTGTTATAGTCCCGCCCACTGACATCACAGGTCCGCCCACTAACATCACAGACACGCCCACTGACATCACTATGCAATGAGTGCCAGGCAGGGAAGCGTGACAACAGCAGCATCCCACCCACCACCCTTTTTAATTATGCTAAAAAAGCATTTTATCCCTAAGAGCATCACTGCATGTAGTTTCTGAAGCACTGTGGATGCACTTTGTTACTTTGTTAAAGTATTACTATGTTTACTGTTCTGCAAAGAGCTTGTCACAGTGGAAAATTTTGATCCTTGCCTTAACATTATATGGAGAAAGAATTGTTCTCACATGCCCATTGCTCTTGCAATGACCGGCATTGGTGTACTTTGTTTTGAGTTGAAAATTGTTATATAATAATAATGGGTTAAGTCGGTTATAGAAAAATGTGCAAGGATCATTTGAATAAAACATGATAATAAAGCTTTGATGACCTTCATCCACAAGTTAGCCTCTGAGTCTTTAATTGGGCAATTCAAAAAAGGGGGGATTGTAATTCTTCCCTGCAGTCTTATTTTGACTGTTATTTAGGCACTTCTTCCCCGCCAAATGAGATCACAGTTTCGAATCAGTATGATCTACCCATATGTCTATATTTGTCAATAAAAATGTCCATGAAAGGAGGTATTTGGCTCAGGGCATGGCTGCTACTGAGATCACTATTATGGCTAGCTAGCCATTGGGATCATTATTGGCCTTTAATTTTATTATCCACATTGACTTTGATTGCTAAAATTGCAGTGCAGCATCTTATCTCTCAAATTGTCTTTTTCCCAATCAGGGATTTTAATATGCTATCAAATTGTGAAACACCCCAAAACCTGGAGCTGCACAACACAGGAAAGGCATGTAAGTGCAAATATGTTTTTATTTTCAATTATGACATGTCTAATAGGCACATTATTATGCAAAGCTGTATTTAATTATCACTTGTGCCATTTGTTGCAGATAGAAGCAATTTGTTCCTTTCTTAGCACATCAGAGTACATTGCATAATTATTATGTCTAAATGTTTTTGTCAAATTATAGTAGAGAAAACCAGATCTCCCGGAGTGGATCCCAAACAGCTGGCTGCAGAACTTCAGAAGGTTTCACAGCAACAGACACCATCTTTTGTATCATCTGCAATGGAGAAGGGATCTTACATCCATTCAGGAACAACCTCGGCAGCCTCAAGTGCAGTCCCTAGTCCTGGTCAACCAGGTTCTCCATCAGTAAGCAAGAAAAGACACAGCAGCAAGGTAATGCCTTCCTAGCATACTATTGTTTCACTACTCACAAATAAAACATATTGCTATATTTAATTTAACATATATGTAATACTTATATTTGCAGAATAGCATATTGTGACACAATACAACAGAAAGTAGGAGAGCAGTAGATTATAATCATTATTTTGTAATAATAAGGGTACAATTATAGACAGATACTTTAACTATGCTATCAAAGAAGGGTACTATGGGTATACTATGTTTGTGCTACTTTACTTGTAGGCACCTATCTGGAATAGATATGGTATGTGTATTAATAAAATTCTAAGACACAAAAATATCTTAAAAGTGGTATAAAATAAGTGGTGTATTTATAACGCTGCCTTGTTTTTCTTAAGTGTAAATGAAAGCCATGTCTAAGAAAGGGGTGAGCTTTGACTAATCAGATGTAAAGTCTGGGTAAAGTCATACCAAAAGTGCAGTAAATCTGAGAACTTAATCTTAAACAGATGATCTCATGGTATATAACAGTGTGTATTATTTTTATGCAAGACTATCTTTGCAAAGTAGAAATCTATAAATATGCATATTTTGTATTACATATAGTCCATAAAGAGATGTGCACTACTCTCATGTTAATGTCCAATTAGAGAGCCACTGTCCTTTAACTAAGGCATAAAGTACATAATAGACTGTAAAGCTCCAAACAGTCAGTATCAGGGCCAGAACTAGGGGTAGACAGAAGAGGCACATACCTAGTGTGCAACGAAATTGGGGCACCAATCATGTACCTCTTCTTTCAGCCTATCCCTGGTCCGGACCCTTTCTCTCCCACTGGCACTCTCCAGAGCACTTCTGTGCATGCTGTCTTCCCCCTCCACAAATTGAATGTCGGACGTCCGCGTATTTCCGGACGTGTGCATGCACGCATGAGGCTGTGCTGGCAAGGGGAAGAAGCGGCCGGCCGGGTTGCCTTGGGTGCCTGGCTGGTTTGGCCCGGGCTTGGTCAGTATACTTAGACAACATGGCCAAATTGCCCATTGTCTTTAGCCTCCCATGATCACGTGCATTTACTTCCACAGTTACTTTTATATGTAATAAAAGTCACTAAGTTTGCACAGGAGCAGTAACCCAAAGCAACCAATAATATGTTTGCTTTTAAACAGGTGACCAGTAAATTCTACCTGATGATTGACCTTAGTGCCTTAGTTCCTTTTATTACATAACCCCCTAAGTCAGTTCACCACACAGACATTTTAGTTGGAGCTGCAGGATGGCACCTTTCAAATGACATGCATTTTGCTCATTCTACTAAAATATCTTCCACTTTACTAAATCAGAAAAAGGAACAATTCCTTTCATACCTTTTCATAACTCCAAAATGGTTTAAAAAATCTATCCCATTACAATATCCCTCTGTAAGCAGAGCCAATTATTATCCTGCTAGTCTTGGAGTTACAAATTATTATTTGTAGAAAATTGAGAAAACATTCAAAATGCAATAAATTCATCTCCTGGAAAAGCTACTACAGCTTAGTTATAGGGAATTTGGGTTGGGTTGTTTGTGAATAAGATATAGTGTTCTACCCCTTAAGTAAAATCTGACATAATAATCTGTTTTTTTTTTTTAACAGTCTACAGAAGCTATAAAGACTCATTCCCATCCAATTACTGGAGAACTTCAGGTATTCAATAGCATTTTTTTTAAATACATGGTGGTAAACTACCCTCTGCCAGACTTACAAAGAACAACATTTATTACTTGTAAATCCAATACTTGGTGGAAGTACAGGCTTGTTTTTTGAATTGCACCAGTTGAATCCCCCACAATTTAAAAGTGTGTAAGTGTATGGCCATACCCACATAGGTGGGTAAAAAAACATGGCAACATGCCCACTTTTTTCTTTGCTATGTTTTAGTAAAGAGCTGTACTGTACCTTCTCATGAACATGTTAAACAATATCAGATGTTACCTTGATGTTCTGTGAATTGTATAAAGATGCTCTGCCAGCAACCTTTCTCCTTACGTTTGGGGAACACTCTGTTGTGTAATATTGTAATTTATCATTTACAGCAGATATACAGTATGATGAGTGCATGCTTGTTGCTTTGTTCAAGAAAACAGCACAATATAAATATCCTTTCCATCTTTTGTAGCTTCAAGTTAATTATGACAAGCATCTGGGTAATCTAATCATTCACATACTTCAAGCAAGAAACCTAGCTCCCAGAGATAATAATGGTTATTCAGACCCATTTGTTAAAGTGTATCTGCTTCCTGGAAGAGGGTAAGTAAATATGTTTATTGATAGTGCTACTTAAACCTTTCCAACTTTTTCTATCAATTTTACAACCCTTTATGAAGTTATGTTAAAAAGAGTGTGCATGCTATAACATCACTGTGCCTGTAAATGGGGTTAAGAGAATCCTGTGTAAATAATTACTGTATATGCACTAAATGTTCAAGTTTACACCTGCATACTTTCTTTACATATTACCTGCTCAGATCCTGCTATGTTACATTTGATGCAATAATTTTCATTGTGTTTGCCATATATTGGTAAAAATAAAAAAATACATTTTTATTTCAGTAGTATTTATATAATATATAGCACTATTAAAATGGTAGTTGAATAGACATAGTATTTGGTGCTAGAAAAGTGTTTTTTTTTTTTTTAATAAGAGTGAAGCTATATTGGGGCTACCCGACGGTGACCATAAATACACCGATAATGGAACAGTAAGGCCATTTTCAGAATATATGCCCACCATTAGTCTTCCTAAAAAGTCTAATGATCAGGCAATAAATAAAATGTAAAGATTTATGGGATTAAGGCTCAAGATGGAAGAATAGTCAGGGTTATGTCAAACAAGGTCACGCAACTTGATATTCTCAGGAAAAGTGATCACATTATATGCTGACAGATGTTTTTAATCAGATGTTGTTTCCAGAAGGGAATTAGAAAGAGCTACACAATGTTCAAGAAATTTCAAGAAGGCCACAACTGATCATTATTTTTCAAAACCATTTCTTGCAAAAGGACACTTTTGCACATTATATTGCCATGTTTGTATCCACAATTAAAACCTGGGATCAGATTGACTGTACAATAGTACACCAATTCATAGATCAGATCATTAGAACTCACACCCAATAAGGGGTCTATTTATTAAACTGTGTAAAAGACTTCATGTCAAAAAAACGTTACAGAAATTGTATAACATAAATGGTATACCTATAAGACATTGTAATTCCTTAATCCTCATAAATATATATATACATACTTATAGATCTTCACAAGGGCAGCATTTGTCTTATATTACTCTCCCCGGGTGCATGGTAAATAGTTCAAATATTCCAAAAAAGACCAGCAACACCGGGATATTTGTGCATCAGAGTTAAAGCGTATTCACATTTGCATGAATAGCCGGCGTGACGTTTCGTCCACACAGGGACCTTCCTCCCTATATATTACTATATATACATTTCCTGCTGAATTACAGTAAGTTAGACCAATATAATGTACCACCTAAGACCTGCCATAATACATTTCAAGTAATTGGAAAAATTCAGGTAGATGGAAAATTCATGGTGCATTTTTTTAACATATCTTGATAAACAAGTCCTTATATTTTTGTAGCATGGATGCATGTGATGACATGGAGTGCTATATCCATATGACAATATAACGACAAACACTATTAAAATGTTAGCCTTAACTAAACACAATATTTATCATGCTTTAAGGGTTGAATTGAAAATTTGAATGTTCAATTTTTTTTATGATCTAAACTGTTGACTAGTGTATTATCTAAACTTGATTCTATTTTTTTTAAAAAAATTAAATTTGATTTTCGATATGTATCAAACTCTGGCCCTTTAAGAATTTGACTGTTCAGCCACCTAAAACCTGCTAAATTCATGGAGAGGTCCAGGCACCAATTTGGATATTTTAGTACCCTTCTGACATTCGTGTTTTCCTCGAATCAAGTTTGGTCAAATTTGATTCGAATTTAATTTGAGTTTTCAAGTCTGCAAAATGTGTCTGAGTTTGAAATATTCAATTTTAACCCCCCAGTTGAATTTCGGGTGTATTCGAATTTTATAGAGTTTAAAAAGCTCATATGAATTAAAAATTTGACCTTTAATAAATGTGCCTCCCTGTGAAAAAGGAATCATTTCAGTATCCATGATATATTATTAACAAAGGTAACAAACAAGGAAAAGTTGTGCTCACCACTTATTTTCAAAACCATTAGGCGGGGGTCCAATGAGGCTGTGGCAACAAAATACATATAGACAAATACAAGAGTCCTCTGCACTCAACCCATTATCAATATATTTAAGACAGCACATTTTGTGCATACTGCTACTGAAAAATGCCTTACCCTTTAAACAAAACAGGGATTGTTTGTCCATATATTGCAATATATTTAAGCTGGCCAACTACCAATTATACATTTTACAAAGGGACTAAGTTAAAGGTAAAACTTCGTCCCTTTGTAAAATGTATAATGAAGCAATAGACTGGCCAGATATGGGATGACTTTGACGTAGTTGGCCAGCTTAAATATATTGCAATATATGGACAAACAATCCCTGTTTTGTTTAAAGGGTAAGGCATTTTTAATTTTAACAATGGTGTGGGTCTTAATGTTAAAATAATTAAAAACGGAATATATTTCTGTTCATTGTATTATATTCTGTGCATTTGATCTTTAAAAAAGCAATCTGTATAAAGTGTTATCACTTCTTAGTAATATGTGGAAATGTAATGCTGAAATTCTATGTGTGTGCTTTTTTAACATTTTATTTGTGTCCTGGATAATGCATAAATACAGAAATGTGCTTCAGGCCATTCTAGAGTCAACGTAGTTAATTTATGGTTTATAATATTTGTTTTGTCTTTTCATGTGTTATCTTCTGTTTTATCTCTGGTTGCTTCCTCTGCTTTCCCATTTATATGTAATGCTCTGTGTTTCATCATTGGGTCCTTGCAGCCAAGTCATGGTTGTCCAGAATGCCAGGTAGAGTTATTATTAATTATTATTATTCTGTGGCATGAAATGATGCCTGCTGTGCATGAACACCACAACATTATTCCTAAACATTTGTAACATGATGCCATTTTTGTTTTGCCTCAAAAGGTTAAAAAAATACTTTCAAATATTCCTACTTTTTTAATGATCTCAAATCTCTAATTATTTTTAAATACAAATTTTACAGCTTTGCCTGAGGCATATACCCTTGACCTTCATGAAATCTTGTAAAATCCAGTTATTAGTGAATATGTTCCACATGAGTTCTGGAAACCATAGATATTTATATGGATTAATAATACTTTTTGCAGCTGCTTACTAGTGGACATTCTTACATTGGAACTGATATCTTTTATTCTATTACTCACCTGCTTGTTTGATATAATATACTACACAATAACAGCTTTCCTAAAATGAAGGTATTCCCAAACAGGTCCCTTATATTATAATTATATTATATGTAATATTATTGTTAGATATTGCAAAGTATCAGTAGAGGTCTAAAGTGGAGCTAGTATCCTAGATATAAGCATGAAGGGAACATTAAGGGACAGATTTATCAAAGGTCAAGGTGAATTTTCGAAGTTAAAAACTTTGAATTTCAAGCTATTTTTTATGTACTTCGACTAGGGAATAGTCCAAATTCGATTTGAATTTGAAAAAAATGTACTGTCTCTTGAAAAACTTCGACTTTGACCATTTGCCATCTAAAACCTGCCGAAGTACTGTTTTAGCCTACGGGGACCACATAGAACCTATTTGAAGTCAATTGGTAGACTTTGAGAAATCAAAGTTTTTTGGGGGGAAAACTTAAAATCAAATTCGATCGAATGTGCTATTCCTTCGATCGTCCAATTCGAATATGACTGAATATGGACCTCTTCGACCCAAAAACCCTTCAACTTCACTTCAGTTGGTCTTTTTGAATTCAAATTTCCAATTCGTATTTTCAATTAGAAATTCGACCCTTGATAAATATGCCCCTTACTGTCTGCTTTGTATTCCTGTACTGGCCTTGTCAGCTTGATGCTGATGTATATAGGGGGATGTTTTTAGATTAGTATCTCTTTGATTTTAAAAGGATAGGTCTTTGAATGTAATCTATTTGGGAGTGCATACTTGTCTCCCTTAGGGTTTAAGGATTCTCCAGGGTTTGGACATATTTGTGTTTTTCCAATTGGAGTATGCATTCCCATTCCCTCCTATTGTGATTCTGTGGCATTTCTATTCTTTCTGTTTCTGTATGTTGTGTTAAAGTTGCCAACTATAATATACAGTAGGTGGTGACTACACTATCATTTAGTAGTAGTAGTAAGAAATTGTGTAAGCTGAGTAAAGAAAGATTGATTTGGGCTATTCTTAATATCTGGTGCCAATTACTTCTGTTTATAAAATTAGATATTGCCCATTTGAGTCTACACTGGATTTGATGATCTTATAGTGCAATCTAATACTCATTAGTGTGGCTACTCTGATCATATTATTTTACCTGCTTTTCAAAGTTCTATTGTAAAATTATATCTGTTTGTATTTTATTACTTTTATTAGTACCTAGTTTCTTTTTTAACCCTCTTACAATCCAAAAGATTGTTGTTCTCTGTAGTGTGTAGTGTATTTGTGTCATTACTACTTTAGATTTTGTTATTTTCCCTAATGGTGTCATCTGTTCATTGTGCTCTGTAGTTCTGGTTCCTCCCATCCCAGCCAACAGCCTTCCCCCCGCCCCCACCTTCAGGTTTGTATGTGCTTCATGAGTATTCAAGAGAAACCACATATTAAGGGTATATAAGTATTAGGTGAACAAATATTAAAAGATAATCCCTTGCGGTTCATTGATGGTCAATGCCTAAAATCAATACAGGTTGATGCAATGCCTGGAATCATATATGTGCAGAAAAATGTGCAGTGTATCCAAGATGGTGAATACAGTCGACAATGTACAAAGAATTTTATCGAGGTCTATCCATATAAAAGTATTTTTTTTTCTGCAGCCAAAATATAGTGATTTTCAAGGGGTGGTGGTGGTGGGGGAAGGTCGAGTATGTGTGCCAGTGTTTGGAGGCTTTACTTCTCATTTAAACGTTACACTTTTTTCTAAGCAAAAATATTATGACATGCCCACTAAACAAAAACAAATTATACGTGTTAACTCTAAATAAATGTGGCTTGTATTTAACTCAAACCAATCAGATATATTTTTTTGCATGCTTTCACTTGTGCAGCAAAATGTTTGAGGCTTCATCATATTGCTAATCTTTACCTTTATACAATGTTTATTTTATTGCCCTTTTTCTAGTGCTGAGTACAAAAGAAGAACAAAATATGTGCAGAAAAGCTTGAATCCGGAGTGGAATCAGACCGTGATTTATAAAAATATTTCCATGGAGCAGGTTTGTGCTTCTCCAAAATAACGTAATGCAGTGTCTCTTGTAATTTTAATTATAGATTTGGCAACTAGAATTCATACATTTCATAAAAGATCATCTGTATTCTGTTGTGTGAGATTACAAACTACAGTGCATTTATCATGAATATACAGATGCAGCCACTTTGGTTTGTCTGTTTGACACAGAATAACTAAACACAGATATCCCATTTATCTCATTTAACACAGAAAACTGTGTCACAACATCCCATCTAATTAAAGCATTCACCATTGTGAACAATGGAGCTTTGGTATGCTAATGAAAAGGTTAAATGCATTAAATGAGTTAAGATGACTTAAGATAACACGGTTTCTTCAATTACCCCTGAGTCATGACGCATTTAACTCACAAATCCAAGTGGCTTCATCTGTAGTTCTCCTTATTTTATTGCACAACCACAGAACTGATGTGGGTGCTAGAGAATGTCTTTTAGATGAATATGTTTTCCCTGCAGTCTGTCAAGTTTGACTTTATACAGGTATGGGATCTATTATACAGAAAACCCCATTACTAGAAAGCTCTAAATTACCAGACAACCGTCTCCTATAAAATTTATTTTAAGAAATAATTAAAACATTTTTAAACTATTTCCTTCTGACATTACTATATATTTGATGGTAACTAATCTGCATTAATCCATACTGGAGGCTAAAAAAAAATTGGGTTGATTGATGAGCGAATTTATTCACCACCCATGGATTTGTGGTGGAATTCTGAATTTCGCCATGTGCAAATTTTTTCACGAAACTGGAGGCGAAAATTCAGAAAAAACACCTATTGACTTTAATGAATTTGGACAAAAAAGTCACCATAAGAAAAAACACCCATTGACTTTAATGCATTAGGACAAAAAAAGTTGCAATAAGAAAAAACGCCCATTGACTTTAAAGCATTTGGAGCGAGAAAAATTGTTGTGCACGTGAAAATTATTGCACATAAAAATGTGACTTCAATGTTTTTTGTGAGATTTTTTACAGTTTCATGAAACTTTTCACAGTTTAGCAACAGATTGGCTCATCACTAATTGGTTTATTTAATGTTTAATTGTTGTAGCATTATTTAATTTTATATTAAAACCTCCAGGTACCAATAATTCTGAATAATAGATCCCATATCTGTATATACATACATATTCACACCTATTTGTATGGGGACAAAGGCCCATGAGGGAGACAGAAACGGAAATGGTTCATATACACTAATAAATTCAAATAAATTTAATGTATTTAAAAATGTAATCTGTTGTGCCAAACTTCTTCTATATTAAAAAAATGACCTCCCAGGTATTTGTATATATATATATATGTGTATATATATATATGTGTATATATATATATATATATATATATATATATATATATATATATATATATATATATATATATATATATATATATAAAACAGGCATTCCACAACCTCACTACCCTGACGAAGATGAACCTCTTGTTTGTCTGTACTGTCCTCTGTTGTATTTGTGAAGAGTAAGTATGTCCCTTCACAAGTAGTGTTTCCTCATGATTTAATTGTTTCATTAAGTTTACCTGTCTTAAGGCATTTATCTTCACACTTTACAGCTCATTAGTCCCCAAGATAGTGCTCAAAGAGATGTACTGAACCACTATAATAATTGTAACTAAAATGTGTTGAGAAAGCTGAAGTTCTATGAATTCAAGCAACATTGCAGCCACCATCTGCCTTAAGGTGGCCATACACGGGCCGATAAAAGCTGCCGACAGACCGTGTCGGCAGCTTATTGGCCCGTGTATGGGGGCCCCCGACGGGCTTCCCCGATCGAGATCTGGCCGAAAGTCGGCCAGATCTCAATCGGATGGGGTTAAAAATCCCGTCGGATCGCGGCCGCATCTGTTCGTTGATGCGGTCCCGCGATCCGACCGCCGTTTGTGAAAGTTAGGATCCGATCGTTGGGCCCTAGGGCCCAAGATCAGATCTACCCGATATTGCCCACCTCAAGGTGGGCATATCGGAGGGAGATCCGCTCATTTGGCAACATCGCCAAACGAGCGGATCTATCCATGTATGGCCACCTTTAATCCCACAACAGATTTAGAGCTTGGGTGAGGGTGAGTTATTGAGGGTTAGCAATGAGGTATACCAAGTGACCAGTGTTTCAGTGCTGTAAAAGAAGCAACCAGATATGGATAAGGCATATGTAGAGTGGTCTTGAAGCACTGTGCAATTTCTTCACCCATGGCAGGTTGGAAGGACAACTTGCCTGTAGCTTGCTGAGGTCACCCAAGTGAAAAAGAGATAAAGCAAGATAAGCAGTGAATTTTACATAGAAAGAAAGGAAAAATGCTGCAGTACAACAAAGCATGTAGATATCATGTCACGGTTACTTATATTTTACTTTTCCTTGTCCTTTAGGGACTGGGGTCCAAAACTGCACTGCATACTCAACTTAAGGCCTTAGCAGGGCCATAATTATGTTTTCATCCCAAAATTGAATTCCCCTTTTTATCCAAAAGTTTAGATAACTTGTCCTGGCTAGCATCTATCTACTCAACCCTAAAAACAATAGGATTGCTTAGTGTCAGATACAACATTTTTTACAAAGTGGCCCAATAATTTTGTACATTTATATCAGTATAAAAGGAAAGAAACGTTCTGTGTATGTAGGGTTGGTGCTTAAGCTTCACTGTGGAGCCTTTGTGAAAATAGTTCATAGCTGAACTAAAGATTTTGTTATATATGCATTAGATTAACCACTTTTATTTTCTTTCTATTAGACCTACTATACACACCATAATTTGCTCAGTGCTACCAATATTGCAGTGAATTCATAGTTAACCTAGGACACTGCCTAGTTTGTTAAAAGTTAGATTCAAACCACAGACCTGGTTTGAGGACTTTAGGTTCTTGTTTTTATTGCATATTTATCAATGAAAAATATTGGCAGTTTTCACTAGTACTGCTTCTATGTATTATTTTCTCAGGCACACTTATTGAAACTGGGCTCAATGTATTGGCCTTGTAAAATAACCTTCAAGCTGTATTTCTTGTTAATTGTGTAATTATTATGCATATCGTCATAATAATGTAAGTAACAGTCTATAATGTTGAACATAGGATCCATTTATGCAGAAGTAATTCAACGATTACAAATAAAGCATTAAAAATTTAATTTTTAGAAATATATGCTGAAAATAATGATTAGAAAATGAACATTTCTATTCAGGAACAAAATGGGAAGCTTACAATGTTTGTATAGGTATGTGTATAGGAATTTTTTAGGGGTTAGTTAATAAAATTGTGCAAATTTGCACTAAACCATAGCAACAAGTTGGACTTTTTTTTTTTGTACATTTTCATAACTGCAGTAGTCAGGTCAAATCTAATTTTTAATTTGTTAATATGGGTCACTTTACTCGGGCTAATTTTCTAGTTAATGAGCCCCTTTGTATTGTTTAGCTAGTTGCCTTGCCAGAAATGCCAGACATGGTTGAAAAGCACCTGGAAATTGCCCCCCGATGCATTACATTGACTTTAATGAAAAATGCCTGGCAACAATTTTACTGCTACATTAAATCATTTTTTTAACTAAATTGCAGCTTAAGAAGAAAACATTAGAAGTTACTGTATGGGACTATGACAGATTCTCTTCCAATGATTTCCTTGGTGAGGTAAGAAACTATCAACAGCAACATTGAATCTACTGTGTAGAAGGTTCTTTTAGGTAAGTGCATGATAATATATCACATTTGTGGTACTATGCACAGAAATCTGTGGTGTCATTGAGCAGGCCCCAAGGCATGTGAATTTAAAAATTTAAAAATGCCGAGCAGTTGTGGACATGGCCCACAAGCTTCCAGGTGGACTGTCCTGTTTTAGGTGTTTCTTTAGCATTATGGATGTGGTTGTCAAACATAAAGCTCTGCAGCAGTTTTTGAGGGCAAGGAGTTCTGACTTTAAAAATGATCTGGCACAGTGATAGGCATGTCCAATCTGCTATCCTTCAGCTGATGGCATTTGGAAGTTGTAGTTTAACAAAATTTAGAGGCATGGCCCTGATATATTAGTGGTTTTGCATGTCAACATAAAATCATGAAGAAATCCAAAGGAAAGTTCAAGTTTTGACCTGAAGAAAATCCAACTAACAATATAATTGTAAACTTAGTGATTCACTGAATCCTGTGATGCCCATAATGTGAACAATTCTATCCTGATGAACAAACATTGGCTAGACATTTGGCACAGGTGACTCTATGGGGCAGATTTATCAAGGGTCGAAGTGCATTCGAGGGAATTTTCGAAGTAAAAAAATTCGAAGTAATTTTTTGGATACTTTGACCATCGAATAGTATACTATGACTTCAATTCGAAGTAAAATTGTTCGAATATTCGACCATTTGATAATAGAAGTACTGTCTCTTTTAAAAAAATTTCGACTTCAGTAGTTTGCCAAAATTAAACCTGCCAAAGTGCTATGTTAGCCTATGGGGACTTTCTAATGCATTTTTCTAAGTTTTTTGTAGTCAAAGTAAAAACGTTCGATCGATCGCTGAAATCGTTTGCATCGTTCGATCGAATGATTTTACTTTGACCGCAAAACGGTCAAATTCAGTTAAAAAAAACTCAGACTTCGATATTCGAAGTCGAAGTATAGCCATTCGATGGTCGAATTTCAAAGTATATTTAACTTCGAAATTCGACCTTTGATTAAACTGCCCCTATGTGTCACTCCATTTTAATAGCAATATATTTAACTTATACCAAATGTACAAACCTGCATAACAATGGATCTTGTGGCACAAATCAGCAAGAACCAGTTCTAACTTGTAGCATAATTAAGCACTGTTTGTAACAATATAATTAACAGAGGGTATTCATGCCTCATATATTATACAAAAATAGTAGCTTTAGAATATTGCAGATGTGTATGCAAGTTGCCTCCAGGTACTCAGGTTTAACCTACACTTCAAAATTATACAGGCATGTTAACTGACTCCTGATAAAAACTGACCATAATGGCATAACAGGGAGAGGGACTTTAGATAGTATGCTCTATTGAAGTAGGGACTGATTTGAATGATGTATAATATTTGTAAAGTGCTGCAGTATATGTTGGTACTGTAAAAATAAAAGGATAATAATATCCCAGGAAATTGATCCATTCAGGAACCAAGCCCGCTTTCTAATTAATGTGGAGCATCATTCCCCATGGCAACTATAAAATACTAAGCATGGAATTATGCTATCTTGCCTGTAGTTAGAATAAAACGCAATGTGTTGTCTTACTTTCAAAGAGATAAAAACATACAGTTTATATAAATAATATAATATGGCAAATGGCATTTTCTGGATAATGGGTCATAGAAAATCTACAACTATGCATTATTGATGTGTATAGCTGTTATATTATAAAATGTTTTTCTTTTTTTTAGGTATTAATAGATTTATCAAATGCCTCAAATCTGGACAATATGCCACGCTGGTACTTTTTAAAGGAACAGAGTGAAAGCATTGATCATGCAAAACCTAATTCTGGTCAGAGCAGTCAGCAAGCACCCAAGCCATCAGTCATTAAAAGCAGAAGTCATGGAATTTTCCCAGATCCATCTAAAGGTAGGGGCGAAATAATAAGTGAGGGGGCATTAGGACACACCAGGAGAAAGCTATGAACTGAGGGTTCCATATGCCTTATATACTCTATATGATTCACACAATTCCAAATGGTATATCCAGCATTGCTTCAAATGAAAATAATCAAATAAACAAATTCAGTGCCCCTAGCATCTAAGCAGTACAAATACAGTTCGCTAATTATCCAAGTAATGCTGATGCAGAGACTTCTGGTATAGCACTGCAGAAAGTATTGTATATTCCAATATATATTCCAAGGATATATTTATCCTGATATCTGTGTACTTGACTTTCCAGCCGCCCAAGGTTAAAAATCACAGGATCATTACACCAATATCTATGTTCCCCTGAAGGAGGCCCTGTCTACCGATCTCCCAAACCTTGAAACTTTTTTTTTTGAATTAAGAAATAATTTTTTCAGTCCAAATCCCAATCCACCCAGAGCATGTCCATGCTCCCCCAAATCTGTTCTGAAGGTTGCAGACTTTCCAATAAGCACTGCATTTGTTTGGTCTGCAGTTCAAAATCTTAACAAAAGAAAGATTTTTACAGGTATGATACATGAGTAAAGTTCACTTTCAAATATTATAAGATTATAAAAATCTACAGTATGTATGCTATATAGCTATTACACCTGTGCTCTGGCAAATAATGTTAATATATCAGCAGTGACAAAAAGCAGTGACAAAAATCTATATCTGGTTTATATATTAGATATGCAGATCCCCACCATAGAAAAATCTCATAGCAGTCCTGGTAGCTCCAAGTCTTCTTCTGAAGGACATCTACGCTCTCATGGACCATCACGTAGCCAAAGTAAAACAAGTGTCACTCAGACTCATCTTGAAGACGCTGGAGTAGCCATCGCTGCTGCTGAAGCGGCTGTCCAACAGCTTCGTCTTCAACCAAGTAAAAGACGCAAATAAATTCCTCAGCATGGCAGCTTAATGTTCATCTGTTGCCTTTTTCCTGCTGTTCCCCCTTGTTGACCATTATTTGTTGTCACTATTTGTTTACCTTGTAAAATGTCCTTTATTGTGAAATTGTCCACATCTAATATACGTTACCCAATTTTTGTTGACTGAACTAAAATGAAACTGGCTGTTTCCTCATTGGTTCATTGTTCCATCATGTGTTTTCACCTTACACACCACCCCATCCCGTTCATGATGCAAAACTGTGTGAAGGTCCTGTTAATACTTATATGTAAATGATGCTTCCTATTTTATTTAAATGGGAAAATAACATTTTCTCCTTCATGCTGTCATAAAATCACTTTACTATCACTGTGAGAGTGAACAACTATCACTACTGATTGCATCAGAACACATTTTGCACTGGCAAATATTTGTCTAAACCATTTATCATTGTGTGTCACATCATTTGGTTTATTCAGATATTTATTTAACCAGTTGAGATCATTCATAAAAGTAATGATTCTTACTGTGTCACAAGTCAATCATCATATTAATCATGCCACTGTGAAAGGCTGCTTAATATCACTGCATATTCATGCACCTGTTTGACTTATACAATTAAAAACTGTTCTAATTTTGAGATTGTAGAAACAATGCTATACAGTCTCTTGAGTGTTTTGTGATATCATATAATACACATTGCAACAATTTTGGCACATAAATATTTGTAGTGCTGTCAATTAACATTATTATAATATAGATTAGAAAAACTGATAAAATATAAATGTTTGCTTTGGTAAAACACCATCACACACTGGCACATTTTGAACCGTTATAAATGTGAAAGCTATTGGAGGATTATAATATTTTATAATTTTAATAATGGTAATGGGAATTATAGCTCTTAGTAAATTTCTAGAACAACCAAAGGTATTATTAAAAACTATGTCCAATGAAAGATTGTTGAGAAGACAAATATATTCTAGTTGACTTATTCATAAAGAGCAAGGTCAAGTAACCATTTATATGTATAATAATGACAGCCTGTGTATTCATAGATAGTATTCTAAAGCAAACTAAGTGGAAATGTTCATATTCAAACATGCACAATTAATAGTTTATACTTTAAAGAAATGTTTTTTTACTTTTTAGTTGGGGGAATATTACCAGAAAGGCAGCAAATGTTGTAGAATCATAACTTAAAGGACTGCTTTTAGAAATGACACATTTTCTTATGAATACATTAGATATTTTTTGTCAAGATATGTTAAAATACTCTGCACATATGTTATGATTTTACACATTATGAAGAGTGAAATAATCCAGTAATTTCCAAACATACAAAAGCATTTGTGCAGTTAACACAACCCATAACAAGACTTTTATCCATATGATAAGTACCTGACACAACATAATAATAATTATGTTGGTAAAGCAGTCTATAGTTGGTCATTAAGAAAATGACAACCTAAAGAGATTTGTTATTGCATGTGTTCTCACTGAACTAAAACATTGGTGGGAAACTTCCTTTAAACCAATAAAAAGAAACAGCCAGTTTTAAAGACCCTTGATGCTGCGCATGTGGTGTCTTTTTGATGTTAAAAACACAATCTATCTAAATACAGAAAACAACACTTCTGTTTGCATGAGTAACATTTAAGCTGGTTCCATCTGAGGATAAGTACTTTGGGTTTCCATTTCACTCACACTGCCACAGCAGCACATAAAACTGGTCAGTCTAATCATGCCAGAAATCAGCATAGACACAGCATAGCAGGAAACCTCCCAATTCAAAGAACTCAGTCTGACAATCTGCCTTCACCAGCCAATGACAACAAAGACCAAAGCCAGCATGCTCTCAAGAAGGTGGTGTCTGATGGATCCGTCAAGCCTGAAGGTGAGCAAAAAACTGCATCAATGTTTAAAGCCTAATTTATTCAAACTATTATACGCTATGCACAAAACCTGAACACCAATATGCTAGTGTGATTTAATTTCAACAAAATGATGGAACCAGATTTTACACACACACATACACAAAGTAAAAGAAAACTATCGAAATATACATGTGGTCTAATTTAATTTATGTTTATAAAGTTCATAAACTACTATAGGGTACATTACAGTGGCTCTCAGTGATAGTAACCTACATTATTTGATATTCATGGAAATATACCTCCCCCCAAAAATGTCTAAATACAAATAACTAAAGTATTTGTAGTTGTATCCTGTTATATAGGGCATTAGGTACAGCAGCTCTCTTGGAAGTGTTGACTGAATATGCTGTCAGCATCTCCAATAGGACAACACGTTGGTATATTACCTGACTAACTAATCCCTGCTGCTCTGCCAAGAACCCCATTTAGCAGCATAACATGTCTAATATCTTTAAAATAGGGAAGGTGAATTGTAAATGTCCTAATGAGTGCTTTGCGCTATTTGACTTGCACTTTTTCCTTCATAAACAAAATGTGCTAGACCTTTGCATACTTATCCAATATAAGGTCATACCTATGATAGGCGACTTTTAACGAATGCCTTTAAACAGTACTTAGCTCAGTACCCCATAAATAAAACATAAAAACATTTACTATAAATACCCACTGCAAAAACCATTACAGATAATTAAACTATTAAAAAATCTTTAACTATATCTAAGGAATATGTTTTTAAGTTTGGTTATTCACATTTATAAATTCTGTGAAAAAAATCAAGCATTTACAATTTTTTTTTGGAAAAAACTAAAAATGTAACATGCTTAAATATATGCAGAATTAATCTATAAACTGATGAGGTCTAATGCAATGTTCAATATTCAGGGTAAAAAGATAATCTGTACACTCTATTTTGTTACTATAAATACTGTACATATACGTCAGACAGTAAAACAGCCTTTTTTTTTGCAGACATGTTACTGTGTGTTTTCTTTGGGATATTTAATTTTCTTGCAGTATCTTCATTAATTACAGTTCATTTTCAAAAAGCAGATTTCATTAGATTATGATTATAGTGTTGGTTGAGCAAGCAGCAAGACTGAGTTTTGTTTCAAAAATGTCATAATGTACATTTCATTTGGAACAACACTTTAAGCATTTATAAAAATGATCAGTATGTAATACCGAGAAAATTAATACAGTGGAAATTACACTATTATCAAATGCCCTATTTTGCCAGTACAGCCGCCCTAATACTGGTTCAATGACCTATTACGTTTTTGGGAAGTCCGTTTCCTTCTTGCTTCCATGGGAGAAGACAGGAAGTAACCTGATTTCTTGAGGTCTTTGGTGAGCTAGGCCTAGCATTTTGGCAGTCTGGGTGGCCAAAAGAAGGCATATTGAAAATAAACATGTAATTTTAAACATTTTTCCTTGGGAAGCCACACTGAATCAGTCTTTTGGTTCATGTCATAAACAAAGCATGATTTAAAAATGCAAGTGGTGGTGCACTCTCTGTGTACAGATGGTATGCATTCCTGCATGCTAATAAGAGCACAATACATCAGTTTTGGTTGTATAACATACCATGTACTGTACATGTACCTATGGAACAATATTTATAGAATGCTTACATAAATTCAGAATTAATAAGTAATCTGAATGACAAAAGAACCTGAATAATAAGGAATGTAATTCTGTGATTTATTCATTTTATGTGTTGGGAATTATGTCCATGCAGTTCTGAAATTAATTTGTCATGTTTACACGTTCCCAAGTGTTGTTAAACTGTATATTTCTATATATTTCTCATATTTCAATAAATGATATATTAAAACTGTATACAAAATAAATTTTGGCTCGGTTAATGTCTTTCAATTAAAAAAAGGCATTTTAATCATAAGTCTACAATGTTTTAATAAAAAAGCACTCAGTGGAACACTGAAACAAGGACTAACAAAACGTCTTTATCCGTAGCTATTTTGCTAAACACTTTCTGGTATTTATGGTATTTTAGAATGTGAGTTTTACTGGTTTATGCAATCCTGTTTACTGTCAGTGTATACCTTGTGTCTTGGGTAGAATGGGCTTGCCTTAAAACTAATATGTTTGTATTTAGCAGTAGGTGAAAATAAAAATGAGGTAGGTAAGGGGGTAATGGTCTGGGGATCATTGAATGTGCAGTGCTGCTAAAATACTACCTTGCTTTCATAGCATACACATTTGTTCTCCTAAAATAGCATAGTACACACAGAAAAATAGTTAAAATAGTTACATTTTTGGAACACTAGTGTAATGCTGTATTGCCTCATCACTACAATGATGATTTTATTTTATAAAAATTAGTGAACAAAAATGTTGAATTAAAAATAGATTTGTGCTCAAGCCTTAAGCATTTTCCAACACTGTACATTGTGGCCAGATGTGTAGCAAAATAATTATCACAACATTTCCACTGGTGATATAACAGTAGTAAACTATTCAAAATGCAATAAAAGGCAGTTGTAAGAACAAAAGAAGATTGGCTTGTGAGATTGGAGAAAAAAAAATATCTCACTGCATTTGATGTTATGTAAGTATAAAATAAACAAAGGTAAACTCAATTGCATGCTCTTTTGATGCTACTAGGTATTTAAAGGGGTTGTTCACCTTTGAGATAACTTTTAGTATGATGTAGAGAATGATATTCTGATACAATTTGCAATTGATTTTAATTTTTTATTATTGAATTTTTTATTTTATTTTTTATTATTTTTGAGTTATTTAGCTTTTTATTCAGCAGCTCTTCAATTTCCATCTTAACCAATCTGGTAACTAAGGTCCAAATTACCCTAGCAACCATGCATTGATTTGAATAAGAGACTGGAATATGAATAGGAGGAGAGGCCTTAATAGAAGGATCAGTAATAAAAAGTAACAATAACAATACATTTTTAGCTTTAAAGATTATTTGTTTTTAGAAGGGAGTCAGCAATGCCCATTTGAAAGCTGTCAGAAGAAAAAGACAAATAACGATAACAATATAAAAAATAAATAATGAAAACCAATTGAAACGTTGCTTAGAATTGGCCATTATATAACATAATAAAAGTTACCTTAAAGGTGAACCACCACTTTAAATGATTCACTCTTTATGACCTAGTAAAATCTATGATTAAATATGCCATTTTCTCATTTAAAATACTGCATAGCTATGGTCACCTTTACTATGTGTTGGGCTGCTGGCTGCATGCAGAGAATACACTCTGTTAGCATTCCAACACTCCATGGAAGGAAAAGCTACTGCAGAGAGTGGCTATAGTGATGAAAAAATTAAAATGTTTAGAGCCAAAAGAGCTATTTTCTTTTCCTAAAATATATGTCAGCTTTCAGTTCAATTTGTGATTTTATTTCGTATTTATATTGTGTAATATGCATATCAATCTGTATTCTTAAATATTATGGTGACAACATTATTATTAGGAAACATTTACTAAAGCAATATTGTATTTAATATTTATACATGTATTTATTTACTTTTTCAGCAAAATCTACAAGTCACAGGCCTTCTGAGTCCTCGGTCTCTACAACTTCATCAGTCAGCAGTTTTGGTAGCGGGTACGGTGTGGAGAGTGATGGAAGCAGGACAACAGGAGATAGCAATCAGTTTCCAGTTCCAAGAATGTAAGTACATCTGTTAAGGTGATACAGTGCTGCCTGCCAAATGGGAAAGATCTCAAATACAGTAAGTAGTTTCTTGCTACACATTGTATAACATATTTGTTTTTATTAAAAAATGCAAAGAACTGGTATTTCCTTTGATAGCAGTGCAGTATTCATTATAATTGTAAATTGTAATTGCTATTGAATTACTGGATTATGTTTTTGCATGTTTTTGGAGCAGTCTTCATGCTAGAAATATGCATATATAAAATGACTCTTTTTGACTGTAATTATCCAGATAAGATAGAAGATGCATAGAAAAACATTAAAGCTATAAACCCAAGCAAAAGACAAATTTTGTGTGCAAAGTTTAAAAAACGAAAACATTTAAATTCATCAGTTCTGTTAATTAAAACATAATGCAAAAAATAATGCAAGATTAGGCTTTGAATTTTAACAAAGTTGAGTTTACCTGTTGCATTGTTGTGGTTCATATGCTTAAACCTTTAAGTGAACTTTTAGTATGTTATAGATTGGCCGCTTTCTAATTGGTCTTCATTATTTATTTTTTATAGTTTTTGAATTGTTTGCCGCCTTATGACTCTTTCCAGCGTTAAAATGAGGGGGGTCACTGAAATTGCAAACTGGAGAGCTGCTGAATAAAAGCTAAATAACTCACAAGCCACAAATAATGAAAACCAATTGCAAATTGCCTCAAAATATCACTTTCTACATCATACTAAAAGTTAATTTAAAGGTGAACAGCCCCTTTAATATTTAATTGTTAAAACAGCAATTGTAAGTAAATTATATGTTTGTTTTAACAGAGGAAATATTAACCAAAATGGACAGGATTTGGTAGCTCAAGCAGCAATGGGCCTCACTGATGCAGAAGGTAAGAAATTGTGTTGCAGCTGTAAGTATTGAAACATAAGGTGATATGTGCTTTATTTTAATTTTACCATATAAGTATTTACCTTTAACTATTTACATGAACTATCTGACCTCTTATGTTCTTCTAAGAGGGGGTTGCCATATTTATACAGCAGCAGTCCATTAGTATTAGAAACTCTAACTGAGTTGGGAAGGGTTATCGAAACAGCATAACATGACCTACAGTATAGGCAACTTTTTTTATAATTTGAAGAGTGTTTTTTAAGTGCAATTTAAAGATGACTTTTTTTACTTTTTTTTGCAAAAAATAAATCATACCTGGCACACACATACAGTAAGAGAATTCCTTTTCTATAAGGATAGAGTACTTTGATCTGACCTCTAGAACTTGGATTGTTAAAGGGCAACAATAACCTAATAATTGCTTCCCCCTCTGAAGATAAGGGTAACAGGGCCCAACTGTGGATGTGGGAAACCACTGTAACTACAAAAACAAAAAACTAAATACCTTTGCCCCTAATCCTATGCTCTGCCATCGGATTGGTACGTTTTCAATCCTACTGATCCTCTGCCCCCAATCCCAAATCACATGTCATTGTTAGCCCATACCGCCAGTGGGGTAAGCAATTTTTATGGTTATAGATACCATTAAAGTGCATCCACAAGCATTTTTTGCAGCCACATGACATTCAGATAATTCATGCAGCCACCAACATGGCTGGCTGTGGTTTGCAGCACTAAATTACATAGAATATATAAAGGTTATTTACAAAGATAATAACAAATGTCAATATTAAATCTAAAGCCAATGCTTGCTGATATTCATACTTCCATTGGGTCTGGCATCTGTGTCCTCACTGCAGGAACTCCCTGACTAAACTTTAAACCCATTCTTTTAACCAAGAGACTGACCATAGGTTCATGTGTCAGGTTGTGGTTGGTCAGTGACTGTAAAATTAATCTAAGGCAGTTGGGTATGGATTTCTGAGGCAGTCCAATGCAGAATCAGGGCAATGGAACGTGGGAAATGCAGTGTGAAGACAGGAAGGATTGAATTCTCAACTGCCTTTGGGCAAAGGGTTAGCAACTGTGTGCTAAATAGGATGTGTTTGAAGCTTATATCTATTGTGTCCTGATACTATCTAGTATGTAAATTACACCGCAACCCTTAAAGGAGAAGGAAATTCCCCTAATCGCAAAAACCCTCCCCTGTGTTGCCCCCCCTCCCTCCTCCCCCCTGGACTACCTGTCCCATTGGGCAAATGCCCCTAACCCCCTGGGCGCAAAAATCCTTCCCCCCTCCCTCCTCCACCCTGGCCTACCTGTCCCCCCCAAGCAAATGCCCCTAATTTATTACTCACCCCTCTGCGCAGGTCCTGTCCACGGAGTTCACAGGCACCATCTTCTCCCAATCGGTCTTCTTCCTGCTTTGACGTTGGCATTTTTGGCACATGCACAGTAGGAGCATTTACCGGTACGGATCTACTGCGCATGCGCCAAAATTCCGATTTCACTTTGTGACATTTGGTGCATGCACAGTAGATCCGTACCGGTGAATGCTCCTACTGTGCATGCGCCAGAAGATGCCGATTAATCCAGGAAGAAGACCACTTGGGAGAAGATGGCGTCTGTGAACTCCGTGGACAGGACCTGCGCAGAGGGGTGAGTAATAAGTTAGGGGCATTTGCTCGGGGGGGACAGGTAGGCCAGGGTGGAGGAGGGAGGGGGGAAGGATTTTTGCGCCCAGGGGGTTTCCTTCTCCTTTAAAACACAAATCACAGTGCACATCTAAAATATACACATAGGGGCACATTTACTTAGTTTGAGTGAAGGAGTAGAATAAAAAAAACTTCGAATTTCGAATGATTTTTTTGGCTACTTCAACCATCGAATTAACTACTTCGACTTCGAATCGAACGATTCGAACTAAAAATCGTTCAACTATTCAACCATTCGATAATCGAAGTACTGTCTCTTTAAAAAAACTTTGAGCCCCTACTTCGCCAACTAAAACCTACCGAGGTGCAATGTTAGCCTATGGGGAATGTCCCCATAGGCTTTCTAAGCTTTTTTTGGTCGTAGAAAAATCGTTCGATTGATGGATTAAAATCCTTCGAATCGTTTGATTCGAAGGATTTAATCATTCGACCAAACGATTTTTTGTTCAATCGAACTAATTGCGGTAAATCCTTCCACTTCGATATTTGAAGTCAAAGGATTTCCTTCCTTCCTTCAGCAGTCGAATATCGAGGGTTAATTAACCCTCAATGTTCGACCCTATGTAAATCTGCCCCATGTAGTTTATACTAAAGATATGACACAATCAAATCTCCCTGACGTAAAAGTTTAATAGAAAGGAGGGAAAAAATTGTGACTTGTTCTGAATACAGTGATTCCTGCATTTAGCGCCACTGCATTCAGAAAGTAGGGTGTGTGGAAATGCTCATTAAATTTCATATCATTCAGATGCACAGGCTAGAGAACAAATGCAGAATTTATTAGACACAAGCGGTTGTAATGGTGGGCAAATATTTCACAGGATTTGTATTAGAATGGTGTTGCTTTTGCAGCACAACATTAATGTCTGATTAATTTGCCACAGTTCAGCAGCACTGATATCAGAACCTTGGAATTGACGCCACATACAGTCCGATGGAAATTCCGGTTCTGTAGCATCAATGCATGCCTTTATGAGTAATTCATCAAGGTAGAAGAATGCATTGGTGCTGCTACAAGTTTTTAGGACACTTTTGGAGCAAGTACCTCTGTGAATGGTGTCAATTTGCACTCAATTTTGCATTCATTGTATCACTTTAAAAACTCCACAGGCAGAAGGCACTTCTGGATTAGTTTTATTGGGATTACTGCTGTTTACTGCCTAATGCGTTTCGGGAATGTATCCCTTAATCATAGGCTATTGTAGCCTATGATTAAGGGATACATTCCCGAAACGCATAAGGCAGTAAACAGCAGTAATCCCAATAAACATAATCCAGAAGTGTTGTCTGCCTGTGGAGTTTTTGATGTATTTACAGTGGGGACATTGTTGACTGAGCACCTGGGCTAAGGGAAGAGTGGTGAGCTGGAGTGGTCTTTTTTTGTTTTTTATCTACATTGTATCACTTTGTGCCATTGCAATCAAAAATTGGGATTCTTAAGAAAAACTGCTCAAACTATGATAAATAATTGGTATCATTTACAATAATAAGACAAGTAGAAAACTGCCATTTGATATGTAATTTTTGGAGAACTTCAAAGATTTATTTTTGCTTGCCTTTAAAACAACAACAATTTTCCTTCATACTATGCCATTAGTTTTCTGTAATTTCCAATGTGACAAATTTCCTATCATACCAATCTCCATATATATTTCATTATGTTCTTTTAACTTACAGTAGGGATCCTATTATTTCCTAGAAATGTGTATGAATCTTCACAGCTCCTGTCAGATGCCTAGAACTGTAACACTATGTAATTAGTCACCAGCAAACATGCCTGTATGAAAGAACAGCACACAAATAACAGCCTAAAACTGTTATGTATTGCTTAATAATAGTGTTGTTCTGGCAGCCCAACGGGAGTGCATTTGTGGCGTACAACTCTTTCTAGCACCATTTGGCCACAGCTTCTCATAGTTATTTAGCGCATGTATTCGACGGACTGGTAGATCCATACTATGTTAACAGTTGGTTGGCAGCAGTGTAAATAACCCTCAAATGTGTGTGTTTCAAACAGCTGACTAATAAATGATACCTGCTTATTGGTAACTAGAAGAAAATGCTGTGCATGGCCTCTGAGACTGCAGGTCTCATCAAGCATATGTAGTGAAGAATTTTTAAACTAACCAGTTAATCAAAATGTATTTGGCTAATTTGAGAAAAATTCTGTTCTTTTTAGTTGTATATCAACACAATATTTATCGACTTACCAAATATCTAAAAATCCTTTTCCCTATTACTGCAAACTGGTAGTAATGAAGAAAATAAATTGTAAATAAGAGCCATTCATTCCCACTATTAATTCACAAATCTATTTGAGAAAACAGCAATAATTTGCATATGCACTGTGTACATATAACACTACACGAAGGACAGTTTTTAGTTTTATAGTAGGAAATCAAAAGGAAAAAAGTAGGAATTGAAATAAACAATGTAAAAAGTGACTGGCAAGTGACATCATTTTACCCAACATTTCATTTTCTAAGGCTTCAATTTAAATCCCTGCAAAAACATACTCCTTAATGTTACATTTAAATAGAATTAAACGGGAGAAGTTTTTTTGCACTTATTTATTAATAATTGTTTACATGTAGCTTCAAACTATCTAGCAATACAATGTACTCATCTAGCACTAAGTGCTTGGCTGCTGACAGCTTAAAGCAATAGCCTATGAGAGCATTTGTATTTTTCTCTTACAAACAGCTTAGGAATTATGGAAGCATTGCCTGTTAGATGCACTTGATGAAAAGACTATACAAGGAACTCAAAACATGAGTAAATGAAAAAGAAATGTTTTTAAAAGTCACAACCATTCTGTCAGCACTGGCAGCTACCTACAGGCATTGCTATGACTCACAATTAGGCCATCCCAACTACAAAACTCAATTTTAGATATTTCTAGTTCCCCACCTTAAAATACAGCTAAATCAAATTTAAATATGTGCAGTTGGATCATATGGATCAATGTATATCACCCTTGAAGGACACGGAAAGTTAAACTAAAGAAGTGGTTAGACATGTTGTACATTATGTTTTTGTCTTTTTACCAGCCCAAGGCAACCATAGCCCTTTAGCAGTAAAGATCGGTGTCTCCAAAGATGCCCCAGTAGCTCCCCATATTCTTTTCTGCTGGTTCACTGCACATGCTCTGTGCTGCTGTCACTTACTGAGCTTAGGGACCCACTCACAATATACATAGAATAGAAATGTCACAATATAAGGCTGATTAGTAATTAATAAAGATAATTACTATATGACCGCACAGAAACCAGTGCAACTAGCATCACAATTTAATATTCCACCCAATAGCATCAGCTTTTATTAGTGATGGGCGAATTTGTGCCGTTTGGGAAACGGCGCCGGCATCTATTTTTTGATGCTGGAGCCTGTTTTTCTGACGCCGGTGGCCGTTTTTGACACCGAATTTTCGCCAGCGAATCTTCACGGGTGCTTCGCGAATTTATTCGCTGGCGGCGAATCCCGCAAATTCGCCGCAAAATCGTGTCTGGTGAATAAATTCGCCCATCACTAGCTATTACAAACTAACCTAATTTTCTGCTTAATAATTGCAACAACCCCTTCGCTTCTCAACAGCTGCTCAGAGCCCATTGAGCATGTGAGTGTCACAGACACTTTCCAAGATGGTGACCCCCTGTGACAAGTTTGAAGTCCTGGATCATTTCTGCTATTGAGTAGCTAAAACTTTAGGCTGGTGCAATACGTTCAGTATATAAAACATGGCATTTTTAGCCGTATTCATTTTTAGGGTTTAGTTCTCCATTAAATGGGTGCTTGGAATTAGTAACCATTAAATGACTTTAGAACATATTTGATTTTATTTGCTTTTTCTTCCATGTCTTAATTTGAAAGTTATTGCTAGATTAAAGGCAGCAAACATTCCATTATACTGTATGCATAGCTTGAGAGTACAGTGCCACTAACATATGATTTAACTCATTGCTAATGTGGCTTTATCTGGACAAATGTTCACCATCAACACTTACAACTTTCTGGAAACTAGTCTGAACTTAAACCTATATTTAAAATAGTTTGGATACAAAATTATATTGATTGTGCTATCTTGTTTTAAAATACAGTACAGTGCATTTTATGTGTTTTTTTGATATTGCTTCAAGTTTAATACAGCATTTAATCAGGAAAAAAAAAGATTCTGTTTTGTTTTTTAATTGATACGTTAAATCGGGAATGCTGTATACTTACAAGCTGGATCCCCATTGCAGGCAAAACACAAGTGATGGGAGAAATAAAAATTGCGCTGAAGAAAGAAATGAAGACTGACGGAGAGCAGTTAATAGTGGAGATTCTACAATGCCGGAACATTACATATAAATTTAAGTCCCCGGATCATCTACCCGGTATGTTTGATATTCTTAAATGTACACACATGGTAGGTTGTTTTTTTTTCTCTCAGATTAAAGTGATCCACCACTCAAAAATGTTTTTTTTTTAATTACTAATATACAGTATTTAAACATTTGCAATGGGTTTACAGTTATGTGTAAATGTATGTGTTTTCATTATAATTCATTTTCATTATGGTAAGTATACCACTTTTTTAAATTATGTCCATCTAAATTATGTTCATCTATACAATCTTCAGTGCAGCATTATATTACTGCCTTCACTTCACTCAGCTTCTACATGCTTTACTCATTTTGTGTTTTTCTTACACTGTACTAATACATGGTTTCTAATGGTTTCAATCTTTTGATCTTCATGCCAGGAGTTCCAAGCAGCTACCATAAAGTAGCAGCATATTATCGAATGGGCATTGGGGCTCATTTATTAACGCAGCGCAGCGCATAAGTGGACGCAAAAGATTGTCTGCGACATCACGAGTGTGATCGCTAATATATTTGCGTGATATTGCGCATAACACAGAGCTTTTGCGATGGTTTTGTTTATGCGCATTGCGCAAAAGATTGGGCATTTATGTCGCAAACGATGCCGTGGTTGTTAGGGGCGTGGCTGTGGGCGTGGCTACAATGCGCTTGCACTGCGGCCGTCGCAGATTTGCGTCTGTATATGTGCAAAACTGCACCCGGTCAACAGCACCACAATTTTTACGACTGCCTGTTTGTGGCGTAATAGTAACGCTCTTCAAAATGTGCATTCCTGCCCAGCTGCGCTAGCAGAGCCACACTGCTAAACTGGGTTCTGGCAAATACAATGGTGCTGCTGTTGGTGGGGATGTTTGTTAACTCAAAGTTTACTCAAAGATGAACAACCCCTGTAAAGTGCATATTAACCACGCCTTCCACCCAACATGTTTATATTGACCAAGGTTCCTTTAAGGGTATCAGGTAGGCTAAACACCTTTGCAACCAGATGCGTCTAAGTGAACGCAATATGCGCAATATGTGACGCAACTAATTAAAGCAGCGCATTCATACATGAGCACAACTAATCCTTACCTTTGCGGTATCTTCCTGTGCGCACAATTTATTATAAGCACTGCGACAGCTGATACGCAGTTTCACACGTCGCACCTGTCTGTGTCTACATTAGCGCACAAAATTGCACTGTTAAGGTATTGTGCGCTACATTATTAAATACTCGCATGCGCTGGGCAAATGTCAGGCCACTGCGCTCTTTTTAGCACTGCGCTGCGTTAATAAATGAGCCCCACTGTCTCTTGAGATAGTTGCAAATAAAAATGTAGAAAGTCATGTAGAAGTCTAGGATACTGGAGATGACTACTGAAAATAGTGATGCCTGCAAAACACATCACTGTCCACTTATTATAGACTCTTTGAAATCTTTACAGGTACATTCTGCAGACCAACTGCCACAGGAACTAGCAGAGGGGACATATATCCATATATATGGGAGCTGAATCCTGATTTCTATGTTATGAATTCATAATTAATGGATTGCAGAAACAAGCTAATTAATAAAAAAAATGCTGCTACCTATAATGATCATTTTATAGTATATTACTAATCTTTGTACTAAGGATGCTTTTCAAAATAACAGATAAGATAATGAGGAATAATAGAGATATCCATCCATTGGCCTTATAATACCTTTGAAAAAGAGGATTTAGAAATTCAGCTGATCCACTTCGGCCAAACACATGTATTGCAAGTCAAGCTTGAGAGAAATATAGCAGCTCACAAAGGGCTGGCATTGGTAGACTGTATTTTCCTGTTTGTACCAACTGATAGATATTTACTAGGGTCATATAGGGTCATGAAGAACTTTAGAAAGTGAAATATTCTAAAACATCCAAGAAAGGTCCAAACTAAGGGGAGGCTGGGGCCTACCCAATATCAAAATCAACTACCTAGGGGCTAGGTTAATGCAATTGGTACAGTGGAACTCCATGGAATCTACCCTTAGGTTGGTGGATATTAAATACACCTTAAAGGGCATGTAAAGGCATGCAAAAAAATAAAATCCCATTTTTACTTTCTTTAATGAAAAAGAAACCTATCTCCAATATATTTTAATTAAAAAATGTGTACCGTTTTTATAAGAAACCCGACTGTATGCAGTGAAATTCTCCCTTCATTTACTGCTGTGGATAGGAATTGTCAGATGGTCCCTAACTGCTATACTTTCCAGCCATGCAGAACTCAAGCAGCTTTGTTTATGACGACCCCTAAGCAGCCCAGACCACACTGAGCATGTGCATAGTCTTAGTCTTGCAAAAATGTTTAACAAAGTTACAAGATGGTGACCCCCTGTAGCCCTGTAGTTTGATTAGGCTTGTGGTGCAGTAAGTTCATGTTTATATTTAGTGTACAAAATACAGCATTTCTAGCCTTATTCTATTTTAGACTTTACATGCCTTTAACATAGCCCTTAGGAGTGAGAGACCTCCCTTGGCTATCTAAAAAACACAGACGCATGACCTTGAATCAATCCGCCCCTTATGATTACCATATATTACAGATATGGGACTATTCCCATACACAACAACCCTGAATTCCCCCCAGATCTTGTAACTTTAGGCTATAAAGGCTGGACAAACAGAGGTATTTAACTTGGGTAAATTAGCCTCCTGGGATCTGATCAAAGATACATTTGATTTGTCTAAACAAGATAAATTTCAATTATTCAAATTACCAACTATATTAAGTCTGTATTCAATTACCAACTATATTAAGTCTGTATTCCCCTCCATGGCAACAGTCAAACAAAATGAGATTTAAAATGATCTATGACAATATATATTTCTAGAATGCATTGGTCTCTGAAATGAACCATTTACTGTGGCATGATCAAAGCCCTGACAGGACGCAAGACTGGACCTATGCATTCACTATTCTCTTATTACAAAACATATTGATCTTGACTATGGACCACATTGCTGGGCAGACACCTCCTGGACTATAGACTTGTCAATCAAATCTGCTTTTGCTTCTATTTGGAAAGGGTCTAGTCCCCTTGCACATGTAGTGGAATGTAAAAATTGGTGGATTGCAGCCAGTAAAAAAATCACTTTCTGGACAAGAATGATCTAATATGGAACCCATGGACAAAAAGACAAGCCTAGGATGAGAATGATACTACCCCTTACATTTGTGTTTCTGGCTAACTGTACAATATCTAGCTATTTTTATTTTATACTGGTTACCCCTTCTTCTCTCCCCCCTTTTCTTCTCCTTTTCGCTTCCTTTCATCTTCTTCCATTCCACCTTGGTCTTATATCACAACATTGTACAAACACACCAACTCAGTACTTTCGTATTACATTCAAAATGTGATTTGTACTTATATCTTGTGTATAAAGTTTAAAAAAAAAAGAAAGTGAAATAACAATATTTTTGGTGTCAGTGTTTTGCAATCAATTTTTTCTTGTTTTTACAGATCTCTATGTGAAACTCTATGTAATTAATATAGCTACACAAAAAAGAATAATAAAGAAAAAAACACGAGTTTGCAGACATGATCGTGAGCCTTCATTCAATGAAACATTCCGTTTTAGCATGAGTCCTGCAGGACACTCTCTTCAGGTATGGTTATACAAACCAGTAGATGGAAATGTTAAAGGGCAACAAAAAGACTTATTACTGGGTGGTGGGGCAATTCACAAAAACTTTGAGTATCTTACTGCACTACTCAAGTGAAAATAAAGGCACAATGATTCCTGTGAATACAGGTGAGATGGCAGCACAGTGCTTAGACATAAAGATTGCGTCCGTGAACTCCAGAAAGCAGTTACGGCCTGGGGAAAAAGTTAGCATTGTAATTCATGTAATTGTCTTTTAAATTAGTTGTGAGCAACACACTTAATCCTTGCAATTAGAGCTGCACCAAATCCATCCATTTTATTGGATTCAACTCAGTACCCAATCCTCCACAAAATATATATCCACATTTAAAACACATCAAAACTCTAGTTTGCATATGTGCATTGAACAAATCAATTAAGCGATAAACTCACTACTCACTATAAATCTAAATTACAAAAGCATTTAAAACAAGTAGATTTTTTTATGGTGTGATATTAATTGATCTTGTTCTTAACTCTTTGTATGTTTGTATGACAATATAATGAATGAATATTATGTCTTGCAGATTTTACTTGTGTCGAATGGAGGAAAATTTATGAAAAAAACACTGATCGGGGAAGCCTATATCTGGCTTGACAAGGTGGATCTGAGAAAGAGGATAGTTAATTGGCACAAACTCTTAGTTAGCTCTGCTCCAGCACATTGAAAACAATGGTTTAAGGGAACATGAAGGTTTTAGCTGAATTAGGCTGATTTTGAAACAAAAAAGGGACATTGTTCGGGTTTCATAGATCAAGCCATTTTAACATGGTTTTCAATGAAAGATATGAGCAATCATTTGAAAACAATGCAAGAGTGAGTATCATGCAGGTGCTGCAATCTAAAACAGGAGGGTTCAGAATAAATGTGCTCTAAAATGTAGCTGTACAGGTATGTGGGCTTTATATAAAAAGCACTATAAGAAATACAGAATACCTTTAAGCAAAAATCACAAATACTAGCAAAATAAATATCTTTTTGCACCCTACATGCTTCAAATCAAATCACATCAAATGAAAACAAATGAATACAATATGAAGTGTCATTATAATCTGACAAGTAATGTCTTGCGCAATTCACGGGTAAAGGAAATATACAGTGCCTGTCTTCTCTTCTCGTAGGTGGTGATCAAATTCTGTTGTGTAAAAAAGTAAATTATTGTGTATGGGAAGAATGGATATTTTAACAGTTTAATTTCAGATTCATTAATACTAAGAATAGATAGCAATCAAATGATTATAGCACTGTATCACGGTTAAAAATGATTTTCAGTACAATCTACTATACAATATTGCGTTATTTTGCTAATCAAGGTTTTTTTTGCTAAATATAATTTTTTAAATAAGTACAAAATGTCTTACCATCTTACAGAAATGACGGGCACAATGCGACTAGGGTAAAAGAATAAAAGTTCTAGATTTGCTCTTACTAACTCAGGTAAAGGATGAATAATGATTGTGAGGAGGATGGAATTTCTGGCAAAAATGACTGCTAACATATCTCCTGAAGTCTTTTCTGGTGAAAGCAACGTGGATGTTAGGCGAGAGAGCTGCTTTTAATGTGAGATCAGTTGTATGTTTTTATTTTTACCTTTGCTGCTATTGCAAAGGCTATGTGTACTTTAAAATGCTTTAAGAAATAAGATATCCAATTTTCTAGCAAGTAATATAATTCTGCCATGCTGTAAACTGTTAAGGCTGCAAAGCATGCTTGTAGTTGCTATGGAAATTTCATGTCAGAGGAATAGCACAAATTGGGGTACTTGCCGATAAACCCAAAATCATCATTAAATAAGAAGAGCTAATATTCCTTTGCTTATCTTCACACTAGACATTCCACTGATATTGTTGAATTACTCTTGCTACTTAACACATTAAATGCATTTTTTATGTTATAAATTGTATATATAAAGCAAAATGGAATCCAGTCACAGGTACAACACTAAAGGCATACTTTAGATGTTACATTTTTTTCTGCATTCTCCACCTTTCATACAGGTTTAGTGACAAATCTGTGGTGCACCAATGACTATTGGTTATAACATGCTTCCGAAGTGTGCCAACTCTGTGTTAGACCAAAATCTTAAGTTATAATGGAAGTAATCTATGCAACATTGATGGCTCAATGCTTTTTTTCTGTCCATGAATAAGAGCAAAGATTGTTGTAATATAAAATCTTTTATCTTAAAAAAAAAAAAGTAGAAAAAAACTGATATCAGTATTTTTATTTTGCACATATATCTGAACACATGTATAGTGTTTATTGGTTTTGCTTCTCCTAGAAGTGATTACATTGATCCGAAAGTTTGTTACCAACTAGTAATTTATGAATATTCATTTTCTATGTATATGGCCGAGATAAAATGATTTCAGTATTTTTATTTATATGCAAAAGAGATTTTACTCTTTCTCTACCATTCAGTTAAATAAATGAATTAATTATTTATGTAATTTTAGAAGTATAAGCACAGTGTATTTCCACATTATTTGCAAATTTTATTGTACAAAACAGAATCATTTTAATGTCTACAATCTTTGCCTCGTTTGAACATGTGTAATCCTGGATGTTGAATACGAGACAGTGAGGGTATAGTATACGCTGCCCACTACTTGAAAAACAAATATAATAAAGCACATGAAATAACTTTATGAGTATTTAGCCTGGTGAGTTAAACAATGTTTTATCCTGGCTACAAATAGATATATGTAGCCATAACACACTTACCCATACACAACAACACTTACAAAGCTGGTGACAGTTAAAAGATAAAATAAAAAAAATGTTTTGAAAAATGTTTATTTGTAATTACGTACATGTTAAAATGTAATACATTATCACAGAGGGATCATGTAATTCAGAGTCAGGTTCATGTGATATTTAAAATATTTACCTAGTCAAACCACAGAAAGGGAATATTCTCCCTTTAAATGCTAAACAGTTCTACAGTGAAACAAAAGGGGAAAAAAATATTTAATGATATAGAATGCAAGGAGTCATTTTCTTGTCATTATACGCAAGAAAGCAAGTTCCTTTATTTTATTACCTTGTAAATAAACATACACATTTTTGTATTAGATAATTACAGGTGAGAGATGACAAATTCATGAGACATTCAGCATGCAAATGTGAGCATTCAACTCAGTTGTTCCTGTTTAATTGTATGGTGGCGTGGTACATGGTAAAGCAGCAATGGCTGAATAGTGAGTTTGTTGATATCCACTAAAAAAACTGCACAGCAAGCCTGATGTTTAAGAGATATTAAAAAACTGTAAAATAGATAAAGTAACTACTGTATCTGTCCTTAGAGAATTTAATTGTCATACCAACAGATGTTGCATGCTTTGATGGAGGTCTGTTATTATTTGTGTATTTCTTTTATAACTCTTTTTTTTTTTTTGGCTTCCAGATCTAAAAATTATTAAATGGTATGAATTGTATAGTAATCTGCCTGTAAATCATTTGTTTAATTTTATGTAAAAAAACATTTTTTTTGTGGTTATATACAGGATGTTACATGAGAATTTATGCAAATAGTGATGTACAAAGGTTGTAACTCAGTCTAATAAATATTTATAACATCCCACATTTATAGAATGTCTATGTATTTCTCAAATCGTTTTGCCTAAAAAAATCTGCCTATATACGTTTTCACGTGTTACATGACGCTCTGCTAATTAATGGGTATATCATAATATGAGGCTGCACATGCATAATTATGATTTAAAATTATTACAACAAAGACTCAAAGGACTTGATTTTTTTCGGTAAAGAGAAAATAACATAGCAATGTAAAAAAAACTCCAGTCTTCAATGGCTTTTACTGCTCTGGAATTTTTAAACCTTCCCTTTATGCTTATAAGTAAATTTAGCTCCTGACCTCTAATAAGATCAAAAAAGATATTTACTATTCAAATTTCTTGTAAATTATCTTGCATTTAATACCCCATATTTTCTACAGACATATGTGGATCAGATTTACTTGAATGCAACATATATTATGGGTAAATGTACCTACATATTGTTGCACCTGGGCCCATCTGTGTGCACTACAAAGAAGTCTTCAGGTAAGATAGTGTGTGTGATGTGTGTCCCACCGGGAGGGTGGCCTAGGGGCTTATTTACACCACAGCAAAAGTCCAAAGGATCACATGTTACATAGTTCTGTGATGAGAAGATTTCAAGTAAAGCGATACTTATAGCATAGGAATGAAGGGAAAAAAATCTAGCCCTCAAAGCCTATTACAGTCATGAGTAAATTGATCTGTCATTTTGAATAACTCATAAGATCAAAAGAAGCATTTACTATTCAAATTTGTGTGAAATTGCCTTGCATTTAACATCCCATATTTTTGTTTTTTTCAAACACATGGGCCACATTTGCTTACATACACAGTATCATGGTGATACATATATTTTAAATAATTACTTAGACTTTTTCCAGAATTTGATATTTTTTGGCTGTATCTGAAGCATATTGAAAATGAACTGAGGTACAGTACTTTCAAGTGAAAAGCATGAACCATTATTGCTATTGAGAATTATAGGTAGTAAGGGCTTTCGCTGTATGGTAAACATTATCTAAGTTTTGCAGTTAATGCTAATTTGCAGTGGTGGGTATTTTTTTTAAACATTATGCTATATTAACAATATTCACTTTAGCCTTTTTATACACAAGGTGGTTTATAAGTACATCCCTTAGAATGTTTACTTTCAAATAAGTTATTTGACATGTTTTCAAATCATTCATTGTAACTTTTAGGCTCCTTAGGGGTCTGACAAAAACAATTTTCCATTTGATTCTACTTTGTTTTTATATGAAGGCCATCCCCAGTCCTCAGTTTATGTTTACCCTATGTGTTGTAAATGCCAAAATATCTAAATTATAATAACTTTATACTCAAACTAACTTCCAGCTTCACTACAGCCTCTCTCTATTAATACCCCACTCACCTTCCAGCTCAAGCTAGCTCTCTGCCTTATGTTAAACTCTTCACACATGCACATACCAAGACCTGCAGAATCTGACTCTCTTTAAACTTGCATACTCTCTATATCTTGTCATAACTTGCTTGTAAGACACGCCGGGAGATTTCAGCAATTTCCTACCTCCCAGCACGTCTCTCTCCGATCGTCTGTGTGCAGGCACACACTTCCGCATTCTGGCATTGGCATTCGGCCAGCGTCATGACATCATCGGTTTTAGCGGAATTTGAATTTTGGCGCCAATTAGCCCTTTAAGATCCAGTCTCCATTTTTAATTTTGCCCAAGCTGTTTCCAGTTTACTGTTCCTGCCTAAGCTTTGTTTCTATTACTGAATTCCTGTTTTTTTGCCTGACTCTCGACTATGATCTCTGCCGCCTGCCTTGGAACTTTTTGCCCGACCTCGACTGTCTTTTCTTCATCCCTGCCGATACCTCGCTTACGTTTTTATCCACACACCTTGTTGGATTCCACAGCAGAAAGCCCAGTCCCCAAAAGGGCGTTGGTGAACACCGGAACCCACCCACCTATGCGTCCGCAAGGTACAGTCACCGATCCAGGATCCTGACAATGTGGTCGTTGCAGTTAGTTTGAGCCAATATGGTACCTTCCCAGGCCTCTGCTTCTGCGACCATGGAGGGATATTTCAATATTATGATGAAGCATCTGGACAGTCAATAGGCTCAACAAGCTCATCTTGCCCAGGCTTTACAGCATATTACCTCTCGCTTAGAGGCCCTCCAAATTTTGGGCGCTGCAAGTGCTTCATCCTCTTTACCTCATTTGCCTTCATCTCCAAAGCCTCCCAAGATTCCTGCTCCGGTTCATTTTGGAGGTGATCTGGATGCTTGCCGAGGATTCATTACGCAATGCAAGATCCAGTTCGATACGGCCCCTGACCAATTTGCGACCGAAAGATCCAAGGTTGCCTATATTATCGCTCTGCTTCAGTGGAAAGCCCTTGCTTGGGCTTCACCGTTAATGGATAGAGATGATCCTCTGGTACATGATTCTACAGCTTTCCTTTCAACCTTTCAGCAAATTTTTGATGTCCCAGGCTGTAAATTGAATGCCTCTGACTGACTCATGAAGATCAATCAGGGATCCAGTACTGCCTCTGAATATGCCATCAATTTCCAGACTTCAGCTGCGAAAGTGTCTTGGAACAACGAGGCACTCATCGCAGCTTTCTGGAGGGGGCTTCATGAGGATCTCAAGGATGAGTTAGTGAATTTGTTGTCTTCATCGTCAAAATGAATTCCCGAATTAGAGAGAAGTCCACGCTTAAGTGTCGTACTCGCAAACCTTCAACATTTTTCAGGCCGGAATTCTCCTCTCCAACTACTTCTCCTTCGCCAGTTCTTGATGAACCCATGCATATTGGATCCACTCGGCTAACACCTGAGGAGAGAACTCGTTGGAGAGCGGCTTGTCTTTGTTTGTATTGCGGCCTTGCTGGACATCTCATCAGGTCTTGTCCTACTAGACCCCAGAATCAGGAAAACGGTCCAGCCTAGGTGTGAGGGGGTAGTCTCCCTTAGGCAAGATTTCTGCACTCCCAAGAATTGTATGTTCCTCCCTGCCGCCCTTTCCACACTGTCTTGTACATTTTCATGCCAAGCCTTTTTGGATTCCAGAGCGGCAGAAAATTTCATTGACTTTTCTTTTGCCAAGTCCTGTGGTCTGGAGTCCATTCCTCTCAAGATTCCTCTTTCTGCTGGAGCTGTGGATGGCAGACCAATTTCTCCAGGTGTTCTCACCTCTGCTACAGATCCAGTCCTAATTCGAGTTGGCAGCCTTCATGTACAGGAAATCTCGTTCTTACTCATTAAGTGTCCATTGAGTGTCCTTTGCTTCGGTATCATAATCCATCTATTGATTGGTCCAAACCTCTTCTTCCTGAAGTGTACAAAGACTTCTCTGATGTTTTTGAAAAGAAAAGTTCTCCTTCCACCTCATCGTCCCTATGACTGCCCTGTTGACTTGATCCCCGGCTCTATTCTCCCGAGAGGAAGAACTTATCACTTGTCTGTGCTTGAAACACAAACTATGAAGGAATATATCTTGGAGAATCTTTCTAAATTCTGTCTAAAACTGTCTAAAGGAAATCTACTTCTCCTGCTGGGGCAGGGTTTTTCTTCATTCAGAAAAAAGACAGCTCTCTGAGACCTTGCACTGTTATTCCGCTCATCCCGGAGTTATTTGATAAGTGAAGGGGAGCCAAAGTCTTCACCAAGTTAGACTTGCGGGGTGCTTACAACCTTATTCACATCTATCTGGGGGACGAGTGGAAGACAGCCTTCAATACCCGGGATGGTCATTATGAATATCTGGTCATGCCGTTCAGCTTGTGCAATGCACCTGCAGTTTTTCAAGATTTTATCAATGACGTCCTTCGTGATTTCCTACTAACTTGTGTTACTGTATATTTGGATGACATTTTGATTTATTCCTCCTCTTTGGCTGTCCATCAAGCTCAAGTTAAACAAGTTTTGCTCAAGTCAAGAGAGAATCTTCTCTATGCTAAGCTGGAAAAGTTTGAGTTCCACAAGACCACTATTTCTTTTTTTGGCTACATCATTTCTCCCTCTGGGTTTGAGATGGATCCTGCAAAGGTTTCTGCTGTCCTAGACTGGCCTATTCCTAATGGTTTGAAGGCTATTCAACGATTCCTAGTTTTCGCCAATTTTTATCGAAAATTTATAAATAACTTTTCCCAGACCGTGGCAACAATTACGTCACTTGCGAGAAAACCTTTTAAGACTTCCTGGACTCCTCAAGCACAGGAGGCTTTCTCAACCCTCAAGAAGTTATTTTCTTCTACTCCTATTCTTTGTCATCCAGATCCTGCCAAGCCCTTTATTATGGAGGTCGATGCTTCCGAAATTGGAGTTGGGGCCATTCTGTCTCAACGGACTGAGTTCCAAGGGACCCTTCATCCCTGTGCTTATTTTTCTCACAAACTTTCTCCAGCAGAGAGGAATTATGATGTAGGTATCAGTGAACTTTTGGCCATTAAACTCACATTGGAGGAGTGGCATAATTTACTGGAAGGAGCAAAGGATCCGATTACCATTCTGACTGATCATAAGAACCTCAAATATATCTCTTCTGCTAGAAGACTCAATCCCCGTCAGGCACGTTGGGCTTTGTTCTTTTCCAGGTTCAACTTTTTTATTTCTTGCCATCCTGGTTCGAAGAACACGAAGGTGGGTGCCTTGTCCCGGTGTGTGGTTCAAACTGAAGTGAACCATTTCCTGCCCACACCCATTATTTCCCTTGAGTTAGTAGTGGCACCTACTTTGTCTTTTTTAGATACCTCCAATTGTGAACGCTCGTCTGATTGTCCATCTGGCAAGATTTTTGTACCTCCGCAAAGGATTGCCCAAGTTCTTGCGTGGGTTCATTCTTCGAAGATCTCTGGTCATCTTGGTATCAAAAAGACCCACAAGTTTGTTTCGAGGTATTGTTGGTGGCCTTCACTTGCTAAAGATGTTAAACAATTCGTCTCAGCTTGCGCTGTGCTCAACAGAAGATTCCTCGCTCTCTACCGTGTGGCCTTCCCCAACCTTTACCGATTCCCGCTCAACCCTGTTGAAATATTGCTATGGACTTTATTGTAGATTTGCATAGATCTTTGGATATGACTACCATTCTAGTGGTAGTAGACAGATTTTCCAAGATGGCTCATTTTGTTCAGTTAAAGAAGCTTCTCTCTGCTGCCGCTCTAGCCCAAGTTTTCATTAAAGAAATTTTTCATTGCATGGGGTCCCTCAATTTATTGTCTGACCGTGGGGTGCAGTTTGTATCCAGATTTTGGCGGGCTTTCTCAAGACATTTGGGCATCAAGTTAAATTTTTCTTCTGCCTATCATCTTCAGAGTAATGGTCAGACTGAGAGGACCAATCAGATCCTGGAACAATTCCTACGATGTTTTATTTCCAAAAACCAAGACAATTGGGTTGAACTTCTTCCTTGGGCTAAGTTTGCACACAAAAATTTACAACATGACTCGTTGGGATCTTCTCCGTTTTTCATTACTTTGGGCTACAATCCTTCTGCCCTTCCACTTGAGATCTTCAAGACTGAAGTTCCAGCAGCAGATGCTATTGTCAGTGACTTCAAAACGGTTTGGTCCAAGGCCCACCAATCTCTATTAAAAGCTTCCTTGTCTCAGAAAATTTCAGCCAATAAGCACTGTTGTGCTAATTTCCCCAACCAAGTTGCAGATTTGGTCTGGCTTTCTACTAAGCACATCAAGCTTTGTATACCCTCTCCTAAGTTTGGATCTCGCTATGTGGGACCTTTCAAGATTATGGAGGTGATTAATCCGGTGTCTTTTCGGCTAGAACTTCCTCCCTCCATGAATATCTCCAATTTGTTTCACGTTTCTTTACTCAACCCTTTTGTTAGAAACAATTTTTCAGTTGATCAACCTCCTCCTGCTCCCATCTTACTCCATGATCATCAAAAGTTCGAAGTGCAAGAGATTCTGGATTCCAGGAGAGTGAGAGGCAAGATTCAATATCTGGTCCATTGGAGGGGTTTTGGTCCTGAAGAGATATCTTGGGTTAGAGCTGTTAACACCCATGTTCCTTGTTTGGTCAGGGTCTTTCACAAGAAGTTTTCTGATAAACTTTGGGAGTCCCCGGAGGTTACTCCTGAAGGGGGGTATTGTAAGATGCGCCAGGAGATTTCAGCAATTACCTACCAACCGGCGCATCTCTCTCCGATTGTCTGTGGGCAGGCGTGCACTTCTGCATTCTGACGCTGGCGTTCGGTGTCGATCGTCTTGATGCCTAGGTCATGACGCCCAGCTTTGTTTCTATTACTGAATTCCTGATTTTTTTACTCTTTTGCCTGACTCTTGACTACGATTTCTGCCGCCTGCCTTGAACTTTTTTGCCCGACCTCGACTACGTCTTTTCTTCATCCCTGCCGGTACCTCACTTTCGATTTTTTCCACACACTTCCTTGTTGGATTCCGCAGCAGAAAGCATGTGGCCCCAAAAGGGAGTCGGTGAACACCGGAGCTCCACCAGAAGTGGTCCAACCATTATGAGCATATATAATGATCCTGTTCCTTTCAAGCTGACAATCCCACCCCATGTCTTAACCAAATCTCTAACCAATTGATTCAATTATTCTCAACTAGAATGTTCCCTTCCCAATTAAAGAATGCATTAATGTCACATCTTCTCTTCACACCACTTCTCCACATCTTCATGCCAGTGTCCATGAAGTGTTACACCCCCTCCCCCCCCAGTAGTTAGGGTAACCTCTGTTCCACAACTACTTTTCTTATCTCTCTAACCACTGCATATGTTTTGTAAACTACCAAAACAACCTGCTTTCTGATTGATTATATGGGTCTACCTACTCCGCCACGTGGGTTCTTTCCTCAAGATTGCAGCTAAACCAGTTTAATACAACTCTTCAAGGCCTGCTCCTCCTCCGGTTCTTCCATTGTCTTGGACCTTCTAACGCTACTCTTTAGTGTCTCTTACAACGAAGCTTCATCTTCTCTCATACTTCTTTCTGTGGTTGTTTGTCAGTGCACGGTATTAGGCCCTGTTTTTATATAATCTGACCATTAATTTAATTTACAGCAACAACTGTATGGGGATGTTTGCAGGTGTATCTCTCCTTTTCTACCTATCAAACTATGGATCAGATTCAAATTGATGAACCAGCTTTATTGCATGGATTATCAAGTATAAATGCCATTGAAGTCTATTGGAATTATATTAGGAGATGTCTTTCTTATCAATATAAATCTGACCCTATGTCTCTTGACTTCTCTGAGATTTTTTTCTTGTTTGTCAGCCATTTTCACTTTGATGACATAGTGGGAAATTAATTGGGACCCCCTTCAAAACATATCTGTATAAAAGTTAACAACTCAAATATAATGCACACAAGACAAGGTGACAGGAGCAGACAAACCTTTCTCTGCTGGTGTAGATTATTGTGTCACTCGACTTAAAGCATTTTCTGTTAGAGAATGCTTCCATTTAACTCACTTTTTGGGATCTTACCAACACCACACCTTGTGTCTAATACTCCCATTTCTTATTTTAGCTTGAAAGTTCTAATGAGCACAACCATGTGTAATGTCTGTATAATTCTGTATTGATTTGTAATCTATATTTTTGCTATATACACACTTTTTTGTTTAGTGATGTGGAATATGTTCATACAAAAATACTTTACTTATAAAAATAATAAAAAGGAATGCCATATGCAACCTGTTTCATATGTTAATCTTTTTCAGTACTAACTATGTAAAATGAACATAATCACTTTAAAAAATCATTACACAAATTAATTGATGGCTCTATCTTCTAATGCCAAGAGTCTTGGTTTTTTTATTCCCTTTCCTTCTATGCTTATATCTGAACAATAGCCAGTAACATTGAGTGGTACTTCCCTCTATGGAATATTTCACACATTCTCACAACTTTTCCTGCTGTGACTTGATAAAGAGCGGTGATGCTTGAAACATGTCGTGTTTGTGAATAAAGGCACTTTTTGCAGCAGGACTTCTGCGCCTATTTGTACCCATACCTATACATTGGATATTAGAAAGCCTCTTATTCATATGTACATACTGATTCAAATACATATTTTAAGCATAAGTATGTGCTGAAGCGTTATCAATGCCCTTACAATAAAAGCTTGCATGCTAAATTACCAAACTACCACTAGATGTCAGTATAACTGCATGCATGGAAAAGCAGCATCAATTACTGATGCGAGGTAAAGCCTTCTTTGCATTAATGTTACTTACATAAATGTATTTACAGGTATGTAGCAAGCTTATGATTGACATTTGATACTTCTTAAATTACTCATTGTTTCAATCTGACCATTTTGCTGTTATTAAGAGAATTACAATTGGAGCATATTTAATCAAATCAGATTGATTTAATACTACAAGGCAGTTTTTTACTTTGTCTGTAATGAGCTTAAGCACAGAGAAGTTGTGGCATTTCTGGAACATGGATATATGCAATTTCTTCTTTACATGGTCCTTGTTGCATTTGTGGATTTAGCTGCAAACTATGTTCACAGACAATGGATTTTGGAAGTATTCCTGAGCCCATACAGTCATGTCTACTACAGAATCATGTCTGTTTTTAATACAGTGCTGCATTAGGGTCCAAAGATCACGGTCATCAATATCGGCTTTTGACCTTGTGCTTTGTGTACAGAGATTTCCCTGGATTGTCTGAACCTTTTAATGATATACTGACCATATATTTTTTACAGTTTTGAAATTTGTCTTTCTACTAGTTGCAATTAAATATAGGGTTTAAATGATCTGCAAATCATCTCACAGTGTCCCAGTTTTTTTTTTCAAAAGAGGGTTATATGTATCAATAGACATAGGACAGGCTATAGGGCTCATTTACAACTGCGGTTGCGGTCTGCTATAATGAACATATAGAGACATATTTATCAAAGAGTGAAGTTAGAGATTGCCACAGTCTGCTAGAGTGAAATTTCACAACTCTCCATTCATTTCTATCAAAAGAAATAGAAAGGCATATTTATCAAAAAGGTGAAATTCACTCAAAAATCCCATCGAAATGAATGGAGACTGGCAGAATTACAGACTAGCGGACTATGGCGATCTCTAACTTCACTCTTTGATAAATAAACCCCATAGTCTTTGGCTGAATTAGCGCCATTCATTAAGAGTATTTCCTTCCAAAACCGCTCTATGCAGTTGCACTCAGTTCTGGTTGATACATCCCACCTTCTGTTGTGCACAAGTGCATCTATTGACCCTAGGGTAGCCTGGAGCTACTGCCACCTCTTAGGTTGCCACAAGGGCCAGCATCAAATGTGTAATTGCACCTAAGGATCACACAGAGGCATCATTTTGATGCAATCACTGGAACTAGACAATCAAAGCAGATAAACGGACAGTCATGTCAGTGGACCTTTTATATGTGAATTTCGTGCCACTTGGAGGCGCATATGCTCCATCACTCGCACTAGGAAAAGAGTGGATTCCTGGGGATGCTGATATCAATGAGCAGGTGCAGCTCAGTTAAGCCAATAGCCTGCACAAAGTTTGGGGAACATACTTTTGTAGTGTTCAAAAAGATCATATTTAAGTTTAGTTTTTAAGAGTGGGTGTTCTTTACGGAGAAATTCAGTTGTGGAATGTCAGAGGAAATTTTTTTAATTCAGTGCCATGTACTCACAGTACATGATAAGGTTGAAAAAAAGATGTCCATCTAGTAAACCCTGCTTTTAATTTCTGGTAGTGGCAATGATGTACATTTTGTGGGGCATATTTATTAAAGTGCACATTTTCTCCTTATTTAACTCCACCAAAGTTTTCATCAATATGTCTGGTATATTTCCATAGTAACATCTCATATTTACTTAACATCATATTTACTCCATTGCGGGGGAGATGTGCTGTAATTTTGATGGCATAACAACCCTGCGACAAATAACAATTAGCCAGTTCATTATCCCAACAATTTCACCGTACAATTGTAGTTAGTAAAATACTCCTAATGTCATAATTTGCCCTTGAGAAATATGCCTCTATATTTCAGTTATATAGGGATTGCACATTTGCTAGGCTATTCATCAACTCTCCTGTGGTCGCTTGTAAGGGGGAGAAAAAGGGTTGTTAATTTAATTAATGTTAATTTTAATGTTAGGGTAATTTCTGGTTTTGGCCACTAGCCAAAAAGTTATGTTAAAAAGTTAATAGGTGTAATTACAATACAGGGACCACTAGAGGGAGCTAGAAATATTGTCATAGAGTCTGGGGAAAGTCCCAGAGGTTTGAGACTAGAAAGGAAAGTCCCGGAGCTATAAACACAGGGGCTACATTACAAGGCATCTGAATTACCAGCAGACAAATTACACTAGTTTATATTTAAAGATTGGCAGAATCAGATGTAGCTGTGATTGGGTGAGAAGGGATGAGTTAAGACAGGGAATTGCCAGGATGGGGGCGGAGAAAAACAGGGATGTTATGTAAACGGAATAAGCAGTTAGCGTCCTTATCTTCTGAGCAGGTAGAAACATCCCACCCTTCCCTTTTTTGAATATTTTGTGAAAGAGTTTCTCTTTTTGTTCTCATATTATCTATTAATAAGCAAATGTGGATATATTCCTGTATGTACTGTTATACAGTATAAACATGAGAGAGTTTGCATGTTATTATTCATATTTAATGAATGTCAAATGCTTGATCCAGGGGATGTTTCCGATCCCCATTGGGGTCAGGAACGAATTTTGCCAGTGGCTTCGGGCTGGGTTTTTTTTGCCTTCCTCTGGATCAAAACAGTGGATTTATGATAATGTATTTTAAGTTTTATTTGTCACAGCAGCAGTAGGACCTTGCCAGAGTACTGCACAGGTAAATTTAGAAGTGGGAACAAGGAGGTTCTCTCCTGTGACTGCACAATGAGTTGATTGATACAGACGCTACTACTACTTGTGCTAGGTGACAGCCTGCTTGGATTTCCTATCATCGACACACTGCAGATTCCGGACCGTCAGCAGGGCTGCTGAACTTCTCTCATGGTGGGAGATGCAGCTCCTGCTCGTAGCAGAGTTTGGGGCCATTCTCTCTGTGGGTAGAGGCAGCCTAATACTCAGTGGTGGATATAATGATACAGTGCTGATCTCAAGTAAGGAGCGGCAGAGCATAGTAGCTATCCCTTATGGAATTCTGGCTTTGAATATTGCCTTGGGGTGAGGCTGGCAAGGTCCTATTTATTTGATAAAATGTGAGTAAATGCTGTGGCCATTTTCACAGTTTCTGTCTCCTGGTGTCTCATTACGGTATGTAACAATGGCGTTCAATGGGATAGCTGAAAGCAAAGGGTCAATTGAGAAGTCCCCTTGTCAAGATTATACACAGGGTGGTTCCGGAGGAAAATTAGATTGCATCATAGAAAGAAGTGACAGGCAGGAGGTCATCTGAAAAGTGAAGGCAGTCCAATGGGAAGATGTAGGAAAAATTAGCTAGTGAAGGAATAGCACGCTATGGTAGTGTGAGGTGAGACAGGATAGTAGCAAGGACAACTAGCCCCAACAAGGAGCAAGTGGGTATAGTAACCCAGCAAGCATCCTGTTAGTCATAGTTGGAGGGGATAATTAGGGACAGGAAGGAAACCAGTGAAATGTGCTGGAGTCACACTGAAAGCACCTGGCAAGGTTGGTGTTTGTGCTAAGCCCTGTAAAGGGGGAAGTGCTGACTGGACCCCTAGTAAGGCAACGAAGGCTCATGTGTGTATCCAACCTGATTGTGGAACTATTCTGGATGCTGTAAACTGTGACTTTATGTATGCTCTGTTATAAGTTTGCCTGACTGTGACCACGTCGTAACAAGCGATAATAGCGAGTTCTATTTTAAAGCAACTCCCAGCATCTTGTGTCTTAGTGTAGGCAGTACTACTACCTACTACTATCATGCTACACAGAGTTCAAGTCAGGACAGTCGTGAAATGTGTGGCATAGTCTGTGGCTATTATTTATAAATGCCTTGGATGCAAATAGTAGAGCACTAGAGCACATTATGCTTCCCCTACTTTAATTTCCCTCATTTTGACATTCTGTTAAATGCAAACTTTTGGGATGTCCAGACATGAAATGGAAATTAATTTCATTAGCATAGTTAGACCTGTTATAATGACTCATTGACTGATTAATCCACTGTTCTCATATGAAGAGGGGGTGCAGGCCTGAACTGCTTGGAGTCCCTGGGGACAGCTGCCTAAACTGCTCTCATGTTAAAAAATAAATGAAAATCATAAAAGGGAGGGGGAATTCTCCAAAACAAAAATACAAAGTCAGAATCCGGTAGAATGTCGAGGACAGGCAAGGGTCATAAACAAATGGACCAGACTAGAAGCACCTAGGAACAATGCACAATGGACCTATGTTGGGCGATGTGAATAGGAACGTGGTGCCTTTAAATATTTGAAATTTGCGCCAATTGCAATGATGTCACGGGGTGCGCCAAATGAATAGATTGAGGCACATAGATGCCAGTGTCAAACCCACACACGTCAAACCCAGAAGCAGCACGCACTAGCCGTACATAGGAGAGGAGGTACTGCATCATCTTGTTAAATAAACCCTACAATGAAATCCTTTTGTGTTCAATGGTCGAGAAACAGAAGGAAGTAAGACCAGTAAAAGGACTCCAATAGAAAACTTGGGTAATGATTATGCTTGCTTCTTATTGGTTCGGTAATTTACTTGACAATATTGTTTCATTGATATTTTGTCAGTTTTTTGGCACGGAATGTTCATTTCGTTGCTACAATAAATTCTGTGCTATAGAATCTTTCTTTCTGTCACAACCATCCATTTTGGCATCTAGCTCGGCATACACTAGTCATTTACACCATTTTATACAGTTATTTTTTACATAATTCATTTTGTACATTTCTTGATTTTGTCCTCATTCTTCACTAGAAATATGTATTTTGTATATTTTTTTTACCAGTTTATGTGGTGGCAATTGTTATATATGTGTGCAACACTTCTTATATCACATCCAATTGTAAAGGATCCATAGTATTCAGTCAAGGGGAAATGTAGTAATTATAGGACAATATGGAGCAAAGGTTAATGTGTAGAATAAATGTATGAGTTACAGGAAATTAAATAGAAGGACACACATCTGAAAGGGATCATGAGCATTTAATTGGTTGATGAGATTTGTATAGTAGAAGAAGTCATTCTGTGTGGCTGGCATTATTAGAAATGGTAGACAAGTGTGATTCATGGCAAAGGCACACGAATGGTATATGGGAATTAAAATGAAGAAGTGACCTTTTATAGATGGGATTGCAAGATTGTTAGGCACTTTTGTCAGTGCTGTCTCAGTAAAATGTAGCTGATAGCAGGATGGAATTTGCGATGAGAAGGCACAAAGAAACTAACGTAGAATGTACAAAGGCAGCTAGGAGCAGCTCTAAAACATCCATCAGTGTCAGGGTTCTACTTTAACCAATTGCCCACCAGCCGGTTGAATATATTTAGTGAGTAAATCTGTTACAGTCTTTAAGTAAGTGCTGCTGTTCACATGGATCTAGAACTGCTTTTCCAAGATGTATTATGACATTAATAGCTAGGAAGCAAACGATGCATGCTAAATTACAATATAGGTATAGGATCACTTATCTGAAAAACTGCTATCCAGTGAGCTGCAAATGAAGGCAAGGCTATTTCATATAGAGTACATTTTCCACAAATAATTATAATTTTGTTAAATGTTTTATAATAATAATACAAATAATAATGCAGTAGTTTGTAATCTTTACATATTTCCATCAAGATTGATAATTTGCTACCACACTGGCAATTTACTAAAATACAAGTACAGTTTTTGCCAAGAGAAATAACTCTGGCGTGGTACTATGTCTTCGAAAGGTATATATATTTATATATACTGTATATAATCGCAAAAAGGGGATCAGCACTACTCAGGTCTTAAAAATTAAAATTTATTTTATAAAATAGCCGCAGACTGACGTTTCGGCTGACTTTCTCAAAGTGCCAAAGTACTGAATATGTCTTTTAACCACACAGTGGTGGGAAATCACCAGCTACAGCTTAGTCACATGATTAAAAGCTAATTAAAAAATCAACTAGGTATATTTCCTATATATATATATATCTATATAGCATATTAGTTTATATTCATCAACGACTAAATTAAAAACAACACCATAATAGCAATAATATAACATAAAATGTGTCCAATCATCAGGGAATGTTCCTATACAGTATGTTACTACTTTTATCTGTTACATTAATACATTCTTTCATTAATGGATTACTCTCAAGGACACCATTTTCGTAAATTATATTGTTCATGTGAAAATCATTGAGTCTAACACAACGATCTCTCCTTCCTTTGGGCGGTTAAACGTTCGCTTGAAATGTCGCACTGACATATTGGCTCTCTATTGTTAACCCCTTTACTCTATAGCACTACAGGGAGCGACCCACCTCAGGGGCAATCATATGTATGGTCTCATCTAGTATCCCCAAATGTTGGTACACCTCAATTATTTTCTTAAATATGTGTATAAGAGGGACTAGCAGAGCATCTCTATTGCGTGTTATATTCTATGTCATTACTAATGTCAAACAGGTAGCAGGTGATCACTATTTCAATGAATAAACACTCCCCTCAATGTCTATTACCCACTACCACCAGTCGGTGTATTCCCAAAAATTAGGATTCAACTACAACTCCCCTGTGTCCTGATAAATGTAGTCACATAAAACTAGAAAATATTGCAAATGATCAAGTGTCAATCACCCATAATATACTATACTATTCATTATCGTGTAATCACATTAATATTAATACCTGGATACTAATAAATTAAATCCAAATTACAATAAAATAAAAATAAAGATGTTCAGAAAATGTCCCAGGATAAAATAACTGTGATGATAACGAATAAAAAAATAAAAAACATCCCAAGTGCAAAACCCACCCCATAAGCCAACAGGCGTTCCTGTTATTGGAGAAATATTAACCCAATGTTGATGTAAAGAACCACCATCAGTCACCACAAATAGTCTCAGTATTTATCATAGTAATATAGATCCAAATTTAGTCTCTTATCATGCTTGCCAATTTGTTCTGCGTCCCACATAAACCACACCAAAGTCACGGCTCCCCTCCATCCGCCCAGCAGTGTGTCCCCCACCACAAACAGCCTGGGACTCAACGTCCAGAGATATACAATCTTCTTTCATTTCAAGGATCATGCTCACCAATAGCCGGGACATATATGGGAGACAGATAGCCGTGCTCACCATTAGCTGGGAAACATTTAAAGAGCCGATCGGAGGCACCCCGCAGAAAGAATATACACCACATAGTCGTGCTCTGATGCAAAAGGAGCTGTGTTTAGGGGGTCACATGATGGTACTCACAGCCATTTAAAAGGGCCTCCCGGTCAATGCTGGTTGCCATGTTCAGTGCCCGTGTGCAGGGTAAAGTAGACTCGGTAATAGGCCACTCGGAGGAATTTAGTGGCTTTATAGAAGGTACGTATCTCCCAGAGACCTAGCAGGTGAGACGGATTACAGTGATGGTCTGTAAATCAACTAACACAGCTGCTGGGGGAGGGGAGCTCAAAACTATGACAATTCTGAATCTGCATATATTGTAGATGTCAATGGCAGATATTTATTTTACAACTGGAAAATCTTTCTTTGATTTGTGGTTTTAGAGGTTTTTGGCAGTTTTTTGACACTGGCTTTTCCGTGGCAATACAACAAAGTCGTAGTTTTTGTGTGATAAGTCGAAAACGTCGCAGTCTTTGGGGCTTTTCTGCAACATTTCCCGTTTGTGCTGTTTTAGTTCAGATCTTTGTATAAATTTTATGACATTCGTGGTTTTAGAGAAAGTGAGTTTAGTCGTACAGTAGTTTGTAACAGATTATTGCTCTCTGGAAAACCCAGTTGTGAATAAAACCGACGATTTCTGTTACCTGGATGTCATTACCTTTCTACTTTAAATGAACAGTAACACCAAAAAATTAAAGCATTTTAAAATTATTAAAATATAATGTACTGTTGCCCTGCATTGGTAAAAGCTGAAAAAGGAGAAAAGGCAGAGGTGACTTAACAGATAACAGATAAGCTCTGTAATAGAATACAACAGTATTTTACAGAGTGCATCCGTTATCTGCTATGTGACCTGAGCCTTGAATGGCTGCCCCCATGGCAACACCGCACCTTGTCCATATAAGCTATAGTAAGTTTTCTGAAGCAAACACACCAGTTTTACCAGTAAATTATATTTTAATTACTTTGGAACACTTTCATTTTGTGGTGTTACTATTCCTTTAAGTTATTGCTAAGGCTACCATTTGAGTGAATTTCCATACCGGGTTCAGGCTGGCAAACTGCCATTTTCTCACATGTCATTTCTTTATGGTAAAAAGTCTCTAGAGAATTATTCCAACTATATTTGTAAGGGGAAACTATGGGGAGAATTTATACTGGAATAAAATTATGCAAATAATAAAAAGTGTACTTTTTAGATTTTTAGTAAATATAAGATGCTTTGTGAAAATACACCTGGCAAATTGAGGCAAACTGGTGAAGTTAGACAAGTTGAAAAGTCACTAAATCTTAAAAAGAAAGAGAGGGCACAAGTGAAAGCTCCCATTGTGTATGAACAATTAATTAATTTGATAAAGGATTCCAAATCAGTTGTTACCAATTAGCAGGGAAAGTGAGTCAAATTTTGCCTCTGTGCTCCCCCTCTCACCTATATATTCACAGACACAATGTTAAAAATCGTTCATCAACAACCAACTTGTTTCCACAGCAATTACTTTCACTCAAGCAGTGCAAAGAAGAGAAGCATAACGGTTCTATTGTGCATTAATCCGTTTACAGTTGCATAAAGAGATAAAAACAGATGTCTGCTCACAAATATAGAGACAATACACAGTGAAAATATCAATGCGTCCAATGCGTTTTGTGAGGCTCCACCCTCAGGTGTAAATTCACATATTAGTAAATATGTCCCATTGGCAGCACAGATATCTTCACCTGACAAAAAAAATATACCAGATATATTTTCAAATAGGTAAAAGGCTGCACATACTATTCCCCACCTGAACTTTGAAGAGGCCAGAGTACAGATCCAAAATAGTGATGGGTGAATCTGTGCAGTTTCACTTCACTGAAAAATTAGCTAATTTAGCCCAAAATTAGTGAAATAGTGAAACATTTGAAACACATTGAAGACAATTTTTATTTGACTCGCCAGATTTCTCACCGTCTAATTGTCACCGAAGGTTTGTCAATTAATTCACTTGTAGCAAAACACGGAAATTAGCTGCAAATTCTAGTGATGGGCGAATTCAAGAAAAATTTGCGAAACGGCGTCTCGTTTTTGACGCAAATTTTCATGGGTGTTTCGCGAATTCATTCGCTGGCAGCGAATCGCGCAAATTCGCCGCAAATTCGCGCCTGGCGAATAAATTCACCCATCACTAGTGTCTGGTGAATTTATTCGCCCATTACTAATCCAAAAACATCCTCTTTATAAAAATCCTTATTTTCCTGTAACTACTAGCTAAAAGTCCTTAATCCCTCTGCAAGACTAAGGGGAATGGTGCATATGACATTTTTTCTCCTGCAGTTTGTCGCAATCAGGCCCTGATATGTGGTGAGGCCACAAAGGCATGGGCCTAGGGTGGCAATATTTTAGGGACAACATGCCTCCCAGCCGCATTGCGCACAGACGGCAAGCGCTAGGACTCTGAGGCCTCGGGTGCCGCAGATGGTAATCCAGCCCTAGTCACAATGACTCAAGACCAACAATATCATGGAATTCCTTGGTGTTTAGAGTTGGTGGCGGCTAGTGATTGGCTAATTTGTTCGCACCCTGAACAATTAGCAAAATAGCAAAAATTTGAGAATTACATAGAAGTCAATGGTCGTTTTTTCACGGCAACTTTTTCCAAGCTGCCAAAACTTTTTTCAATACATTGGAGGTATTTTTTCACAGCGAGAAATTCCACCCATCAATGATTAAAACACTGAAAATTGTACAATCAATGCCTTTGTAAGCTTTTTCATGCAATTAAGTGATTTGAGTAATAATGAGAAGGAAATGTCTGGCATTTCTTCTGTAATAAACAGTGGGACCCACGTCTCATTACCCTAAGAAATAACAACAAAAAGAGATATCCCATATCTCATCAAACAGCTACTATATCTTGATTTATTTCTCTTCAATACATTCAGCAAATTACTTTTAACTTTTTCTGTATTCATTAGTCTATTTCCTTTGGCTGATGAAACAGAAATATCCTGAACTACCGGGAATTTATTGTGCTGTTAAGACATTGCTCATATGTATGTTCAATAACCCTTGGAGCTTATAAGGCCTTAACAGCCCACCATATATTGAACGGTTAGAACTAAATGAGAAAGGGGAAGGTAAGTTTTGTGCCTGAAGCAGTGTTTAAATTATATTTCTAATGGAAGCTGTGACTCGAGACTATACATTATTATATCAGCTTCTGTGGTTACATTGTGGACCTCAAGAATTATGCAATGCTGTCTGCTAAATAATTAAAGCACCTAAGTATTGGATATATGCATAACGGTCTATGTATTCACAGAATTTATACGCTAAATATTTAATTACAATGGAATATCAGATTGAGCATTGGTGGTGAATATAATACTGTGAATTTCAAAAATATTTTTTTAGATTAAAAGTTAATCGGCTCTACTCATTTCAGCAAGTTACTGTAAAATCTGGCATACCTATATATTCAATACAAGAAAACACACCCGTGTGCAGTCTATTCTGAGAAATGTATGCCCGCAAGGAAAAAAAATACATCCATGTACACTTTATAACTAATGAGTTAAGCAGTATCATTAATGCATTAACTCAACGAGGGTTCTTTCTAGCTTTTCTAAAGACCTGGGGCACAGGTCTGCAACTGGGGCAAATGTATTATAAAATAGAATCTGTATTACCTTCAGTAGCAAAAGACCAGTACGACATGTGGCACAGTGTCAGCACAGTCACAATAAATAATCTGTAAAAATAGGAATATACATTTCAGATGGTTAAGTATACAGAATTGCATGCAGGACTTCCTCAAAAACATACAGATAAAAATCTAAGGGAAGCACACAAAAAGCACCCTATAGTATAATAAATGATAATAATAACCTATTATCAGAAATTCTTCACCCAAACATGTATGCCTAGCATTTTCAGTTTGCTGGGCAACTACAAAAGATATAACAGGTCACCTTTGGCATTTGCTAGGCACAAGGCAACAACATCTGTCGATGCAACCCAATGTGGGAAACCTATAGCTATATCTAGAGTGCCAATCAGTGCTTGAATTGGGAACAAAAAGGTGAAGGCATGGGGTGTGGCATGTGTAGCCCATGCCCACAGACAAAAGCCATGACGGAACGAAGCTGGCAGCACCCGTAGAGACCACACCCGCTTTGGTGGCCATGCTGACATGGTTTTATGGGATCTCTCTGTACAGACTATGAGCAAACTTAGGGGCTGTTCTTACTGAATTGTGCTTAGTACAGGGGAATACCTATGCTGTCATAGTTTTATGGGTTCTCTCTGTACAGACTATGAGCAAAATTTTAGATGTGGTCACGATTAGTAGTGGACAGCTTTATGCCATTAGACAAAAATACTGGCTATTGTGATGAATGAAACTGACATGTTTTGCTTTGTTGAAAAGTTTGTGAAACAGTGGAACAAAATTTGCTTTGCAGTGGAGTCAATGGGAAGGTGAAGGTGAAATGGTAAGCCCCCCAATCTTCTCACATTACATAGTAACATAGTAAGTAAGGTTGAAGAAAGACACACGTCCAGATTTTTTAATCTGCCTAACTACTAGTTGATCCAGAGGAAAGCAAAAAAAAAAAAACCCATCTGAAGCCTCTCCAATTTGCCTTAGAGGGGGATATATTCCTTCCTGACTCCAAAATGGCAATTGGACTAGTCCCTGGATCAACTTGTACTATGAGCTATTTCCCATAACCCTGTATTCCCTCACTTGCTAAAAGGCCATCCAACCCCTTCTTAAAGCTATCTAATGTATCAGCCTGTACAACTGATTCAGGGAGAGAATTCCACATCTTCACAGCTCTCACTGTAAAAAAAAACACCTTCCGAATATTTAGGCGGAACCTCTTTTCTTCTAATCGTAATGGGAGCTGGAAAGACCTACTGGTAAATAAAGCATTAGAGAGATTATTATATGATCCCCTTATATATTTGTACATAGTCATCATATCACCCCTTAAGTGCCTCTTCTCCAGCGTGAACATCCCCAATTTGGCCAATCTTTCCTCATAGCTAAGATTTTCAATACCTTTTACCAGCTTAGTTGCTCTTCTCTGTACCCTCTCTAATACAATAATGTCCTGTTTGAGTGACGGAGACCAAAACTGTACGGCATATTCTAGATGGGGCCTTACAAGTGCTCTATACAGTGGAAGAATGACCCCCTCCTCCCGTGACTCTATGCCCCTTTTAATACAGCTCAAGACCTTATTTGCCCTTGATGCTGCTGACTGGCATTGCTTGCTACAGCCAAGTTTATCATCTACAAAGACTCCAAGGTCCTTTTCCATAATGGATTTGCCTAGTGCAGTCCCATTAAGGATATAAGTGGCTTGGATATTTTTACATCCCAGGTGCATGACTTTACATTTATCAACATTGAATCTCATTTGCCACTTAGCTGCCCAGATTGCCAGTTTGTCAAGATCCTGTTACAAGGATGCCACATCCTGGATGGAATTAATTGGGCTGGATAATTTTGTGTCATCTGCAAACACTGATACATTACTTACAACACCCTCCCCTAAGTCATTAATGAACAAGTTAAATAAAAGTGGTCTTTTAGGTAACTATAAATACAATAAAATTCATGCAAGCAAAGGTCTCCTACTTTTTCCCATTATTGGCATAATATGGTCACTAGAATCTTCTAATGCCAACATCAGTTTACTTAATAGTTATCAGGCGTTTTGTCAAAGTGAACCCCATGTGCAAACAAGACGGTTGTAATGATAAAGAGCAGATTTATATAAACTTTGCACTGCATTTGTTATTACATTGAAACTCCCAGGATTCCCCAGTAAGCTGAATATGCCAGTTTTTGATAATTAAAGATTCTGAGTTTTATTTTTCAAATTCTATTTAGAAAAAAAACATTAAACCTGTTTCTGCAATGGCACACCATATGGTAACTGAGGAAATGGATAGATAAACTGATTAATATGCAACATTGGTCCTCAGATGAAACCCGTGTTCTTGTTGAAAATTATTTCTCACAAACTTAATTAAGCTGGAGATGCATATGTTTAAAGATCACATTTATCGTGGATAATGTTTATAGCTTTTTCAGCGCTTTTGCATTTAAACATTTCACTTTCAGTAAGTGATGATGCTATTTGTAAGAATGAAAAGTTGTGTTCTTTAAACAATGTGAAAGCCATCTGGAGTGATAACAGCATATTCCAATGCTAAATGTATCAGTGAAGATCGATGTAAACGTGGTTTTTAACCATTCATTAATAATGGATCTTGTTGGGCTTGTTTATCTAAAACCATAAAAATTGGAATTATTTTTTTGTACTGCAATTATACCTTATAGAACTAAAACACTTAGGGGGTTAATAATCAAAGGTGGAGTTTGTGAGGTTCGTGAGGGTGTTTTCAACCTTGAATAAACTCAAAACTTGGATGTTTGCTTCTTTATGAAAAAACCCAAAATGTAAAAAATAATGTAATCTGGGGGGAAAATTTGAATACTAGAATTGATCGAATTATTGGTGAAAAAAAAATTAAATAGCTCAAACTGAAAAAAAAACCCCAAAAATCATGTAAGCTAAAAACATCTTCCAATGGTTTAAGGGACCTCTGTCATTGACTTCTACATGACCTCGACAGGTTTAAGATGGAGTATTTTCGATTTCAAGCTTTTTGCAGCTTTGGGGCATAATAAAAAATTCAAGGTTTTTTTATCCCAAAAAAATCGAGTTTTACTGAATTTACCCTGAAAATGTTTTGGAAAAAGCACAACTCAACCTTCGATAAACAACCCCCACTTTTGCCTGTCTGCTGTATATTTTCTGGACTGAACTACTGACTATAGAATACTTATTAATACATATTAATACAGATTAATTCCTACAGAACCTAATCTGTTTTTACTGATCATGCCACTCCAATAAACAAATACCTGTATAAGGAGTAATTTATTTTTCCCCAGGGTGCAAGTACAAGAGGCATAGTAGCATACCCCTTAGTGCTCACTTACCAAACTATTGTGCCCCAGGGAATGCTTCTTTTTGGACCAAGAGCCAGATCAAAATCTATGTGGTGCAGGGAGAAGCATGGTGCAGTTAAGCCCTATATTTAACACAGGGTCCCATTGTGGGATGCACCTCCTGCTCCTTCCACACCTAAATGACGCAGGTAAAGGGCACCCCACTTTGATAGCATCAGTCACATTGCATAAAATTTTTTATATGTACATAGAGTATTTAGGATGAAACTGATGCACTAACTGTACGGACTGACCCAACTGAAGAAGCATTTAGGACAATAATACACAGTGTAATTCCAGGCACTGTATACCTCTGCTGGTGGACTAAAAAAAAGCTCATAATTGTTACCCATTGATCAGCAATCATGGTTTCTATTGGGTAAGGCATTAGTTGTTTGGAAATGCCTGTTACTGCATATTGTAGTATTGCCCTTAGTTTTACAATGCACCCTGGTCACATTTACTATCCCAAAACCCAGAACAGATGCCAAGATTCCAGTTCCGGCTCATGCTTCTGCCCATAACAACCATTTTCATGTTGGGAGGAATCCTTCACTACTTGGATGCCACCAGGACTTAAATTGAGAGAACCAACACAAGAGTTCTGAGAATGGGAACCGGAACGTGCGACAGGAGTAATGGGGTTAGAGCAAAGCGTAGTTGAGGAAACAGTCTGGGGACAATAACCTGTCGGACAGCGCAGTATAGAATCAGAATCCGGAATAATAGTCACTAAACGGGCAGTTATTGGTTCAGGCAGCAGACAGGAATAGTCGATGACTGACAAGGGTTTAGGAACTGTAAATGAAACCAAAATCGCACCTAGGGATTTTCTAACAATAGGCCTACATTGGGCAATGAAAAAATGGGCAAGGCACCTTTAAATATTTGAATTTTGCACCAAGCACAATGACATCAGATGCGGCAAGCCAAAGAAAAGAACGTTTGCACAGCTAAACAGAAGAACGCGGGTGTCCCCATGAGGAGGGTGGTGGGCGTTCCTGCCTCCCCACTAGACAACCAGGTATTACATTAGCTTGTTCAGTTAAAAATTAAATTTTAGGACATGGAAAAACTCTCCTTGTCACATACATAACTAAAGGCTAATTTAGGGGCCGATTCACTAAATTCGAGTGAAGGATTCGAAGTAAAAAAACTTTGAATTTCTAAGTATTTTTTGGGCTACTTCGACCATCGACTACAACTTGCACGGCTGCACCCCTCCTCTGGAACGCTCTCCCACGGTCTGTCCGACTTTCTCCCACCCTTTCTACTTTCAAAAAATCTCTGAAAACGCACTTCTTTCGAGAAGCCTACCCTCACTCCGCTTAACTACCAAACGCAACACCACATACAATACCACATTTCTCACCCACTTACTTCGATCTTGCCCACTCCCACACCTTGTGTATTACTCCCTCCCCTTTAGACTGTATGCATATGCATAGGGCCTTCCTCACCTTTTTGTACCTGTATTGATTGTGATGTCTGTTACTCCATATATTCTATATATGTAATTTGTGTGATGTAGTTGTATAATCACATTTACTTTACAGTGCTGCGCAATATGTTGGCGCTATATAAATACATGTTAATAATAATAATAATAACTTTGAATCGAAGGATTCAAACTAAAAATCGTTCGACTATTCGACCATTCGATAGTCGAAGTACTGTCTCTTTAAAAAAAACTTCAACCCCCTATTTTGGCAGCTAAAAGCTACCAAAGTCAATGTTAGCCTATGGGGACCTTCCCCATAGGTTTCCTAAGTTTTTTTGATCGAAGTATATTCCTTCGATCGTTGGATTAAAATCCTTCAAATCGTTTGATTCGAAGGATTTTATCGTTCGATCGAAGGAATAATCGCAGGAATGATAATCCTTTGATCGTATGATTGCAGAATTTGCGCTAAATCCTTCGACTTCGAAGTCGAAGGATTTCAATTCCTAGTCGAATATCGAGGGTTAATTAACCCTCGATATTCGACCCTTAATGAATCAGCCCCTAAGTGTATTAAATATGTATTCATTTCAAAGGGTTGATCTAGCACCCGTACCACCTTGTCTAAATATATATGAAAAAAAATATTACAAAACAAAAATTGCAATGCAGTTTTTTTCCAACTCTCTTGATTTCAGGTTCACATATTTTATAAATTGCAAAACTGATCATTATGGTGCATTTCAAGACTAATGCTGCACATATAGAAACATTTATTTAAACTTCTAACATATTTATTTATTTTTAAACATGAAAATACAGAATATGCCAAATATTTTTTTCTTAATATTATCCCCACCGAGCACTTGCATTTGATTTTCCTTGTATGTAAAAGCTTCTAATGTATTCCAGAACCATTAACAATAGATTTCATAAAATATTCATCACCTTATACATTATATTGAATCATCAGAAGAACCCCATTTATAAAAGTACATCTGTTTGCAGTAGACTGTGCGTGCTGTTGTTTGGAGACTGTGTTTGTTGCTAAGAAACGGCAGAAAAGCAAATCCCTAAGTGAGTTGTATGCTTAGACACACCTGCCTGCATACCAGTTATTTATTTAACTAAAAAGCTGTCTTGTTTAAATTGTTAGCTTTGATATGAAGAAAGAAAATTGCCCTTGCATTTTAAATATGTTCTAAATTGTATTATGCATTTTAATATATGAATATAGGGATCTTTATCAAATTATGAAGGCTAATTTATATGTATAGATGCAAGTGCTGCTTTGGGGCACTTCTCTCTATTTGTGTCTTTGCTTTTACAAGGCATAGTAAATAGCAGAAGGCAGCATTGCAAACTAATATCTCCAATCAGCACAACCAATTCATAGCAACTTAAAGCCTTTGTTGAAAACTCTGCAAACGTTTCCGGGTCAAACCCACCCTTCCTCATTTGGCCTTGTATTTATTGCATGCCATGAGCAGGAGTTGCTGCAGGATGACATGTTTCATGATGGAGGCCCATTTATCAAAGGTCAAATTTGGAATTCATGTGATTTTTTTTTAATTCAAATATACTGTACTTACAATTCAACTTCAAATATCAAAGTTAAAGGATTTTAATCCATCGATCGAACGATTTTCCTTCGATCAGAAATTGCTTAGAAAGCTTATGGGGAAGGTCCCCATAGGCTAATATTGGTGCTCGGTAGGTTTTAAAGAGACAGTGCTTCGACTATCGAATGGTCGAATAGTCGAATGATTTATAGTTCGAAACGTTCGATTCGAAGTCGAACTCATAGTCGAAGTACCCAAAAAAACCTTCGAAATTCGAAGTTTTTTTACTTTGAATCCTTCACTTGAGCTTAGTAAATGTGGTCCTTAATGTACGAGGATTACATTTTCTAGTCATACTGAGCAGTCACTAAATTCAGACAAACATTGTGCCTTATAGGAAAGGAACATAAATAGATGAATAGGAGCAGGCATCTAGCATAAAGGAATAATGTAATGAATGTCATACATGAGAGAAAATGCACCATAAAGATATTATATAATATGTAATATTTGAGAATAGTGTAATTTTAGACCTGCTTCAAGGTAGAATCGGTTTTGTTGAAAAATAATTACCGCAGATTAGTGCAAACCATAAAATGTGCAGTCTTTATTTTGGGAGATGGGTTACTAAATAGTTTCATGGGTTTGCAAAACGTATATCAAATTTACACGAAGTAATAATTATTCACAATACACATTTTTATAATAAGCTACTTTTATTACATATTCCCCCCCCCCCCCCCAATATTTATGCAGCAAATGCCCAACATTTTGGTATGTTTGGCCTTTCTTTAGGACCAATATTTATAATAATGAAATACAGAAAGATTAAATTATGATCACAAGTGCAGTGTGCAAAGTGCAATTTCAGGTCCATGTTATTTCCCCCCATAATTCCAGTGCAAGGGGAAGATGAACCTGACAGAACTGCATTTATTAGGACCGTATTGGCACAAAGGCATGGAGTGCCTTTGGGCACAAGTACCTTTAATGAATAGGGTCAGTTTGTGCAAAAACTGCTGCAAATTTATGCAACTGCACTTGTACTTCATATATTCTCTTTATAAAAACACCCCTTCCATTCACATTTTGACATTTTGATATTAATAGTATACATTTTATACTTTATTACAGCAGTAATATGTAACATCATGCATAAAAACAACATGCTAATGAAGAATGCTATAACAGTAGTGGTATCTCACAAATTTGTTTAAAGGACATCAGATCGGCAATGGAAATAATAGGGTATAATTTTCATCATGCTGAGTTAAACAACTCAACCCTTGTTTACCTGCAATATTGATGTCATAAAGTGTAAGACTGCAACTGAACTTCATGTGACTGTTTGCAGACAGCCACCTGTATGTTATAGATACCAATCCCAGTGGAGGTCAAACAAATGTTTGACTTCCAGTGGTAAATGGTCTACGCTCCATAGTGAAAACTAAAAAAGAAAAAAATTTCATTAAAATGTTTAGCTTCTGCCTGATTAATGATACAAATGATACAATTGATACAAAATATGAATTCTTCAATAACAGTATGAGCGCATTTTTCCACCAAGGAGGACCTGAAAGGAACAGCTCCTCAAAGCAAGTGTCTAGAATGTCCTTCCATTCATGATCCATCCATGTTCTCCTTAATGCCTTGCTTACAAGTGCTCACAGTCCATAAGAGTAAGCAAAATTAGGGCATTTGAGCAAGTACCTTTGTTAATAGTATTCAAGCACATGCTAAAACTATTTCCCTCTCAGTGCTCATTTTCATAAATTAAGTTTTTAGGGTAGTTTAGACACTATGATATTTTTCTCTATATTTTTGCTGTTTGTCTGAAATGAAACGTAGGTTATAGTTTTAAAAAAAAATCACACTAGTACAGTAATGATGTGATTTTAATTTAACGATTAAACATAAGATGGCAGTAGTGCAGTAACTAATGAGGCTTTTTTATATGATGCTTATTTTAATTCATAATAAAGCATGTAAAAAAATAATTACCAAAGTTATTTGTGAATATAATTCAAAAAACCCTTTTAAGATTACCTAACTGCACCCTGACAACATAAAACACAGCTATCTTTAGCAAAGTAAAAACATTAAAATATAATAGGATAAATAAAACTTTAAAAAGTTAGCTAGCAATGTTACACATTAGGCGTAATTTGCAATGCAGAAAAGAGCAAAACATGTTGCAAACAGCCTTTTTTGCATTGTATGAATTTCCTTTGTTTCCGTGTTTCGAAATTTGTAGCTGCCCCCTTGAATAGAATACTGCAAAATCAGCACTCTATCCAAGAGGGGTTAACATGGGCAGCACATATGCAGTCCCTACCCCTTAAGTGCCACCTAACATGTTCCTCATTCAGATCAAGACCTATATACCCCCATCTTTAGACTTACAGTACAGTGCTCAAAATTTACAATATACAGTATATGTAATTGAGAATTAATTCAGATTTACATTACATGGCAGTTCAGAAACCAGTGCACTATGCACGAGGATTTAGTATCCGTCCTGTTGCCTCAGCTTTTATGACAGATGAACCATTTTGTGCTTGGCAACTGCTGCCAAGGGCGTCACTAATTCAAATGATGGCTTAATAACATTCAAAATGGTGAGCTTCTATGGACAACTTTTAAGACCGGGAACATTACTGTTATAGGGCTGAATATCTCTGCTGGTATAGTATATACACTCTATAAATTACAGCATTTCTAACCATATTAATTTTTAGGGTTTAGTTCACATGTAAGCGTTATTTTAATATTAGTTTAACCTGGCTTGCCCATTCCAAATATATCTAAATAATTATATCATAACTTCAAATAATGCAACATTGGTAATGACACTATTAAAACTGTTGGTTAAAGGTTACTAGAAGTTATTGTGCTATCATTTTATTCCAACAGCATGATGGTATACATACGTAGATGGATTCATTTGATGCATTTTCTTAATGAATTTTATTTTTCTTTCACAAGTATTGCAGGTGTTAATATTTTTTCCAGTAATGGGGAGTGATTAACAGTGAGGGTAGCAGTTGCCTGCTGTATATGAGCAACACCAGTAGTTCTGTGAAAATAGAACTAAATAGAAAATAAGAAAAAAACGAAGTTCTATAAGAAGTTTTCTGGCATTAGTGCTAGATGTTCAGTATACAGAATTTTTTAGGGATGGTGCAATGTTCTTTTGGAGGATTCTATTTATAATAAGGAGCCAAATGTGCTCTTGCATGCAGTGACATGATTGTGCCAACTAACATTTTCCAGCAGAATTTCAGATATCCTTTAAGTACCCTCAAATCAAGTCAAGATGAGCAAGTACAAGAGGGTTGCTAAGGTCCTGGTTATTTTGGAACATATTGATATACAGGTATGAGATCCACTATCCAGAAAGCTCAGAATTTTACTCCATTTTATTTATCTTTTCCTTTTTCAGGGTGATAGGCTGAAAAATAGCATACTTTTTGGGGGGTAACCCGCTTCCCCCCTACATTTCCATTTCCAACATATGGCACATCAACTACAGTATACACTGGGCTCATGTGTAGGGCAATATAACAACATTATTTTAATTTATTAAGGTTTCCCGGGCTTGTGTAGTGTAATGCATTTGATGCAACATATATGCCCATTGAACTTTAACTTCTCGCCACATGCAAAGTAGGCAACGTATCGCAGCTTCACGCAGTAATGCTAGTTCAACTTTGCTAGCATTTGGCGCCCTTAATGCAACTTCGGATTTTAGTGAATTAGCGTTGTACTGGTGAATCTACGCCTGGTGAAGTGTTGCACTGTGAGAGAAGCCATGGCTGGCAAATTTTCGGAGGTTAGTGAATTTGCCCCTAGGCTGTTATGTAGTAAAAGGTGCAAATTTAGCTACTGGTCTAATCAGCATGTTGCATTTATTGGTCACCTGAACATAGTGCTGGGCCAAAACCTTAGGGTGTTCTAGGCAAGTCATGGCTGTCATCCATCCCCCCACCTGCTCTCACTACTCGCTACCTCTCTTCACACAACTCTCACACTTTTGCCACTCCTTCTACTGACAACTTTCTACTTGTTCCTCTTTCTACCTGACAACTTTCTACACTTAATTTAATGTCAGGTATCACGTTGAGTCCGAAGATATTAGCCTCTCCCACGCTTCCTACTGAGCTACGCCCCGGAAATGAGACAGAGCGATCCCAGCTAAAGAATAGCAGTAGTGCTTAATGGCCAGCGCAAGCCGTGTCATACACAGGAGAATCAGAAGCCATGTGTCAATCCAAGGGGAGTTCCACAAAGAATTGTCAAGAAGCAAACCAGAATCAGAATCACAGAATATCGCTTAGTGTCAGACAATCACCTCGCATTGAGTCTAGGCCTCTGCGTTTCTTTAGCTGAGGGCGCTTGTGCGCGCCAGAACGTGCGCGTGCATCAGAACGTTTCCGTCTGTCAGAAAGTGCATGAGCATCGGGCGCATGCGTCGGTACGCCCCCTTGAACGTGTGCCAGTGTCGGATCGTGAATGTGCGTGCTGATGCTGCAATGCAGGATCCTAACATTATTCCCCCTGAATACGCAACCTCCGGGTGCATGAGTGCAGGTGCAGGTTTTTCAGGATGAGATTTGTAAAATATTTCCATGAGTCGAGGAGCATGTATGTTACTCACGAGTTCCCAGAAATTCTCTTCAGGAGAGAACCTCCACTGGATCAGATACTGTAACCAACCCCTTCAAAATCTGGAGTCCAGAATAGCTTCTACTTCAAATTCTTCCATACCTTTAATAGAAACAAGAGCAGGAGGACTAGACTCTCTGCCAGGAAAGACGTTCTTGACCACAGGTTTTAGCAAGGCCGCATGAAACACAGGATGGATCTTATAAGTAGCAGGCAATTTCAGTGGCAGAAGTTTACTCCAATTATCTTGAAGGAAGGATGAAAAACAACGAAGATATTGTGCCAACGTTTGGTTGGTTCTTTCAGTATGCATGTTTGACTAAGGATGGAACGCTGTAAAAAATGCAGACTTAATGTTTAAAGCTTTACAAGGTGCTCTCAAAAACTTAGATGTAAATTGTACTCCTCGATCCGACACAATTTCGTCAGGAACTCCTCCTTAATAAATACATCAGCCATGGGAGAAGCAAATGGAATTTCGGGAAGGGGAATGAAATGTGCCATCTTCGAAAGTCAATCTATAACTACACATACTGTGTTATATCCTTGCGAGGAAGGAAGAATGACAATGAAATCAACAGAGATGGAACCCCAAAGTCGATTAGGAACCAGCAAGGGACGAAGTAACCCCAAAGGTTTAACATGTGGATCTTTAAAACGGGCACATGTCTCACATGAGGACACATAATCTTTACAGTCTTAGCCATCTGTGGCCAAAAAAGGATGGTCATGGACCAATTGTAAGGTCTCTAATCGAAGAGGTTCAGGAATAAAAATGTTATTATTCAGAGTATAACCCATCACGGACTTGAAGATCCTCAGGCAACGGTACAGAGGAAGATGCTTTCTTTACTTTGGAAATTACTTTGGAAATTAGCTCACTCTGTAGTAAAAAAAATTCTGGGTTTGTCATTTATATATAAACGTTAGAGGATGTCAGCTTTCTTATTTTTGCAACCAAGCCTGTACTTAATGTGGAAATTAAAACAAGAAATGAATAGAACCCACCTCGCCTGTCTAGGCCTAAGATGTTTGGCGATCCGCAGATATGCTAGGTTTTTATGATCAGAAAAAATTATAATTGGATGGAGAGCCCCTTCTAATAGATGACGCCATTCCTCAAAATCTGCTTTAATAGCCAAATGTTCTCTGTCAGATACATTGTAGTTTCTCTCAGAAAGAGAGAGTTTCTTGGGAAAAAAAGCCACAGGAAGAAGAGAATTTTTATTCCCAGTTCTTTGAGACAGAATTGCTCCAGTGGCAGTTTCAGAAGCGTGCACCTCTAAAACGTATGGTAGTGTTGGATTAGGATGTTTAAGAACAGAAGCAGATATAAATAATTATTTTAGTTGATCAAAGGCTACTTGTGCTTGTGAAGACCATTGAAAATGTTTAGTAGAACTGGTTAGATCGGAAATGGGTGAGATAATCTTCAAAAAACATTTAATACATTTCCGGTAGAAGTTTGTGCCTTCTGGGATGAAGTGACAGGCCAATTAAGGATAGTAGATACCTTCTTCTTGTCCATACACACGCCATCAGAGGAGATTACAAAACACAAAAATTCAACAGTGGAAGAACGAGCGCAAGCATCGGGCACGTGCGTCAATACGCCCGCTTGAACCTGCACCAGTACCAGTGTCGGATCGTGTCCTCGTGAATGTGCACGCTGATGCTGCAATGCAGGATCCTGACATTTAGGAGCACATTTACTAAGGGTCAAAGTGAATTTTCGAATTTCAAAAACTTTGAATTTCGAAGATACTTCGACCATCGAATAGGCCAAATTCAACTTCGATTTGAAGTTAAAAACTTCGACTTCGAAAAAAGAAGTACTGTCTCTTTAAAAAAGTTAGACTTCGACACTTCGCCAATCTTAAACCTGCCGAATCGCTGTTTAGCCTATGGGGGACTTCCTATAACCTGTCTTGAGTGTTTGGGCAAGTTTTGAGAAATCAAAGGATTTTTGGTAAAATTGTAAGATCGTATGATTAAATCGGTTGAATTGTTCGATTCAAAGGAATTCATTGTACGATCGTAGGATTTTAAAAATGCTTCAACTTAGATTTTGAATGTCAAACTACCCTATTTGATGGTCGAATTTCGAATGATAAGGGATTAGGGATACGTAGGTAATATTTTTTATGTATCCAAACCAATAATTCAGTTCATAGGATGAAATTAACTGGATCAGCATTCTAACAAGTATCTCCACATTAGATTGCATTACTACAACTGAAACTTTCTCCCACTAACATTAGCTCCAAACAGTTGAAATATTCTTCCATTTCTCTTTTACCCTGTCAAGAAATATGACTGATTCAACTTTCCCTGAAATAGTTTTTATTATCTACCCTGTGTATTTTAGTAGAAGGAAATCAATGGGCCAATGAAATCATGTGCATGTGTCTCAAACATTCACGTTTGTCTGCAGTATATCAAAGCATAATAATATATTAAAACTGTGTATTAAAACCAATTTCTATGCACTCGTATACATGCAGCCAAAACATCAAGCACTGGAATTGCATAAAGTTTTAGCCAACCTCAACTAATACAGTAGTTCCTTACCCTCCCAGCCTCACGGGGCATTGCTTTGAAAAATCTCTGTAATCAGGTTGCATATTCTGAGCATTTATTATATTTAACAGTTTTTATATCTTGGATCTGGCCATGTCCATAGTTTAACAATACACATTATTGTAGAATAACTTATAAATAATTCACTTTGCATACTTCATGATGTAGCAGTTGATATATACAGTAGGTTTTATGGGGTCCAGAAGCTCTTACATTATGGGACATATTTATCAAGGATTGAATTTCGAATTGAAAAAACTTTGAAATTCGATTTCAAAAAGACCAACCGAAGTTGAAGGTTTTTTTTGGGTCGAAGAGGCCAAATTCTAATCGTATGATTGAAAGAATAGCACATTCGATCTAATTCAATTCAAAATCCCCCCCCCCAGGCTAAAACAGCACTTCGGCAGGCTTTAGATGGCGAATGGTCGAAGTTGAAGTTTAAAGAGACAGTACATGATAAATTTTGATATTCGAATTTAAGTTTTTTTCAAATTCGAATCAAATTTTGACTATTCCCTAGTCGAAGTACATAAAAAATAGCTCAAAATTCTAAGTTTTAAACTTCGAAAATTCACCTCGACCTTTGATAAATCTGGCCCTAACAGTTGTAGAGATTCCAATATGTTTTAATCATGGCATATGGGATAAATCCCCGGTGTTAAATAATGTTTTTCTTGTATTAAACTTAATAGATTTTGAACAGTGTTAAATAAAGGTCAGAAAGTGGTTTGCTTTTAAACAGGTAACAAGTAAATGCTCCCTGCTCATTGGTTGATATAGGTTGCTAGACATTTTCCCTTGGCACTGAAATTGATTGTACTGCAAGAAATTATATTTTGTATTATAAATTATTGGGAGTAAGTTAAAGGTTTAATACAACTACAGCTGTTGATCAGTATTGTATACAAAATGAAGCCAATAGGGTGTATTTTTAATAGGATGCTGGTTAAGGAATCTGTGATTGATTATAGTGAAAGGGTTTATTGGCAGTCAACAGAAGTGACTAATGAAGTCCTTTTCGTTATGTAAGCTTCATCATTAACGTTATTGGTCACACACCTAACCTCAATCACATACAATGTCTTTAATGTAATATATATTTATATATAACAGTCTGAGGTCTAATGTTAAAAGAAAAAAATATTCTTTTAACTAAAGATTTGTCAGATGTTTTTCATATTCCCTTGTGTTCAGTTTTTGGCAGCCATGTAAATGAAATATGTATCAGTATATAGGACCTCTTTAAAATTTTAAAATCTCAAATTTAACGGTTAAGATGGACTGTTAAAAGGTAAAATATCCACACGAGCCATCTTAAATTAGCATAGCTGGAAATATACATATAGGCAGATGAATGAAATTAATATATAGACAATAGAAATATATACAACTGAGATATATATAGATAGATAGATACTGTAGATAGATACTATAGATAGATAGATAGATAGATAGATAGATGATAGAGCATCTGAATCCGGCTCACTAATACCATTATATCTCATTTACAAATCCTTGTTGCTGTGACAACACAACAAGAAAATCTAAAGAGGGTTTAGAAGGAGCTAAAAATAAAGGTGTTGTTAATCAGTGTTACCATAACTTCTGCTATTTGTGACACAGTAAGAGATGAACCATACAATTCGTTGTGCTAAAATTAAAGGCAATTTTATAAAAAAAAATGCAATAAAGAATAAAAAGATGCAGCTCTCGAAAACTTAAAATATAAATGCTACCAGAAAATCAAATACAATGTCTTTTATGTAATATATATGTGCAGGCATGACAACATCACATTGTACATACAACACCTTGTAAAGCATGGGTTGGCTTGGCAATTTCAATCATTACATCCTGAGTGCTGTATAGCCAATGATCTCTTTACATTGCTTTCAGCAGAGGGAGCATCACTGTCCTGAATTTGCTCATATATTCTTGCATGCTTATGCTCTGATGTAATAAAGCTGGCACAGACACGGCGTTTGTGTTCTTCCCCATATTCCTGTTTTCTTTAAAGGAATTGTTCAGTGTAAAAATAAAAACTGGGTAAATAGATAAGCTATGCAAAATAAAAAGTGTTTTCAATATAGTTAGTTAGCCAAAAATTACTATAAAGTCTGGAGTAGGGATGTCGCGGACTGTTCGCCGGCGAACTTGTTCGCGCGAACATCGGCTGTTCGCGTCCGCTGCAAGTTCGCGAACGTTGCGCGACGTTCGCCAATAGGCGTTCGCGTCAAAATCGTTCGACCATTCGACCATTCGAGCGCTAAAATCGAAGGATTTTCGTTCGAATCGAACGATCGAAGCATTGGATCGAATGAAATCATTCGATCCAATGGCTTCGATCGTTCGACTCGAACGAAAATCGTTCGATTGAACGATTACAATCCTTCGATCGTTCGAATCGAACGATTTTCGGATGATCGAAGTTTGCGAACAGTTCGCGAACTGTTCGCAAATTTTGCCGGTGTTCGCGAACAGCGTTCGCGAACACATCGGCGGCGGTTCGCTACATCCCTAGTCTGGAGTGACTGTATGTGTAACATAATAGCCAGAACACTCCCACTTCCAGCTCTCTTGGCTTCCACTGATTGGTTAGCAGGCAGTAACCAATCAGTTCCTTGATGGGGGGCCACATGGGTCATAACTGTTTGCTTTTGAATCTGACCTGCATGCTAAGGATCAAGTTTAAACTCACTGAACATTTATGTCCCATGTGGCTCTCCTTAGTCTCTGACTTACTCCGAGTTAGAGAACTGAAAAGCAGGAAGTTGGGTTCTGTTCTATGTTACACATCCAGTCACTCCAGCCTTTGTAGATGACATTTCTGGCTAACTAACTATATTAGAAACATTTTTTACTAAACACAGCCTATTTAACCTTTACTTGTAAGGGGGGCCCTTTCACCAATGCTTTTTAAATAATATTCTTTGGGGCCCCAATTTTTTTTAACTTGTAAGGGGGGACCTGGCGCCAATGTTTTTTTAAAAGACATTCTTTGGGGCCCCAATTTTTTTAACTTGTAAGGGGGGCCCTGGCGCCACTGTTTTTTTAAAAAAATGTTCTTTGGGGGCCCCAATTTTTTTTAACTTCTAAGGGGGCCCTGGCACCAATGCTTTTTAAAAAAAACTTTTATGGGGGGCCCTGGCACCAATATTTTTTTTTAACTTATAGGGGGGGCCCTAGTCGCTAATAGCTTTTTATAACTTGAGTGTGGGGGGGTTACCTTTTTTAGCGCTGATGTCTGTGTGGTCTTTTAACTATGATGTGGAGTGGGTGGGATCTGGAGCGGGGCTTGGAGGCTGGGGCCCAGGGGGCCCAAAAATTTTGTTGTACGGGACCATGTGATTTCTAACAGCGGCCCAGCATATGTCTATGAGCATTTTTTGTGGTGACCCTTCACCATCAGCCTATATTTTGTTGTGTTGTTGCTGCTATTTAACAGGTTCTGGAAAATGCTTCAATGCACTTTAATGCAAAGTTATGTTATGGCATATACTAATTTAACATTACTATAACAATTGCTCAGTAGAGTCAACATTGTAGCTATGATATATCATAACACTTTACATGTATTGTTTACAGTGGTAACCTAGCAGAAATAATGTTACTCAAATAGCATATAACACAGGTTAACAAAGTAAAATTGTATGCACATATAAATAAACATATAGAAGCAAAAAATATAACATATTTTATAAGCAGGGTAAAAAATATCATTAGTTGTAGCTCTCTGACAAATTGGGAGTTAATTTATTTAGTAATGAAGAAGTATGGCCCTATTATAAAAACACAGTAGTTCAGTTATGTTAGCAACTATTTTGTGAGGAAAGCAGAACAGTCTAAAGATTTGCAGTTTGCTGACTTAGGGTGAATTAACACAGTTCCATATTAGCAGAAGTATAGCACTTATGTGAACATTTAAGACAGCAATTGTTTGCTATGATGAGAGAATAAACACAGTTCAGCAATGTAAAAGTATAGCACTTATGTAAACAACATTTCACTTATTCCATCTAATTTTCTGAGTAGAGTTGAACAATTCACCAATTGCAGTTTACTTGCTTCTGTAAGACCATATATAGTTTGCAGATTATAGGGTTATGAATAGATTTAAACAGTTTTGCAATCAGATGTAAATTTTATGGGCAGAATAAGCAGTTCACAGGACAATAGACTTACAAGTACCCCTGCATTTACAGTATAGGATCTATTATCTGGAATGCATGGGATCTGGGGTGTTCTGGATAAGGAATATTTCCATCCCTATGGATGACCATACCAAGTCTTAAAAAAATATTACATTTTAAATAAACAATTATTAAATAAACACAATAAAGTGTTTCCAAATAAGGGATAACAAACAATGGAAAGTTGTGCTCACCACTATTTTTTAAAACCATTAGGCGGCGGGGCAATGAGGGTGTGACCACAAAATACATATAGTCAACTACAAGAAGTCCTCTGCACTCAACCCATTATCAATATATTTAAGACAGCGACATTTTGTGCATACTGCTACTAAAAATGCCTTACCCTTTAAACAACACAGGGATTGTTTGTCCATATATTGCAATATATTTAAGCTGGTCAACTACGTCAAGGTCATCCCATATCTGGCCAGTCCTACGCTTAATTTTCATCTGATTCATTAAGAATTCAATTGCTTACTTATACATTTTACAAAGGGACTAAGTTTTACCTGCAACTTACTAGCTGCTTTCAAAGTAAAACTCCCAAACTTGGCTGCCCAAATAAGGGATCCCATAGCTGAATATTATAACAACACTAGTATTGCTCCATTGTATAGAAAAGGGCATCTAACACATTTAAGATAACCATATAACATGTATTCAGTGATTCTGATGAAACTTTTAATTAGTGGATATTTTTTCATCCCTTGTTCATGCCTTTTAAGTCATGCCTTTTAAGTCATGCCTTTTAAGTTCATGAACTATAGGCGACAAAAGTTTCTAGGACACATGCGCCTTATGAATCTTAAAGAAACCATCCAGTATGAACCCACAGAGGGCACAGACTTGGATGAGGACAGAAGTAAGAAAGAGGAGGCTTATGTTGAGTTAATTAAATTTTTGGATGATAAAAGTCTGTTTCTGTTTATGTGAGAAGCAGCTGATGATGGAACGAAAGTGCTTCAAATCCTGAGAAACCACTATGCTGGCAAAAGTAAGCCACAAATAATTAGCTTATACAAAGAGTTAACATCTCTTCAGAAAGCTGCTAAAGAAAGTGTCACAGACTATATAATATTTGCATTGAATTTGGACTATTCCCTAATCGTAGTACACAAAAAAATAGCGTTGAAATTTGAATTTTTTTCATTTGAAAATTCACCTCGATCTTTGATGGATGGCCAATTACAATTGTGGGGTATGTCTAATTCCTGCTAATTGAACTTACTGCTCCTAGCTTTCTGCATCTCAACATCCAACTCTGCTGCAAATCTTTGTATTACCATTGCCAATTATTCAATTGTGGGGTATGTCTAATTCCTGCTAATTGAACTTACTGCTCCTAGCTTTCTGCATCTCAACATCCAACTCTGCTGCAAATCTTTGTATTACCATTGCCAATTATTCAATTGTGGGGTAGGTGTTAAAATGCATCAGCTTACGTTTATCTAGCAATTGTTGCTTGCTTTAGTGAATAGTTTGGTATGTCCATTTTATTGCTATTGATGTCTGTTAGATGACCAGACTCAGAGATTCTTCTGTCTTTAACTTGTCTTAATTAATCAATTGCTGGCCCTCACCCATGTGACCCTCTTGCTGTATATCAGGACATTCATTCTAGGGGAAGCATAGCAGGGGTGAGCATGGCAGGAGAGCCATGGCAGCTTTAACAACTTAAGTCCATCAAGTTAAAGTACAGAAAGTTTAAGTACAACATATAGAGTTAGACAGAGTTGGATCAGAGTTGGACTGGAATCTCCAAACAAACACTGGACATCACTGCTCATCAAACTCTGCTATCAACAAGATAAGCCGGATTATACTGTCTAACTATGTTTAATTTGATTGCCTTCTTTTTCTCTCTCTCCTCTATACTTCTGCATATATCCTCTGCACTTCAACATCCATCAAACTATCCTGAAATTGAAATCTCCTCTTCGCTGCTCCCATCACCCTCTCTCAATCTAAGCACACTATCTTGTATTGTTAAATCTATTATCCCCTCTCATCCCATCAAACAATACACTGCTCGCACTGTCAAATCTAGGTCACACCTTGTCTCACTCTCATTATTACTGTTACTTGCAGCTGGGGATATCTCCCCAAACCCTGGTCCAACTCACTCATTTGTACCGTCACTTATTCCTACTCTCAGGCATTCAACAAGGTCTTTTCCAGTCTCTCAGACTTTACGCACTTCTAATATTGCTAACCTAATTCACATAAAACCAACACCCTCCCCGCCTTTCTCATGTGCCCTCTGGAATGCACGGTCAATCTGCAATAAACTAACAGCAGTCCATGACCTCTTTATAGCTAAATCCCTTCACCTTCTTGCAATCACTGAAACATGGCTCTCCCCCTCAGATACTGCTTCACCTGCTGCCCTCTGCTATGGAGGCTTCTCACTTACTCACACTCCTAGAGCGGATGGCCGTCATGGCGGTGGGGTGGGATTTCTTCTCTCCCCCAAATGTAGGTTTCAAAATCTAACTACACCGACTTCTCTCTCCTTCACTTCTTTTGAAGTCCACAGCATACGTTTGTTTTCTCCAATCTCTCTGCGTGTTGCTGTCATATATCGCCCCCCAAGTCCCTACTCCACCTTCTTGGATCACTTTGCTGCCTGGCTTCCATACTTTCTCTCCAGTGAGACACCTGCTCTCATTTTAGGGAACTTCAACATCCCCATTGACAACTCTGATTCTGCTGCCACCTCTAAACTTCTCTCTCTAACAGCTTCTTTTGGTCTCTCTCAGTGGACCGACTCACCTACCCACATCGAGGGTCATGCTCTTGACCTTATATTCTGCCACTCATGCTGCCCATACAACTTAATTAACTCTCCCTACCCTCTGTCTGACCATCATCTACTCTCCTTTCAGATACTGCTTTCACCTGCACCTTCACAACCATCTCTCTCTACCCACACGTACAGAAACCTTAATGCCTTTGAACCACAACAATTATCAACAGTATCAGCACAATCCATATCTCATATTAATACTCTCTCCTGTCCCAATATCGCAGCTTCTATCTACAACGATGTCCTTTCAACAGCACTTGACTCCCTTGCACCTTCTACCACCCGTCACAGCCGGCCAGCTAAACCCCAACCCTGGCACACTAGTGTAACACGGTACCTCAGAAGATGTAGAAGATCAGCTGAGCGACAGTGGAGAAAGTCACGAACTGATCCTGACTTCATCCACTTCAAATTCATGCTCTCCTGCTATAACCGAGCTCTTTCATTAGCCAAAGAACAATACTTCTCTTATCTAATATCTACTATGTCCTCCAAACCACAGCAGCTGTTTGCCACATTTAACTCACTCCTATGCCCCCTCCACCACCTCCACCTATTAATGTTACCGCCCAAGACCTTGCTCATTTCTTTAATGAAAAAATCGATCTCATTAGGCTGAGCATAGCGTCCGACAAAAATCTCAGACCAACGTGCAGTCCACTCACATCTACTTTGCACTCCTTCACCCCTGCAACTCTAGATGAAGTTAGCAAACTTCTAGCCAGCTCAAAACCCACCACCTGCTCCCTTGACCCCATACCCTCTCGCCTTCTCCACCCAATCTCTGACACACTCTCTCCTGCACTTACCCACTTATTCAATCTTTCAGTCTCTACTGGTACCTTTCCATCATTATACAAACAAGCACTAATCACTCCTATCCTCAAAAAACCTTCCCTTGATCCCAGCTCTCCCACTAACTATCGACCGGTCTCCCTTCTTCCATTCGCATCCAAATTACTAGAAAGGCTTGTTTACAAATGCCTGATCCAGCATCTCACTCACAACTCCCTCCTCGACCCCCTGCAATCTGGCTTCCGCCCATCACACTCGACTGAAACTGCACTCACCAAAGTAACCAATGATCTTCTATTGGCAAAGTCTAAAGGTCATTATTCCATTCTAATCCTTCTAGATCTCTCTGCAGCCTTTGATACAGTTGACCACACACTCCTCCTTGACATTCTACACTCATCTGGCATTCGGGACACTGCTCTTTCATGGTTTACATCTTATCTGTCTGACCGTTCCTTTAAAGTTTCCTTCTCTAACTCTACTTCTACTACTTTCCCACTCTCTGTTGGAGTTCCTCAAGGCTCTGTTCTTGGCCCCCTGCTGTTCTTGCTCTATACAACTTCACTAGGAAAACTCATTCAGTCATTTGGACTTCAGTATCACCTTTATGCTGATGACACCCAACTCTACTTGTCTACTCCTGATCTTTCTAACTCTGTCCTTTCCCAAGTCACAGACTGTCTCTCTGCTGTCTCCTCCTGGATGTCACAGCGCCACCTGAAACTGAACCTTTCTAAAACAGAACTCATCATATTTCCTCCAAGATCTTCCCCTGTCCCTCAGATATCACTCACCGTAAACAACACCACCTTTCATTCCACCACACAGGCACGCTGCCTAGGAGTCATCTTAGACTCTCATCTATCTTTTTCACCACACATTCAAACACTTGCAAAATCTTGCCGTATTCAACTGCGCAACATTGCTCGAATACGACCCTATCTCAGTTCAGAATCAACTAAAACACTGATTCAGTCTCTCATCATCTCCCGCCTTGATTACTGCAACTTACTCCTCACAGGTATTCCAACAAGTCACTTTTCACAACTCCACTCTATTCTAAATGCGGCCGCTAGACTCATTCATCTAGCTCGCCGCTCAACATCAGCTGCTCCCATATGCATGTCCCTTCACTGGCTCCCAATCTCATCTAGAATCAAATTCAAATTACTTACACTCACATTCAAGGCCCTTAATAAAGAAACCCCTCCCTATATTTCATCTCTAATCTCCAAATACACTCCTTCACGAAACCTATGCTCTGCTTCTGATCTTCGCCTCACTTCTCCTCTGGTGACTTCTGCCCATTCTCATCTACAAGACTTCTCTCGGGCTTCTGCTTTTCTCTGGAACTCTCTGCCACAAGCTGTCAGACTTTCCCCTTCCTTCCAAACTTTCAAGCGCTCCTTAAAGACCCATCTGTTTAAAGAGGCCTATTCGATGTACCTTAATTAATCAGTCCTGTATCAAAAATGACAAATTGTTTATACAATCCTAATGTCTCAATTGTACCCTAACCTTTTAGTTCGTAAACCCTATTGTACTCTGTAATCCTTGTCTGCTATCCACCATTTATTCCCTGTTTGCTATAACTGCAGTAAAGCACTGCGTATCTTGACAGCGCTATATAAATAAATGATGATGATGATGGTTGATTGCAATGATTCACCTTGCAATGATTCTTAAGGGCCTACCCAAATCATTTAAACCCTTTGCTATCCATATCACACAAGGTGATGGAAAAGTGGCTTTTACAGAGTTTAAAACACAATTAAGAGGTTTTGAGGACACTGAGAAATATTGTGTCAGCCCAAACACTTATGTAATGCAGGTCAGCAACCCTGTTACAACAGTAAGCAAACAGGCAACATTAATCCTGCTACAACTGTGACCAAAAGGGCCACAAAACTAAATAAAAGAAGGTCGCAGTGGTGTAACTATTGCAAGTGCCATATATATATATATATATATATATATATATATATAGATAGATATAGATAGATATAGATAGATATAGATAGATAGATATAGATAGATATAGATAGATATGGATATATAGATATATATATATATGGATATATAGATATATAGATATATGGATATATATAGATATATATATATATATATATATATATATATATATATATATATATATATATATATAGAGAGATATATAGATAGATATATAGAGATATATATATATAGAGATATATAGATAGATATATAGATATATATATATATATATAGAGAGATATATATAGAGAGATATATATAGAGAGATATATATAGAGAGATATATATAGGGGAATTTTGGTAGTCAAACAGTTTAACACCAAAGGGACTAACGGTGGATACAGGAGCAACATCATATGTAATTACAAACATTAAAAAGCAGGAGAACCACTACATGGAATTGGTGGATGGTAAAAAGACTTCTGGTGTAGTGCTGAGTAGAGGTGATGCAGAAGTTCCTATGATCAAGTGTTCTGTGGGGACACGAAACACGTCAGGCTTTTATTTTTTATACAAGATGTAAATAAGGCTTTTTTGTACTACTTTATAAATATTTTGAGACTCCTGGACTTTACTTAATTTGATCATATTTTTGGGGTGTCGGAGTAGGGCCAGCTCTATTTTTCAGTTTTTGATGCAGAAGTGTGCCTAACTGACAGCAAGGGGAACAGATGAAAGACAATGTTACTAAATGCACGGTATATTCCCACATATCAACAGGACATTTTCTCTGCTGAAACAGCAACAAGCAACGGGACATGTATTACATTTCGTCAAAGATTGGAATTGAACAGATCCATAGGAATGGTACCAACTTCACCATCAAGAAATATAATCGACTTTATTATTAGAATACTTTTAATGAGACTGGTGACAGTTGTCATGGTTGTTATGATATTCAAATCTGGCATGAAATCCCTGTAATTATGACAACCTTTTAAAACTACAAGTTGTAGTCAATGGAATGAAGATTAAGGGTAATGTTGATAAGTCTAACCTAAATTGTGAAATTTGTACCCAGGGAAAATTTGTTCAGAACAGAAACAGAGAGTGTGACGCCAGTGCCAGGCAATCACTAGAAATAGTACACAGTAATTTAGCATGCCCCATAAAGCCAATAGCAAAATATGGTTTTAGATATGCCATAGAATTTACTGATGGTTACTCTGGTGCAGTATTTGTGTACTTTCTGAAAAATAATACAATAATAGCCATAGAAAAGTTCATTACTAACACTGCCCCTATGGGACTATCAAATGTATATGGTCTGAAAATGGTACAAAATGTATGGTTAATTGCCAAAAAGAGTTATGGACATATAGGTGTTTTAACAATCTTTAAAGGCAAACTGCATGCTACATGCTAACTGGGAGAAAGCCTAATTTATTAAAGATGAAAACTTTTGGGTCAGAATGCTTTGCATAGCAGTATGACAGAAAGAAACTAAACTCAAAGTGTAAAAAGGGAATCATTTTAGGATATGACAAAAATAGTCCCTCATACCTGGTGTATTACCCAAGCACTGGAAAGGTATATAAACACAGGCTGGTAAAGTTCATTACAAAGAGTGTGATTGAAAGACAGACTGATGTGTTAGATGCTGATAATAACATTTATAGGGAAAGGTGTGTACGCCCTTCAGTATATTAAACCTAAATCTAGGGCAATGATAATGGCCAAATACAGGACATCCATTGTACAAGATACCCCAAAAGATACCCCAGAAAAGCCCCTCAGTACTTTCTTTCTTAATGCAATGAAAGATGAAAAGATTCACTAAAAGAGAATCAAATTGTAGCAGCTATTTGGCGGTATTTTGTCAAATACCCACTAGCAGGGTAGAGCATTGCTACATGTGACTTACAGAACAGGGTCAGAGTCTTCACCATGTGGAAGTGTTCCCTCTATGGTGTAGTGCAACTACCACCCTCAGGCTACTGTGCACACAAAACATACAAAAGATGGGCGCCAGGAGGTTCTTGCAGTAAAACAGGAAACGGTTTATTAACTATGCACAAGGCAAGTGACCACAGGTTTAGTACTCACGCAGGTGCTGAGGCAACAGCATATAGAGAGTTCACACAGATCTGCAGGCAGGCTCACCTAGAGCGGACACAGGCATTTGATGAGGAAGAGCCTCCATTGTCAGGAAAGCAGCCTCTACCCTACAGTCCCTCTTCACTGAAGTCCCTGCCTGGAGGCAACACACAGAGCCTCTGGGAAGCTACTCCCTTACTGCAAATCCTTGTTGGAGCTTCAGCTGCTCTTTCTCTCTAACCTCTCTGCTTTTCTCTCCTAGAGAGACTATGACAAATCTGCCCTAGTGTAACTATTCCTCGTTCACAGGGTTTCCTGGTCCCTGACTTCTTCTTCAAAGCACATGGGCCTTTCTGGGCCTAGCTGTACCCAGGCTCCCCTGAGCACACCCAGCTGGATCACCATCCACAGGCCAAAGAGGAAGTGTCCACTCCCTACACACACTATATAGCAGTGTAGCAGGGGAATATCATATCACCTCTATACAAATAATGCTAAAGGTTATCCTCCTACAGGATCTCTTACCCAATAACCCAAAGAAAGAAAGATTAACTCTCTATAGGGCCTATTAACCCCATAGGGCCCTACATTATGTTCACGCTGACCACTCTACCAGAAGGTAAAAATGCAGTGGGGGGTAGATGGGTCTATACAATACAAAGCAATGCAGATGGATCTGAAACATACTGTAAGAACTTACCCTGGTGGTCTAGTGGGCGGTGGGGTCCATCTCCGATCCTTTGGCGTGGACGCAGCCGGGTTGTTACTTTTTTCTTCGTCTAAGGCGTGCATGGCACGCACTTCCGTTTCTTAAAGGTGCAGTGACGCTGGAGCGTGACATCAACATGCAATGGCACCAAATTCAAAAACTATAAAAGGGGAGTTTAGTCTACAGCACCTTGCCCATTGTTAGGTTCTATTTAGAAAGTTTCTAGGTGCCTTGCTTAGTTTATTCCCATCTGTTATACTGTGTATTGACCCTTGCCTGTCTGCTTTACTACTCTCCAATCCTGATCCTGTCTGCTTGTGACTACTCTGACCTCTCCAATCTGACCTTTGCCTGTCCACTGATTATTCTACATTCTCCTATCCTGATTCTGGCCTGTCTGATGATTCTCTGCTTGTGCTGGCCCAGCCTGCCTGTTCCTGGTGGTGAGACGATCGTGCCCCTTTGCTGGTCCAGAACCGTTAGCTTAGCTCCTCTCTCAAATAAGACCTGGTGGCATCCGATTAGCCAAGGGCTGCTCACGAGGATAAAGGCGGTGGTTATAGACAGAAGTGAGAGAAGTGACCAAAGAGCTTAGCTTGGGTTCTGGATATAGGGTGCCGAACATTACAGTACAGGCCCATGAGACGGAAGAAAATGGAAGAAGCTCCCGCTATTCCGCAAACCACTGAACTGTTGTACTCAACCCTCCTCCAGCGCCTTGATGAACAAGAAGGAAAACAGAACTTTATTATCCAAGTTCTACTATCTCTCTCCGAGAGGTTGGATGCTCAGCAACCCTTTTCTGTGAATCCTGAGAGGTCTGTTCTGTCATCTACTCAGGGTAATAAGAGGTTCTTCCCATGACCCAAAAATCCCCTTCCCTGATAAGTTTTTTGTTTTTCAAGAGGCATGTAAGTTATTAGTGATGGGCGAATTTATTCGCCAGGCGTGAATTTGCTGCGAATTTGCGCGATTCGCAGCCGGCGAATAAATTCGTGAAACGGCCGCGAAAATTCGCTGTCCAGTTTTTTTTTTATTATTTATGGTAATTAGGTGGTGAGTTGTCTTTTTTCTGAAACTTTGTCCATTGTGCCTCCATTGTCTGCTGTATTTATAATTTGTGAAATTATATGGCCTTGCTTTTCTGGATGCACAAGTTATGCTTTGGTATCTTTTGCTTGTCCAGAATTGTTTATTTAACCATATCCTTAAAAATGTATTATGTCCAAATATACAATCTTACGCGTTTCGTGTTACAAAGACTTAGTCATAGGCTGTTTTGTTGATTTAACCATATTCCTAAATGAATTAATATATTGATCCAATTTGAAATTGAGACCTGCTTCTTCTTGTGATGTGTGCCTGTTATGTGGAGTTATGTGGGAGGCTGTCATGAAATAATTCCTTTGGATTAATAATTTAAATAATTATTCTACTGGGTGGTCAAGTGTTTTTTACCTAATATACTCATTAGGCAGTGTTTTACTGCTTTTGCAGGTCTTTTGCTGAAATTATTTCTGCAAATCATAAAGATATTGGTCAAACCTTTGGAAGCCCCTGACCATATGTTTTATAGTTTTTGGAGTGTTTATTTGTGTCAAGTCTTTGGTTCTTGGGTCAGCATTTTACTACTTTTATTATTATGTTTATAATTATTCTGCTTGTAAAAAATTATGATTTTTACATTTTTTTAAAAGTTTTTTCGTGTTTCCTTCTAGTGATTATTAGGTGTAACCAAGTTTTTCTCAACAAGATTCCATAGGCTGAGATTCTAGATGTATTATTCTACTTATAATATTGTCTTTACTTGTCTCGTTTGACACGTGTTACCCGCGTATAAGCCGAGTTTTTTCAGCATCCAAAATGTGCTGAAAAAGTCTACCTCACTTATACGCGGGTCAGCAGTTCCCGACCCGACTAGCTGAGATTGCAGTCACTGTTAATCATTCCTATACCAACAGTTCACTTGGGGAGAGACTGCAATATCCCACAATGCCCTCTGTTGGTTATATGAAAGAATAACAGTGCGCCCTCTGTTGGTTATATGAAAGATTAACAGTGACTGCAATATCACACAGCGCCATCTGTTGGTTGTATGAAAGAATAACAGGGACTGCAATATCACACAGTGCCATCTGTTGGTTGTATGAAAGAATAACAGGGACTGCAATATCACACAGCGCCATCTGTTGGTTGTATGAAAGAATAACAGGGACTGCAATATCACACAGCGCCATCTGTTGGTTGTATGAAAGAATAACAGGGACTGCAATATCACACAGCTTCATCTGTTGGTTGTATGAAAGAATAACAGAGACTGCAATATCACACAGCGCCATCTGTTGGTTGTATGAAAGAATAACAGGGACTGCAATATCACACAGCGCCCTCTGTTGGTTGTATGAAAGAATAACAGAGACTGCAATATCACACAGCGCCCTCTGTTGGCTATATTAAAGAATAACAGTGACTGCAATATCACACAGCGCCCTATGTTGGTTATACAAAAGATTAACAGTGATGGCAATATCACACAGCACCCTCTGCACATGGTAGTGGGACAATGCACACAGTAATCTGTTTGGCAATTCTCTGTCACCATCAGCTTTGCAAAGAAGTCCGGTTGATCGCTGGGGGGGTCGCTTTGGCAGAATGTGCGCTGCTGGGAGACAGGGCTGTAGTTGTGTCTAGGCTTATACGCGAGTCAATAAGTTTTCCCAGTTTTTCTAGGTAAAATTAGGTACCTCGGCTTATACACGGGTCGGCTTATACACGAGTATATACGGTACCCTATCATTACACATTTATATGCTTTCCACAACATGTGAGCTTAGTGTTATCAGTGATACAGGGATACAGCTGTGTATTCATATATTATAAAGATAGTTATATTTCCTGTCTCTGCATACTAATAATTATCTCATAAAAAGGCATATTTTATTAGACTGTAAAAATGTTCAGGTTTAAACGTATATCTGCCATAATCACTGTTTTTAGATTAGAAGAGATTCATGAAATGTATATTAGCATTACAGGTATGGGAGCCGTATTTTAATCAAATAATTAATAATAATTTTTAAAAATGATTTCCCTTTCCTCTGTAATGAAAAAACAATACCTTGCAGTGTGTCTCTACTAAGATATAATTAAAACTTACTGGAGGCAATACAATCCTATTTAAATATTGTTTAAACTATTTATTTTGTAGACTTAAGGCATGGACATCCAGATTACAGGAAGATCCCTTATCCCTCTATTTTTATAGTGTGAATAGACATGCAGATCTTATCAAAATTTCTAGTGAAAAATACCCTCCATGTGAATGCTGTATTAGAACTATATGTATATGCCCTTTTCCCAAGCTCATTAAGCCTTTAATATAATTTAAAACTATCTTAAACTATATTGTTACTATCTTGGTAATCGATTTGTAAATACCCAAAATGTAATCAGTAAGGTCTCCTGGAAATACAACTACATAAATACACATATCATTTTACAGAAACAATATTATTGTTATGAGTAATAATAATTATTGTTATTATTATTATTACTGTTATTATTATTAAAATCAACATATTTCATAGCACTGTATATAAGGGTACATAATAACTGACTAACAAACTGATACATTAGGTAATGGGCCCTGTCTACAAGGGCTTACAATCTATCATTAACATTTCACAGATTCACCTTATACTGTTTATATGCACTGAATGCGCATAGATACCGCTGATTCAGTATGCGAGGTGTGTGGTCTGCTGTCTGGTGTGCATACTTTCCATGACCATTAGCATGCCACTTCCATTAATAACCTTTTCCTCCACAATTGCAGGTCATTACCAGTGTCTTTATTTTGTGACTAAGTAACTTGCATTCACTACTATAGAAGTAAACCTAGACCACTATATACACAGTTATATATACCAGATTATACAATATACAGGACATCCTTCCTACTCTGTCTCTTAATCTATGTATATTTATACTGTAACATTTGCAGTTTCTATAGAAAGGTCCTAATAAGGTAGCTCCATCCATTTCATATACAGTCTTTAAAAGAATGTTTCTCTATCCAGAAACATGCAAAAACTAAGCATTTGGTTTTCCATTGACACCATTAAGCAAAATGGGAAGCACCATTTATATAGCCTTTCCACTGTTTTCAGGCAATCTGTTTCAGATGTCTAAGAAATTGATGGAAAGTATATGCGGATGTCACTCGCCTCCTCATATCTAAGTCTGTTAAATATTGGCAATATTCTGGAATATGTTTTAATTTCTTTTCATAGCACTGTGAATAAAGTGAATTTTTTTACAAAAAGTTTTACTGCCATATATTTACCATGTTCTTCCAATAAGTAAAATACCTACTGTTGCAATTTATGGAGCCCATCTGTATATAACAGAATTTAGCAGGAACATTAATCCTTTTATTAACACGCTGTGGTACAAACATGCTATTTTAAGAACATTCAAATATCAGACATTAACATTTCTAATATCATATTCTCTGGCATTTACATTTTTGAAGACGTCTGAGCCATTAAAAAAGAAATCCTGTTATCAAAAGTACAACACACTTCAAGCCAGATGACCTCTTCATCACCTAGTTGTTGATTGCTGTTACAAGCCCTTAAATCTGCAACTGACTATTATAGCTAATGCAAGATAATTGAAGCATGTCCATGTATACAGATACAGAGATAGGAGTACCAAAAGCTGTTGATTTCATTTATTGTACCGTGCGTGAATACCAAAATAACTCAGTGCTAATTGAACAAATGCCATTTTGAGAACTCAGTCCAAAGGATTGAAAAAGATGCAACTAATACATGTATGGTAGGCTTAAAGTATTCTCCCCCCCCCCGCAGACATGTAGTTCCTGTATGCAGATCCATTTAGATATATTCTGTTTCTCTATTGTCGTAATGCATTTGTGTAGCTTTCTGTATAAAGCTTTCTTTATTCTATATGCACTTCATTGTTATGACTACACTTTAGTCTAATATCGCCGTATCCAAGTCTGACCTGAATGTCCGTACATTACTAATATTTAAGATTATATGGCAGTGAATTCCACTTACAGGATAATTCAACCCTTAGCGGCAAACGAGGGGGAGGAAAGGAGGCTCACAGAGCAACCACTGGCAGGGGCTACTGGAGTGGGGGGAGGAGAAGGGGCAGTGGAGGCTAATAAGAGAGGAAGGTTTGTGACAGTCAGGAGGGGAAGTAGGGGACAGAAGGGTAGGGGGGGCTGGTCCACAGCTTGTCCAAAACAACAAATTTACACCTTTTGCTGAATATGCTTGGGAGGAAAGATCTGAACTGGTGTGTATAGAGCAGACTGACTCTCAGAGCACCCTGGGAAGCAGTGGCTCTAATACGAGTGGTGGGGGGAGGGCAAGGAAGGAAAGGCAGGTTTTAGTTATAGGGGATTCAATTATTAGAAAGGTGGATAGGGTAATCTGCCGTAAGGACCCTTCATGCCAGTCTGCTGCTAGGGTTCGGCATGTGGAGGAACGAGTGGACAGATTATTGGGGCTGGGGAAGACGCGGCAGTCTTGGTACACATAGGTACCAATGACCAAGTTAGAGGAGGTGGTGAAGTCCTCAAAACTAGGTGCATAGTTGAGGATGAGAACTTCCAAGGTAATTTTCTCAGAGATATCACCTGTGCCACGAGCAATGCTAAGAAGACAGCGGGATCTTAGGGAGATTAATGTGGCTGAGAGATTGGTGTAGGGAGGAGGGTTTTGGGTTTTTGGAGAACTGGGCTGATTTTTCAGTCGGCTACAGACTCTTTGCTTGGGATGGGCTGCACCTCAATTATGATGGTGCAGCTGTTTTGGGGGGGGAAGATGGTTGGACGGTTGGAGGAGATTTTAAACTAGGTGAGCGGGGGAGGGTTCAGTAAAAGATTTAGTGGAAGACAGGTTAGATGAGATAGTGGGCAAAGGAAGGGAAAATGGAGGAGGAAATTTGGTTGGGGGTACTGTTAAGGACAGGGAGGACCACATGTCATTTGTTCAATATGGTACCAGTATTAAATGTATGTTTGCAAATGCAAGAAGTCTGACTGGTAAAATTGGAGAGGTGGAGGTGTTGGTGCTGGAGGGAAAATATTATGTGATTGGTGTGACCGAAACATGGCTGAATGACTCACATGACTGCGTAGTTAATTTCAGCAGCTATACTTTGTTTCGGAGAGACAGAGGCAATAGAAAAGGAGGTGTATGTCTGTTTGTTAGGCAGGATTTAAAAGCTTATATAAAGGAGGAGGTTATGTTAGGAAGTGAGGGGGAAGAAGTCTTATGGGTAGAGTTCACCAATTGTAAAGAGTCCAGCAAATTAATTGTAGGAGTATGCTATAGGCCCCCTTATGTAAGTGAGGAGGAGGAGGCGGATGCAAATAGAAAAGGTTGCTAGTTTGGGTAAAGTAATGATAATGGGGGATTTTAATTACCCAGATATTGACTGGAGCAACAGTACTGCCAGATCAGTTAATGGGAAAAAGTTTATAAACTTGTTGCATGCCAATTTTATGGCACAAGTTGTTGAGGAGCCTACCAGAAAAATGCTATTTTGTATCTAGTGTTTTCTAATGACCCAGAACTTATAACACATGTGCAAGTCATTGAACCCCTGGGTAATGGTGACAATAATGTTATATCTTTTAATGTCTGGTCTGATATTAAATCATTGCTGTTCTCAATTTATTCCCTTAAGGAGTAAATGTAGAAGCTGCACCCTATGTGGCTTAATATAGAAGTAAAGAAGTTAATTGGAAAGAAGAGAAAGGCATTTAAAAACTACAAGTCTGTTGGGGCAGAAGCTGCATTTAATGAATATAAATACTATAATAAATGTTGTAAATCAGCAATCCGGAAGGCAAAGAAAGGAAACGAAGAGTGCATTGCGGCAGAGGCTAAGACTAACCCCAAACTATTTTTTTAAATATATTAATAGTAAAAAGACAGGTTGAGAGTGTTGCTCCAATAAGTAATGGTTCCACTATGGTTCTAACAGATACAGAAAAGGCAAATGTGCTAAATCAGTTCTTTTCTTCAGTGTATACAATAGAGGAGTTCCCAGGCTCACTTCATGGCTGCACTGATGGCTCAGCTCATTCTAGTCAGTGGCTGACTCAGGATATGATCCATAAAGCTTTGATAAAAATTATGTAAACAAGACTCCAGAGCCTGATGGCATACACCCCCAGTTTCTAAGAAAGCTTAGTTCAGACCAGCCCCTATTTCTGATTTTCTCAGAATTACTTTCATCTGGTATGGTACCTATGGATTGGAGAGAATCTGATGTCATTCCAATATTTAAAAAGGGATTACAATCTCAGCCTGGCAAGTATAGGCCTGTAAATCTGTGGTGGGCAAATTATTTGAATGCTTGTTAAGGGATCACATTCAAAATTTTGTCCTAGTGAATGACATTATGAGCAGCAATCAGCATGGCTTTATGAAGGATAGGTCATGTCAGACTAATTTGATTGCTTTTTATGATGAGGTAAGTAAGTTGCTGGACAATTGGGGGGCAGTAGATGTGATCTATTTGGATTTTGCCAAAGTGTTTGATACCATGGCCCACAAACGACTGCTTTTAGAACTAAGGTCTGTTGGACTTAATGAAGTTGTTTGCACATGGATAGGAAACTGACTACAGGATCGGGTACAGAGGGTGGTTGCAAATGGGACATTCTTTACTTGGAGTAAGGTTCTTAGTAGGGTCCCTCAGGGCTCAGTATTGGATCCACTTTTATTTAACTTGTTTATTAATGAGGGAGGGAGGGTATTGTAAGTAATATATCAGTGTTTCAATGTTGATAAATGTAAAGTCTTGCACTTGGGATGTAAAAATATCCAAGCCACTTATACCCTTAAAGGGACTGCACTAGGCAAATCCATTATGGAAAAGGACCTTGGAGTCCTTGTAGATGATAAACTTTGCTGTAGCAAGCAATGCCAGTCAGCAGCATCAAGGGCAAATAAGGTCTTGAGCTGTATTAAAAGGGGCATTGATTCACGGCAGGAAGCGTTCATTCTTACACTTTATAGAGTACTGGTAAGGCCCCATCTAGAATATGCCGTACGGTTTTGGTCTCCATCTCTCAAACAGGACATTATTGTATTAGAGAAGGTCCAGAGAAGGGCAACTAAGCTAGTAAAAGGTATGGAAAATCTTAGCTATGTAGAAAGACTAGCCAAATCGGGGATGTTCCCGCTGGAGAAGAGGCGTTTAAGGGGTGATAAGATAACTATGTATAAATATATAATAATCTCTCTAATGCTTTATTTACCAGTAGGTCTTTCCAGCTGACACAAGGTTACCCATTCCGATTAGAAGAAAAGAGTTTCTGCTTAAATATATGGAAGGGTTTTTTTACAGTGAGAGCTGTGAAGATGTGGAATTCTCTCCCTGAATCAATGGTACAGGCTGATACATTAGATTTTTTCCCCCTCTGAAGTAAATTGGAGAGACTTCAGTTGGGGTTTTTTTTTGCCTTCCTCTGGATCAACTAGCAGATAGGCAGGTTAAAAAAAAAAAGTAAAAAGGTTGAACTTGATGGATGTGTGTCTTTTTTCAACCTAACTTACTATGTTACTATGTTGGTGTAAATTATAACCTTATGAAAAATTTAAGTTAAATATATGTGACATGATATGTGCTGTCACTTGTAATATAAATAAACCCCTCACTTTTCAACATTAATTTGGATTCAAAGCTCTATGCAAACTGTTTATGTCTGTGCATACTAAGACATAAAGAAGACAAAAATCATGTAAAAAAACAACTATAAAAGAGATTATACAGTGGGATTTTGGTGAGGATTATAACAGTGCTCAAACTGGAGTGGAACTTTCAGCATTCATTTAAAACTGCACCTTTCTATCATTCCTTTAGAAATGCCAGTTTTTACAGTAAGTTTATTGCTGTCATTTTAATAGATTTCACTTAAAGTGGGAAGGTTTAATGAAAGCAATTGTATGCTTTTTATACTAATCCAGAGTATAGATAGCATTCAACAGAATTTTAATGTGGCACTTTGTAAAATTCCTTATTCCACCTGATCACCTGCATAACTCCAATGGCTAAACTACCATTGTAAATTACTGTTTAATTATACTCTTGCATACTGCACAAGCCTGCTCATACAAACCAGTGAACATTAACATTCACAGTTCATTTACCTCTTGTCTCTGTTGACTTCTAAACAGGCAGTTGATAATGAAAGTCTGAATGAGCAATTTGTGAACACAACTGGATATTCTTTCTACTAATGTTCAAGTCATAAAACAAGTGCTCCTTTTTCCCATAAAGTGGGTGCATCTTGTTTAAAATTGTGAGCTAGTTATACTAACAGTCTGTCTGTAAGATGATTGCACTCAGAATTAGCTTCTCTGGTTCTAATTTCCCCATATACCATATGGGACAAATAAAAGCAGAAAGACTGTTAATTAAAATGGAAAACCCACTCAACTTAAGAGACTTAAAACACCAAAAAATGTATAAATGAGTATATAGTATAGGATCCCTTATCCAGAAACCCAGTACAAGAAGGCTACATAAACACCTCTGCTTGAAAGATATCAATAACACAGAATGAAAGGATAGTAATTTTCTCTAAAAATGTCATAAGAACCACTGTGAGGTTGCTATTTTGTTATTATTATTTTTATTAATTCTTTTCAGGCTCTCACCTATTCGTATACCAGTCTCTCATTTAAAGCACTGTCTGATCTCTAAGGTAATTTAGACCCTAACCACCAGATAGCTAGTGAAATTCCAAACTGGAGAGCTGCTGAACAAAAGTTATACAATTAAAAAAACACAAATAATAAAACATGAAGACCAATTACAAATTGTCTCAGAAAATTACTCTCTATATCATGATAAAATTTAACTCGAAGGTGAACAATGAACAAGTTCATATGTATAACAGAATTTCCATCACAAAGAGGAAAATGTTACAACTTACTCCCCATGATCCTCAGTATCAGCTGAAGCACTAGACCCTATCCAGTCAAGACACACAAAATAAAATGGAGATTCTGGAGAATTTGTAGGTGACTTCCACAACAAACATGTCTTAAATTTTTGCAAAAAAAATACAAAAATGTCCTATTACCTACACTGGAAGTTATAGAATTCAGAAGGCTCTCTGCCAATAAAAGCTATTTCTCTTCATTACAAGGAAGAAAAACTAGGGTGACAATTGGGGGAGGTAAACTCTCTGGTTGGAGCACTAATTTGATGATTAACATTCAGTCTATTGTGTTCATTTGTTGAATGATTTCCTGCAGAGCAATTATAATGCTATTAATACTAATAGCATGGTATTGATGCAATAGGTCTAAAAGCTGTGGGTTATATAAGGTCACACTGGCCTTTCTCTTGTTACATCAGGAAAAGGAAAACAACAGGGAACTCCCTTACCCCACAAAATGCAACAGAGGGTCCCCAACCTATTAAAACAAGTATTATGGTATTCAAACTAGTTCATGTGTAACTTACAGAGAAACTATACCCCTCAAACAATGTAGGTCATGTGTAAAACCCAGCTTCATGTAAATAAACTTTTTTCATAATAATATACATTTTTAGTAGTATGTGCTATTGGGTAATCATAAATAGAACATTGTCATTTTAAAAAACAAGGGCCGCCCCCTGGAATCATACGATTCACCGTGCACAGAAACAAACAAACCATACATGATAGGTCCCATGAACAGACAGAGTTGTGTCTTTTGCTTCCACACTTCTTCCTGTTACAGTTAGAGCTGCAGTATTTCTGGTCAGGTGATCTCTGAGGCAGCACAGGGACCAGCACAAAATAAGAGAGGTAAAAGGGCAATATTTACTTAAATATATATATATATATATATATATATATATATATATATATATATATATACCAGTTTGATAAGATTCTTTAATATCTCACTTAATTTGATATAAACTGCTGTTTGTCTGTTGCTTAAGTATTCATTTTAGGGTATAGTTTTCCTTTAACATTTAGTAGGTTATAGAATCTCATATTCTTAACAATTTTTCAGTTGGTTTTATTTTTGTATTAGGAACATAAATTAATAAATAATTAAAGAGTCACTATCACAAGGATCAATTTAGTTGGACTTAAAAATAGATGCTATTACTAAGACAGGTATTTACTAGCAGAGATTTTAATGGTCTGGTTCTTAGGATGAGCCTAATAAGCACAGGGTAAATGATTTAGGAGCAGCCAGTTTCTTTCAGCAACACTGGGAAAATTTTCAGCTTGGCAATAACCCATAGTGTAACTCAAGTGTGTTAAGTACAATGTATTTGTGCTTATTACAATGTACAAGCTAAGCCAAGCAGAGTATTTTTGACCTGCACTAAAAAAAATAAAGTTAGGCTTATCACCATTAAATGAAGGTGCATGAATTAGTATATGATACATTGTTGTAGCAGTTGTACCAGAGTGCCAAGCAACCCTCACAACTAGATGTTGACTACTTTTGGCAGGTTAACCTATGCATACTGTTTTTCTCTGCTTATTATAGGGCATAGCCCACTAGAAATTCTAGCTTGCCATGCACATATATACCTCTGAGTAGCTTCTGTGGTATTGCCTTGGCTGCATTTAAATTTTATTGATTTAGAGGTCAACAACACATTCAGACATGGCTATGTGATAGTTACATAGTTACATAGTTAAATTGGGTTGAAAAAAGACAAAGTCCATCAAGTTCAACCCCTCCAAATGAAAACCCATCATCCATACATACACCCCTCTACTTTTAATTAAATTCTATATACCCATACTAACTATAGAGCTTAGTATCACAATAGCCTTTGATATTATGTCTGTCCAAAAAATCATCCAAGCCATTCTTAAAGGCATTAACTGAATCAGCCATCACAACATCACCCGGCAGTGCATTCCACAACCTCACTGTCCTGACTGTGAAGAACCCCCTACGTTGCTTCAAATGAAAGTTCTTTTCTTCTAGTCTAAACGGGTGGCCTCTGGTACGGTGATCCACTTTATGGGTAAAAAGGTCCCCTGCCATTTGTCTATAATGTCCTCTAATGTACTTGTAAAGTGTAATCATGTCCCCTCGCAAGCGCCTTTTTTCCAGAGAAAACAACCCCAACCTTGACAGTCTACCCTCATAATTTAAGTCTTCCGTCCCTGTAACCAATTTAGTTGCACGTCTCTGCACTCTCTCCAGCTCATTTATATCCCTCTTAAGGACTGGATTCCAAAACTGCACTGCATACTCCAGATGAGGCCTTACCAGGGACCTATAAAGAGGCATAATTATGTTTTCATCCCTTGAGTTAATGCCCTTTTTTATGCAAGACAGAACTTTATTTGCTTTAGTAGCCACAGAATGACACTGCCCAGAATTAGACAACGTGTTATCTACAAAGACCCCTAGATCCTTCTCATTTAAGGAAACTCCCAATACACTGCCATTTAGTGTATAACTTGCATTTATATTATTTTTGCCAAAGTGCATAACCTTGCATTTATCAACATTGAACCTCATTTTCCAGTTTTCTGCCCAGTTTTCCAGTTTAGACAAATCACTCTGCAAAGTGGCAGCATCCTGCATGGAACCTATAGTTCTGCACAATTTAGTATCATCTGCAAAAATAGAAACAGTACTTTCAATGCCCACCTCCAGGTCATTAATAAACAAGTTGAAAAGCAAGGGACCTAGTACAGAGCCCTGCGGTACTCCACTAACAACATTGGTCCAATTAGAAAATGTTCCATTTACCACCACTCTTTGTAGTCTATCTTTTAGCCAGTTCTCTATCCAAGTACAAATACTATGTTCCAGGCCAACATTCCTTAATTTAACCAGTAACCTTTTGTGTGGCACTGTATCAAATGCTTTAGCAAAATCTAAGTAAATCACATCCACTGCCATCCCAGAATCGAGGTGTCTACTTACATTCTCATAAAAAGAAATTAAGTTAGTCTGGCAAGATCTATTACGCATAAAAAAAATATGGAACGCTTCACGAATTTGCGTGTCCAAGTGAAATCCAAGTGCAGATTTCTCTGGACTAGTTTTGTTGCTGGAAAAAAAGAAATACATACAGGTGTGCCTCTTTGTGATATTGCCTAGCTGCTTGTGTCTAAATATATGTCCCTTGATTTTTTAATTATTTAACAACCCATCCCTAATTCAAATTATTAGTGCAATTTGTGGTGAACCAGTCTCAAAAGATACATAGATTTTTCTGATGAAGGTTGATAAAAAGCGGCTCATATTTATTTTCAGAACCCACTGAGATGAGCTGCAGCTGTGTGCACCTTAGAGGTTTACAAACTTGTACCACCATATTTTACAGATCATGACTTTTTCTAAACAAAAGAAATCAGTGATTGTGAAGCTAGTCCCGTGCTCTGCAATAGGGCTACTATGTTGTAGGATTTGGAGTACACTAATAAATGCTGTCCTGAGATTGCTAAGGATGACAAACAGTGGATAACTGCATATGTCTTTAAAAGACATTGGATTGCAAAGCCCTTGTGATGCCTGAGAGAAACCTTACTGTCTGACAAGATAACCAATCATTGTACTGTACTTACTATGATTTCAGATTGTAAGCTCCAGTGAGCAGTGACCTCCAATCCCATTGCTTTGTTATATACCCTGTTTGTTTTTAAAGTATTGCAAAGCTGTATAACTTGTTGGCGTAATATAAATAAATGACTATGATGACGGTAGGTTAGTTTGGGTGTTACTCCTGTTAAAAGCCCTCATGACCCATATACTATAACACAGTATATTTATTTATATTTATAGTATATCATAGAGGCCATGGATAGGATTTTCCAACTGGCAGGATTTACTTAGAGTGTCTCATAGATAGCCCATGTGTAGTAAATCCCCAGACAGGCTGGTATATTGCAGTTCTTGTTATTTATTTGTCCTCCAGGTTACACAAATCAGGCCTTCTCCTATTCATATTCCAGTATTTTATTCAAATCAGTACATGGTTGCTAGATTGCTGAATACTGTATACAGACCTATAGCACTACATCGTCCCCCCACCAGAGATGCAGGCTAATAGAGACCACACCGCAGTTGGGGCAAACAATCGTTTTTTGTTTTTTTTTTTAAATGCCACTGTAAGCCTGTTGCAATCTGGTTGCTATGGTCCAAAGTACCCTAGCAACCATGCATTGATATAAATAGGAGACTGAATAGATAGATGAGTAATAAAAAGTAGCAATAACATTAAGGGGGTTATTTATTAAAAGTAAATTTTTTTCTGGTTGGGCTTTTAAAGGGGAAAACTCTAATTTTCAAATAAAAAAAGGCTGCTAGTCTGATTCCGAAAATACTCCATCTCAAAGCTGTCGAGGTCCTGTAGAAGTCAATGACAGAAGTCCCTTTTTTAATTTGAAATTATCATGGTCTGCGCTGGGTTTCATACGATAAACTGAAAAATTTGAGGTTTTCAGCCAATAACCCCAAAAAATTGAGCGATTCAGGAGTCGAATCCGAAAAATTTGTATGATTCAAGTTTTTTCACAATTTTATCGAGACTTTTCCCAAATCAAATTTTTGAGTTGTTTTATTAATAAAATAGGTAAAATTGTGGATGAGAGATTGTCGAGTTTTTTATATTGAAATTATGAGAAAAATTCAAGTTTTAGCAAATAACCCCCGAAAATCTATAGCCTTTTATTTGTTTTGTTTTTTTTTAGATGGAGTCAGTGAACCCTATTTGAAAGCTGGAAAGAGTCAGATGAAGAAGGCAAATAATTCAAAACATATTTTTAAAAAAATGAAGACCAATTAAAACGTTGCTAAGAATTGTCCATTTTATAACATACTAAAAGTTAAATTAAAGGTTACCCACCCCTTTAAGAGGCATATCATTAACAAATATCAAGGTCGCAGTTCTGAAACTTGATTCTTCCAGATAAAGTTTAGGAGAGTTATTATTATTATTTATTTTATTATTATGAACTTCCATCACCTTCAACCATCAGCCTTGTGAATAGGCAGAGCACCTTATCATTAGAGTCTGCTGGACCTTAGGCTTAGGGAGGAACTCCATGGTGTGGCTCGAGCCGACACGTCTCCATGCGACGAAACACATGCGATGGCGTCGGATGTTCTGAAGAAAACAGGAAGTAAAGGAGAAATCACAGGTAAGAACTACATTTGCCCGACCGTCAGATGAAAATGTAGCACTTTCCCTCCCTTAGGGCACACATACAACAAATTCTGTAAAGGCTTGCTGAAATATACATTGTTGCACTGAAATCTAATGTGTGTGCCCTGCCAGGTCAATTTTATGTCTGTCAGTGCACATAGAGGGGACTGAAGGTAGCAGATTGGTCTGGCGTATTATGCTGGAGACATAGAAGACATACATCACCTGTGATGTTGCCAATAGCAACCAATCAGATCTTTGCTTTTGTTTTCTAACTTGTAGGTGACTGTTGAAATCTAAATGTTGATGATGAAATGCATATAAACACTAAAAAAATGCCCGTTTGTAAGATCCTCAAGAATAAATTTACTCATTGCAGTGAAAATCTGTTTATATTATAAGCTGTTTTTAAAACGGTGTTAGGCAGATGGTAATGATGATGGGGGTTGTAGTTACCATCCTAAGACATTTACTTTACAATCTCCCCTCCCCCAGATATGGTGTGTCTATAAATCACATCCAGCCACTCACATACAGGTTTAGTTTATTCTTAAGGGGTAGATTTGTTATGTTAATGACATACAATTCAAGCCAAAACTCCCATCATTCTCAGCTATCATCTTAAACTCACAAGAAGAAAATATGTATTTTATAAGCTTTTTTTCACTGGAAAAAGTATTTAACATAATAAGAATATTCTGCAAAGAAGACACATTGCGCAAAATATTTATACATTTCAGTGTTACAGCCTAATGGGAGAAGGCATGGCTCCTGAACTGCTGCAGGACATTGAGAGGTGTAGTTCTTCTCCAGAAGTGGAGAGTAGGGATGTAGCGAACCGCCGCCGATGTGTTCGCGAACGCCGTTCGCGAACACCGGCAAAATTTGCGAACAGTTCGCGAACTGTTCGCGAACTTCGAACATCCGAAAATCGTTCGATTCGAACGATCGAAGGATTGAAATCGTTCGATCGAAGGATTTTCGTTCGAATCGAACGATCGAAGCCATTCGATCGAATGATTTCATTCGATCGAAGCCATTCGATCGAATGATTTCATTCGATCGAATGCTTCGATCGTTCGATTCGAACGAAAATCCTTCGATTTTACCGGTCGAATGGTCGAACGATCGAACGATTTTGACGCGAACGCCTATTGGCGAACGTCGCGCGACGTTCGCGAACTTGCGGCGGACGCGAACAGTCGAAGTTCGCGCAAACTAGTTCGCCGGCGAACAGTTCGCTACATCCCTAGTGGAGAGCCTCAGGCTTCAGATAAAACACTGCTGTGGAGATATATAGCGTTCATAGAATGCAATGTATTATAGATGAATGAGCTGTGCAGCCACAACATTCACACATAAGGCCTCAGTCCAATTACATTTTTGTGTGTGTTAGTCCTCTTAAATAGTGACTTAAATTACTTGCTTTTATTGTAGTGAAAAGGGATTATAGTGTAGAGAAATTATTTTAAGCAGATGGCTGAGAATGATGGGAGTTGCAGTCAGAATCAATTGTCATTTGCATTAAAAATTCATCATCCTTAAAATAAGGGGGGTGGGGGTTAGCTATATCTCTTTGTCAGTTTAATTCTGACATAATCTGCTACTCAGTTCTATATCCCATATGATCCTTAACGTTAATTTCACACTGATCTTGAGAACTTTGCTGAACACCTGATGATATTTGGCAGGATCCAGGGCTGGAGCTAACGGGGAAGCATCAGAGGCAACCAATTTGGAAAAAAAGGGGGGGTGTAGTTCAAAACACTATGTTTATTATAGTATGCACAGCAGATAATTATCAGAACAGTTTATCACTAGACCAGTTCCTTGCCATGCCTCACCCTTATGTCAGCTGGTTAGCTGGGGGGGCACAAATTGGCACTTTTGCCTTGGGTGCCAAAGCTCCTTGGCCCCCACCCTGTCTAGAGTGAGGATATAGTACAGGTTTCAGCGTGGATCTGGGTTTGATCCAGACACTTGATGATATCCTAATATGGAGAGCATAGGAGTGGTCTCCTGGCAGCTGTCTGTGAGCTCTACATGCTGCTCTTTAACTTTCCATCCTCTGATCAATGCAGGGAACAGAAGGGAAAAAAAATATCCAGGAGCCTCCCTCCTCTTACTCCTCCCTGCAACTTCCCCATCTCTCCCTCCCCTCTCTGCCATCAGGGGAATAAATCAGAAAAGGAAGCGGAGAGAGGGAGAGTGTGAGATCTGTTACTAAAGTAACACTGATGGCGGCTGATCAGATCTGACTGCCAGAGTAACAAGCACTGGGTCCTTGGCGCTGCATGTACTCTACAGGCTTCTGTTTGTTATTTTCCATTATTCCTGCTCTGGATAGGGATCTGTCCTTTAGATGGTGAAGATGGCTGCTTCCTGGTTGCTAATCTTTAGTCTCACACTTTTCCAGTCCTTGCTGATATGCCCTTCATCTGAGGAATACTTTCCCTCCGCATCAACGTGAGTACCAGAGTTTCTCACTATGATCATGACCTCTTGCCCTGGCTGGACTTCAGGTCCTTCTAGTGCCTGTGCAACAAGGTTTCCAGCAAATGAAACAAACTGTAACAATTCTGCCAAAGGGCTAGCTCTGTATATGTGTGTGTGTGTGTGTGTTTATATATAGTATATGTGATAGTAGGCTTTTGCTCTTCTTGTGCAAAATAACTTTGTTCTCAACCCCAGCATAATGGATGTGAGTATATTTTGCTATTGTATGAATGCAGTGTGAGCTTATCCAGTACCTCCATTTGCTTTCTATGCTTCCCACGGGCTGCACTCAGTGGAATCTAAGCCTAGTGTGGCTCTTCGTCTGCTAAATACAAGTTTCAGCTTCTGGTGCCCGCTGAAAACTGACAGGGGGTGCTGGGAGTTGTAGTTGAATAGAAATTAGATGACACCTGTTTGTCCATCACTGGACTGGCTGTTCATCTCAAATCCAAGTGTGTTACTTTTCAGCTCTGGGAATTTGCAAGAGAGCAAAACTAAGGCTCCCTACTCTAAATATACCCAGCCGTTGAGCTGTGCTGGGAATAAAGTTTCAGCCGTCCCTTTTTATGGGAAGGTCATTTCTATGGCAGTGTGCTGCTGCTGAGATCTAGCTTATGTATTTTACTTTGCTTAAGCATATCCTAAATACATGCACCCTTGCTTACCCAGGGTTGAGTTAAACTCCGTCCATCAAGCACGCTTGTTATGACAGTTACTGCTTCCTGGAGGAATAGAAAGAGAGAACCCAGAAACCTTTGCTGCCTTTCGTCATAAATAAAGCGAGTGTGTGAAACATATGTAGCACTGAGATGTCGAAGAGTCTCCAGCTACTAATTGGTAGTGGCATGGGGAGTACTACCAGTGTGTGTGTGTGTGTGTGTATATATATAGATATATATACCTGCTTATTACTGAATTACTGACTTTTTATGACAGCAATGGGATAGGGAATGTACAGGAAATATTGAGTAAATGACTGTGCTACAGATCAAGTACAGCAAATTTATCTTAGGCAAACAAAGCAGAAATATACGTGTTATGCTCTTCGTAGCATTTGCTGCCTGGGTTGAGGCTTGTGCAGCAAATAAAACAGAGTTTTCTGCGGCTGCCAGTAGTACATTTGTACAATTAGTGCTGCTTGTGTGCTGTTATAAATGGATCCTGTTCCCAGGGTTTATTCCATTATGTATCCGACCAAGAAGAATTGGCAGCCTGTCCTATTAACTTGCCTTGCAAGCAGAGCACAGAAAGGCTTGAGTGCTCTAAATTTGAATTATACTGGGCCACAAGCTTTTTAAGCAAGCTGAGGCAAAGGGGGGTTCTTTAAACTATGCAAGGAAGTGGCTTCTTTGACACCCCCCTTATATTTCAGTATGTATATACTGTAAAGTACACTGTGAGTATTGCTAAAGTATAACTTCTGCTTTAGTGGAGTGATCTGCAATTAATTTTTTTGGGGTGGTAGCCTTTTCTTTGTTTAGGGCCAGATTTAGTAATTCAATTCTTACTAGAAAGGTGCGTAGTGCAAATGAGGATTAAGTGAGGCACAAAGCTTTTGGAAGTGAATTATACACATAGGGAAAGGGAGGGTGGGTAATTTTATGAAACGCTATTTACTAATCCCAGTGGCCACTTTTACTTTAGTTTTTAACATCACACATTTTAAAGCTGCATGCATTTTTCATTATCTTTAATGATAGGTAATTATGTATTCTAGTGATTCTTAGCCTCTTGACCTCTTTATCTCCCTTCTGTATTTAAAGTATATTTACTTATGGGACATAATTATTATTTTTTATTTATAAAATTCCAGAAGGCCTTTATGATATTTAGTCACAAATATATATACAATAAAATAAAATAAATGTCACTGGTAAATTAATAATCATGCTTTAAAAATTTTTATTTATTTTATTGGTCTGCAATTTGCTATGATTAAGCAATGCATAGACAATGTAACATTTGGCAGGATTCCAAAATAACACCAATTTAGCAGATTTATTGGTGGACTCCGAATCGAAAGTATAAACAAATTTTTTTTTATTATACACTTTGCTTTTACAGTTAAATGTCTGTGCTGAACCAACATGGCATGTTAATATTTGTACTATAAAAAGTACTGCTTCAGTCCCAATGGTGGATGGGTGGAAAACCATTTTCTGAAAATGCTGAATAAACATTGGCCACTTAAGCTTCTGTCTGTCAGTAGAGACAACAGGTGGTGCTTTTTAACATGCAATGTTTTTTCTTTTGTGTTGTTAATAGGCGAGTCTGTACTTGGCTTCAAACATGTGGCTGTTTTGTAGTCCTCTCCTAACTGTTCAGTATATGCATGTGTTCGTGTATATAAACAAACACATTGGGAATTGCAAGAAATGCATATATGGCACATGAGTAACCTTATGTATTGATTCATATGTTTCTGTTTCTTTTTACTATAAGAAATATGAGCATTAATATCCACAGACCTCAAACACGTACACTCATCTGTTAGATACAGCATAGACTGTTGTTACATGCTTTACACACAGTTCATTTTCAATTTGGTTTTACTTGATTAAATGAAACCAGAAAACCCAAATAATAGAAAGTACCATATCTGAATGAAAGTAAACTTCAAGACCAGGATAGTGTGTGTTTCCAAGGAATGGATTTATTTATGCTCTTTGCTGTCCACTTTACTTGCTAATTTTAAATGTAATTGGTAGGCTGTATTCACCTCTTCTGGCTGTGGTTCACCACTATGCAAAAAAAAAAAAAAAAAAGAGAGGCTTAGAGACCATTTAAAATGGCTTATCTTTGTATTGTATTCCATGCAGAACTAATACTGAACACGTGTAATCCATTAGAGCCAAAGAAAACCGGGAAAAAGGTTGTTTATCTCAATGTAAATAAATATTTGTACATTTCATTTGTGGAAGTGTACTTCTAATAAGGATTCAGGATTTTAACGTTTATGAATATCTAGTGCAAAGGGGGAAAATTCAATGAAAAGGGCTCTTAAAACCTTTTTCCAGGGAATTGCTGATTTGTAATATTTTCTAAAGATTTTTGTTTGTCTCTTTCTTAGCAAAATATATAGTCTAATATGTGTGTTTCTCCTTTTTTTGTAAATCTTTTAAAGGTAAATAAAACAGATGAAGCAACTACAGCATCACATACTAAAGTGACACTACACTGGTTATTGTTGCCTATCTGTGGAATTACAAACTCATCACTTTTCATTTTTCAGATATGACAATTCTTTTAATATATCTTTATATATATGAGATAATTGAAGTAAATGGGATTTCATTCATCTTTTTTATAAACTGCTTGATTATAAGGACACATTCTGTATGAGATGATGAAATATAATGATTCATCCTTGCAATTTCCCAAAAGTATATACAAGAATTTGATCTGTTGTGCAGAAACCAATTTTCTAGGAAGCTCAGAAATACGGGAATACCATTTTCCACAGATAGATCCCTATTTAAGCAAATGTTCTTTATTTATATAATTCATAAATATTATATACATATATACTATGTATATGTGTTTCTTGCATTAAATTTTATGCTTATAATTGTTGTAGCCTTTAAGGAAAGTGATCCAAATTTGCAAAAGACCCCTTATCCAGAAATCACCAGGTTCCAAAAATTCCAGATAAGAAAACGCGTGTCTGTAGATTTATTCTGTCTATAGTATATAGTGTGTGTATTTATTCATTTGTAATTAAGTGAAATTAAGTCTTTAGACATGGATGTTTCATTGAAATAGGCATAGTATAAACTGTGTAATATTTTTAATTCTACACCCATTTTTCATTGTGTGGTTAGCATAACGTAGGAATCATTTGACATTTTCTTCCTGTTGCAGAAATACGCCATATATTCAGCTCTGTGTTAAATGTAAGCCGGTTTACCAAATGGCATCAATAATTTCAGATATTAATATACTTAATTGCAAAGTGTGGCTCAGCACCCAGGCGTAATTAGTGCATCAGTGCAGTCAGAAAGGAAGCTGCTCTCTGTATAACCAGGACACAACAATGGTTATAACACGAATCAAGCAGAAGTAAAGATGTGATTTTCTGACACTCGCTTTTTTTCTACAGAAGGGGTTCATTTTCTTGCTGCTAGTAATGGCAAAGGATGTCAACTAAAATGCATGCACAAATACCCGAAGTAAAAACAATTGGCTCTTTATAAGGGAAGCATTCTGTTACCCAGAATAATCTGATTAGTAGATCTGTCTAATTTGCATGTGGCTCCCTGAGGGCAGACAGTGAGCATGTGTTACATTAGACAGTAATACATCACCACACACTAAGAAATCAATCACAAGGCTCTTCTAAAAATGTACAGCTTTAAAACACACTGTGGATTTGATGATTTTGCTTGTGAATTTATTGAAGCTGGTCCAATTTGATGTTAATTCCCCCTTTTTTATTTATTTATTTTAATCTAGAGTTTAATCATATATCAATTCTAATTACATTTCTGCTTAGCTTGTTGAATTTCCAATCTATTTCTTTTCCCTAGGACGCTGCTGTCAAGAGACATCTTATCTCCATATTTTTATTAAGGAATTAGATATATAATGCCATTTAAATATACAATAGGTTTAAGAGTATGTGCTCCACACAATAGATTTGTTTCATGGCTGCAGAAGCCTCCATCCTATGATGGGCAGATATTGAATAGACATCTTTTTTAAAATTGAATGAGCCTTATCTGCTTTTATGTTTTAGAAATCTATCTTGGCCTGTAGCTTATGATTTAATTTAATAAGCCTGTGCCTACATTTTATGTATAAATGGCAAGGTGCAAATACTCTATGATCATGGCTTTGCTCAGTATGTGTTTTGTATGTGGACAGAACGTGAAATGTTGTAGATGATAGTATCAATGTTCTACTTAGCAGTTACTGTGTCTTAATACAGAGACAATACATTGTAATTAATTGTATGAGAGCTGTACAGGAATTATGTTAGAGTGAAACTTTTATTGATATGTTTAACCTTGGAAAACATTTAACTGTTGAAAAAGGGTATATACACATGGTTTTTCAGTGTGTTTGTTGCAGCAACAGTTATTAATGCACTTGTGATTTCAGTATTGTACACTGTTCATATATTATCATTATTATATTCTTGAGCAAATATATTTTCAAGTCTTATCATTTATAGCCCCCCCAAAAAACTTTGTCATGTTCAATTATTGTTCCATAAAACCTAATGACAAACGTACACATACACTGACTAATGATGTAAAACTGCATTGCAATACATGATCCAAACGCATCAGTGCTTTACACAGCAAATAACATTTTATGTGGCTTTAAGCTATTTCAAATACTGTACATCTTGAATAAGTTAATCCTGTCGGTATATACAGTACAGGTATATTTTACAGTAGCAACCTGGTTGCAAACACTTGTTAAATGAGCCCTAAGGGACACAATTTTGTTCCCCCTTAGGGCTCTAAAACTTGAACTTGGTTCCCCTTCTATTTTGCATTTACTTTGCCCGTATCATGCAAATTTGCTGTAGGCTTTAAAAGCCATTTCCTCTGTTTTGCAATGCTTATCTGAGATTGTTGCATATTTTACTGTAATTAATTAGACTTGTTGTTCTTGCAGTGCCAACTGACTTCAAGTGAAGTCAGGAAAATAGACATGAAAATGACAAAAATGACATTGAGGAAACAGAATGTGATGCACATTGCATTCTTCACAGAGGAGACATACTGGTTGGCCTTTAAGAAAACAGAAAATCTGTTAAGAACTCTAGAACACATTTTAACCAGTTATGACAAATTTGTTGCTTTAATAAGAAAATTATTTGATGCTATAAGTTGAAAGACTTGTCAGTTGGTGCCAACTCGCATTAAATGCCACACAAAATATTTGCTGCCTGGTTCTATCACCTCTATAATTCCACATAGTCCAATTTTCTACTTAAATTAGAATGATAAGTTTGTGTTCATATAGATGTCTCTTTAGTCCATGTTTGGGTACTGACAAAAATTGACTTTTTCAGTTGGCAACACATCAACATGTTAACATAGTAAGTTAGGTTGAAAAAAAGACACGCCCATCAAGTTCAACCTTTAAAGTCTATATATAACTTGCCTAACTGCTAGTTGATCCAGAGGAAGGAAACAAAAACCCATATGAAGCCTCTCTAATTTGCCTCAGAGGGGAAACAAATCCATCTCGACTCCAAGATGGTAATCCGACTAGTCCCTGCATCAACTTGTAGTATGAATAATCTTCCATAACCCTCATTTGCTAAAAAGTCACCCAAACCCTTCTTAAAGCTATCTAATGTATCGGCCAGTATGTGGTTAATTATTTGTACATTACCTAATGTGGTGGCCAACTTGAAATAATTGGAGAAGCTTGCTGTGAGTAGACTGGATCATATAAAAATACCGGGATAATGCAAGTTGCTAGGCTGTGCTGATTGCATAATCATTGTATATGATTAGATCAGTGCAGCCCCTCTAGCTGTATATTCACGTGTGTGCCTGATCTTTCCCATTATCTATTAACCTTAGGATACTCGTCAGAAGTGCATGGCAGGCACTTGCAGCTCTGGGTTGATTCATGAACCCATACACGTCCTAGATTATGGTCTGCAATCACACCACTTTGAAAACACATGTGGATGGACAATAATAAAAGTTATTTCCAATATGACTGAACATTCAAACTTGTAGATGGCTGATGTGACTGTGTTTAGTAGTTGATTGAGTAATATGTTTGCCAGTCAAGTCTTTAGCATGCAAGGTTATATTCATCTAAAATATTATTCATGATCAGGAGATTTTTTTCCCCTTTCAAATATGTATAATACCTGTTAAGGCGTAATACATTCTAGTAGTTACTACGTTATATAGAGTAGTCACAACGCTGACCCTTATTCACAATTTCTGTATGCTGTTGAGAACTGTGAAGTTGTCAGTTCTGTAAGTATTAAAATGCCCATTGCTCACTATTGTATGATTACTGTAAAACTATTATTAATGAAAGGTATAAATTGGCATGCACAATTCCAAATAGTTTTGACTGGGCAGTGCATTTTCTTTCCTATATAATATATACTGCACACTGTGGGGGTTTTTTTTTTTTTACATTATTGGAGATTGCGCAGTGGAGCAGCCTAAATGCTAATTGGATTATATCAGTGACAGAAGGTCAGGCCTGAGATGCAGATTGTGCTGTGCTTGCCAGTACACCAAGAAATGATGAGAAATTATAATTTATTGGAGTATCTATGAAGGCCACTCTTGTCCTGTTGAAAGGAGTTCAGCCTTTTCTGCATCTATATTATGATGAAAAATCTATCATTTCAGTTTGCTACTGAAATGAGGCTAGAAAAAAGAAACCACATATATATATATATATATATATATATCTATATATATATATATATATATATATATATATATATATATATATATATATATATATATATATATATATATAATGCAATCTCGGTTTGACCTAAACAGTAACTGAACTAAATTTTTATTTACAAACATGTTGCTTCATGTACAGATATCAGACATATAAAGTCATGTGCTTTTAATAACGTGCAACTGTATGTTACCATGCAGGGTCTGCCATCTTATTTTTATTAAGAGAGTTAAAATATTCATACTGGTGTATAGTGTTTAGGTTCCAATACTAAATGGAGATTTTACTTCTGAAAATAAACGAACCATCTTGCAATTTGACAGAAGCCTCTCAATGGATCATATGCAAAACATATCGGTTTTTTTAACCTCATTTTTTCTTACATCAAATATACTGGAGTCCATTGAGGTTTTTTTTTCCTCAAATGCAATGTTTTTCCAGCTAAACAAAACATGTCAAAATTCCAGTGAGGATTTGAAATTTTTTCCCCAAAAATGAAAAAATCTGTATCACATAATTTATCACTGCTTTTTGATGGAGTATAAGCAAATTTGGTCTATAAACAAGCCTTAGATCAGTTCAATGTTGGCAAGAAGGATGAATTTTTTCTAACATTACTGGCTAAATGCATGTACAAATTATTCGTGCCAAAAGCATCACATCTCCCCTTAAAGGAGACTTGGTAGGGTTATAGACACAGTATCTCTCCTTATGGGAAGAGGAATTTAAGTTATTGATGAAAATTATCTGAGTATCTGCTGTTGCTAGAACATCAGTTTTAAGGTACACTGCTCATTCTACAAGGATTTTTTTTTCTGTTTTACTTTGCAAGTGCCTTTATGCTGTCTTCTCCAACATTGTTGCTGACTAATCACATGCCTTGAGACCATGCCCCTTCTAATATTAAGAGAACTAGATCTATACACCATACCTGTTGGGAGAATTAAATTATGGATGCCAGTGGTAGAAATTCGAATAGGCTGTTTATTATGTAAACAATACTATTATGCTGTAAACAATGATATTCAAAATCAGTTTGCATTTGGTCATTCTCTTAAGGAATTATTCCATCTTTTCGTAGATTAAAAAAGTACATAATCAGAATGTCATAATCCTTCATCTGCCCAGGTCGGAAGCATGACTTGAGACGATGCCGCTAAAGTAGGAGCTTATATGTGTTGCTTGCACAGTCAATGACGCATGTATGCACACATAAGTGGCATACCAGTTCCGATCTTATTAAACACTGGGTTTTTTTATTTCCATTTCAAGTCTGAATTAAGGTGTAGATATACAGCTGAACCTGACAACTTCTTTCTACCAAGCCGTAAGATACATACAATGCACATTGAAACTAAACACTGCAAATAAGCAATGGAGAATACCATATTGTAAATAAATGTTAAAGGGGCAATATACCCCCTTGTTCAACACGAATTAATGAATAGTGCTTGTGGCAAACACTTTTCTGCATCTTGCTTTAATCACATAAAATCTGTTTTGTGCTTCACATGGAAATTGAAGCTACTCCATGTTTTGTCCGTGGGAGCAAATTAGATTACCACCATACACCTTCCCACTTTATGCTTATTGTGGTTGTTTTTTTTAGCAGCAGTCCATTATTCAGGGGGGTTAATTGTGTAGTGTGAATCTAATTACTTCTAAAGGACCAAACATGAAGTAGCCTCAGTTTCCCAGTTTTCTCTCTTTAACTGAAAGAATAACAAAAAATACAGTTTTTTTAAAGATTAAAACAAGATTTTCAGAACAAGCCCTATTCATTAACCTCATGTTGAACGGGGAGGAGGGGAGGTGTTCTACCCCTTTTATTTTAATGTAACCTATCCCTAAGCATGTTTGACAGTTTTTGCAATTGATTTTCTTTGTCCAATGGTTTGTCCTAATTCATTTGAGTGTTTTCATGTTAAATCAATCAATCATGGTTTCCATAAACCATACATTCTAGTAGAAAATGTATGCTGTTTGACAGAATTATCTAATAGATGTTACTCATTCTGGCGAAAATGGCATTAGAGTTGGCGTGACTTAACAAAAAAAAAAAAAAAACTGTGACAGCATTCCTAATAATAGCCTTCCAGAATGTGTTAGCAGTCTAAGGTGATAGCATTAAGTGGCACATGTATTAAAAATTGAGTTTGTGGGGGGGGGGGGGAACTGCCAAAACATATAGATTTTTTTCCCCTTGAGCACTACCATACATAAGAAAAAAATTGAACAAAATATTTTCAGGTGTATTTTTTTTTTTTTGTTGTGGAAAACAAAAGTTGCATGGTGCTGAAATTTTTTTAGCGAAGTTTTACTTTTTTCTCTTTAATAAATCCCGACCAATTTGAAGATTCAGAAAATATTCATCAATATCTTATGCAAATCAAGCAAACAACACCAAATAAATTTTTAATAAATCTGCTCTTAAGTGAAATAAGCATGTTTCCAAATGTTTAATTATTTGATTAAAATGGAATCTATGGGAGTTAACCTTTCCTATAATTTGGAGCTTTCTAGATAACCGGTTTCCGGATAATGGTTCACCTACCTATTATATCTGTTTATATTACTTTTCCTACAGCTGGGGAAACGGTTACACTCTTTTTTCATGATATTTAAATATTGGTCATTACTCAGTAATGACCAATATTTAAATATCATGAAAAAACATGATATTTAATAATATGAGTTGAAACTGGCAAAAAGTTCATCAGTGATGAACTTTTTGCCAGTTTCAACTCAAATCAGGTTAAGCAAGATCTAAAAATAAATTAAAGAAACCGCCACCTGTGCACTTAACTTCCAGAATTAAGATGATATTGCAGTCAAACAACTTGAGAAACTCCTAGATTGTAATTGGGGACAGTTTTTTTCATCAGGCTCTCTGGTAGCAGAATGCTCTCACCACCAACATATAACATATTTTAATCAACTATTATAGCATAATTTCTTCTCTTCCATTACCCTTCAGAAGGGTAACATCATTTCATCTGATAACATGCAGAGTGGGTTTAGGCAACTCTATTTTTAATATATTAAAATTCATTTTATATCTTTACATTTTTTTCATGATACAATATTTTAGCTATTGCCTTTATAAATTGACTCACTATGTGCATTAAAGTTAATCTTTAATACTACTCTTCAATGCTGAGAAGCACGTCTCTGTTACAAAATTAATACTAAACTGATGGTATCAGGCAGCATGGGTGTTTGCTGCATTATACATACATTTTGATATCCTTTACTGGAGTGTGCTACTGCTATGTTTGTTGCAATTTATAATCTTTCAGAATAAATACGATGGATGAGAGAGGGGTAGGGATGGAAAATTAATGCTTAATTAACATTTTTCCCAAGTAACAAATTACCACTTTTTAAAACAATATATAATTACTGGTCTACTGAAGCAGGCGCTGTGGAAACCTTGCCCACTACTACCACCTCCAAACCAATTGGTAGCTCCCACAGTGGCTCGTGTCAATCACTATAGCACAGCTTTGTCAAAAGAATTGGGTTCTCACATCAAACACTGGAAGGATGCCAACCCTATTTAGAAAGTTTTTAATTTGCGTCAAATTGCAAGTACAATAATGGCAATGTTAATACATTGGTTGCAATTGCATCAAGAGCCCCTAACTCTAGTCCCCCTTCCAAGTATAGCAGTACCCTTATTCACATCGTACAAGTCACATTTTATCGAGGGTTAATTAACCCTCAATATTTGACTGCCGAATTAAAGTCCTTCGACTTCGACTATCGAAGTCGAAGGATTTTAATCCATCGATCGAAGGATTATCCTTCAATCAGAAAAAACTTGGAAAGCCTATAGGGACCTTCCCCATAGGCTAACATGGACTTCGGTAGCTTTTAGGTGGCGAACTAGGGGGTCGACGTTTTTTCTTAAAGAGACAGTACTTCGACTATCATGGTCGAATTTTAGTTTGAATCGTTCGAGTCGAAGTCGTGGTCGAAGTAGCCAAAAAAATACTTCGAAATTCGAAGTATTTTTTATTCTATTCTTTCACTCGAACTTAGTGAATGGGCCCCTTAATGTATCCCCACTTTAAAATGGGATGATTTTCAAAATCACCTTAAAGGTTTTGTTGGCCTCTTATATTTTACAAAAGGGGGGAGCATTATTCCCCAGTTACCTTATATGGTCAGTTATTTGCTTGGGGAACATCTATACCTAAAATGTTATATGTTTCTATGACGTCCCTAAATACAATCTCTTATTTACCATATGGGGATAACATGAATCATCAAACAACTAAAATAATATCACTGGCAGGCTTGTTGGGGGAAGCAAATCTGAGATTAAACCAAGCATGGCATCCAGTGGAGTCATTTGTCACCGCTTTTTATTATCAGTGACTACACTTTAATAATTCTACTTCAGCGAATACTATAGCCCTAAGAAAAAAACATAAACCAATTGATTTAGTATGTAAAAGCAGCCAAGACAATATTTTATTAACCGGTATTATGTGTGTGTGTATATATGTATATTCTTTTTTTTTCTTTATATTCTGTGTGCTTTTGATTTCTTTTTTTGCAGCAGATACAGTCTGGGAAAATAGTGTTTTTCCAGCCTGAAACTGCAGGCTGCATTTTTTTCTAATATACAGTATAATGGTTATATGGTATTTTAAAAACACTGAGAACGGCATTGTTTCATGAAAATATTTATTATGAGTAAATTCTCTGGATGTATTGTAATAAATCTGACACCAGACTACGCATAACAATAAGATGTTTGCTTTCAGATTGGTGCTACTCTGCTGATCGTTGCTATAGATTCAGTCCTGGTGCAAACTTTCAGCTTTTACAATTCCCAGTGTCTTAAACATAACATTTACTTTTGAAAACTGCCCGAAACTTGAGCAATGTAATAAGGGGAAAGGGAAGCACAGGCATCAATAACTTCTGTGCAAGCCTCTAACTGGCTGGGCTGATTTGCATGTCATTGGTCTGATTCAGCCAATTTGATGAATGATATGTATTATGTTTTGGGTAGCCGAGGATGAGTAGAGTATAACAGTGCTTTATTAGCAGAGTCACGCAGGCATTACACAAAAGTAAGCTTTCACTTTTAAGCTACCAGGAAGTATGCACAGTAACTCATGTAAATAGTGACACCGCAGGCCATTTGTATAAACACCACATATTCCCCCTATAGTAGGAAAGCATTTGGACAACTATAATAAACAGCAACAATTAAACAGTATGCATTTTAAAACAATATTATATATTCTTCACATAACAAATAGTGATGGGCAAATTTATTCGCCAGGCTCGAATTTGCGGCGAATTTGCGCAATTCGCCGTCAGCGAATAAATTCGTGAAAATTCGCGGAAAAAATTCGGCAGTGTCAAAAATTTTTTTCCGAAAAAACGGGCGCCGGCGTCAAAAACGGGCGCCGGCGTCGAAAAAAACGCTGTTTCGCGAAATTCTCGCGAAATTCGCTAATTTTTCGGCGAAGCGAAATGGCGCAAATTCGCCCATCACTAATAACAAAGTCCTTGGTCCATGCAGGTAGTTTTCTGATTCTCTCAGTATGCCTTATAGGTTCACTTTCTTCAGGCCTATTGCAGTTGACATCAGGAGTAGGAAAATGTCCTTCATCAAATGGAGCTTCTCCAAAGTCATATCTAACAGGAGCAAGACAACTTGCATTCCATATGCGTCCACCAGACAATTCATATGTGTATGGTCCTCGCTGGCATCTCACTTCAAGAGGTGTAGTAAATTTAGATTGTCCTTGTTTCAGTATTCCTGGTTTCTTAATTCTGACTAAAGATCCAGGCTGAATGATTTTGTTGTATGGCACGTTGCTCTGTAGTTATGTAGGAACTATGTTGTAAATACTTTCCAAGATTTCCCAGTAAGATTTGCTGTCTGTAGTGCTTCTTTCAGAGTTCTGTTGAATCGCTCAATTTCTCCATTTGCTTGAGGGTAATACACCGAAGATTTCCTATGCACAATATTATTCTATCTCAGAAAGGATTCAAACTAGTATGAGACAAACTGTGGTCCGTTGTCTGATATTAACTCCTTTGGATTACCTTCTCTACTGAAGACAGAAATGTTATTACTGTAGCTGATGTCATATGAGAAACAAATGCAATTTCAGGCCATTTACTGTAATAGTCTATCAAGGTTATAGCAAATCTACAATCTATAGGAGCATCTGTAAAAGGACCACCAATATCAATAGCAAGTTTTTCCCATGCTGAATCAGGAAATGGTACTGGCTGAAGTGGTGGTGTATATGTGATAGCTGTTTTGTCATGATTCTGACAAGTAACACAAGAATGAATGGCAGTTACCACATCAGCATCCATTGCTGGCCACCAGTATAGTTCTCGTAGTCTTTGTTTTGTACATACAATTCCTTGATGACTCTCATGTGCAAGTTGTATGAGCTTTTCTCACAAGGTCTCTGGTACCAGTAAACAATGAGCTCCACGGACAACATAGCCATCTACTAAGGACAGTTTGTGTCTAATCCTGTAGTAAGGTTGAAGATCAGAACTGCGTTTCTTCTCAGCATTTGGCCATTTGCTTTGTAAGATGTCTGTAATTATTGGACATGTGAGGTAAGCTTGTTTAAAAATCAGCAGCTGTAACTGTAGATGATAGTAAATCAGCCAATGCTACAACTTCTCATCCAGTGTATCAGAAGCTGCAGGTAAAGGTTAACGTGACAAACAATCAGCAGTAACATTTTTCAAACCTGGTTTGTATTGTATTTTGTAGTTGAAATTCAGTAGCCTTGCTGACCATTTAGCTATATGCATTCCAGCTCTTCCTAGTCCCTTTGTTGTAAGCAGTGTAGTTAAAGGGCTATGATCAGTGCATAAGGTAAATTCTCTACCCCTTAGGTAGGTTCTCCATTTTTCTGTTGCCCAAACACACGCTAGAGCTTCTTTTTCAACAGTTGAATACTTACGCTCTGTCTATACTTATGATAAGCAGTCTGAAGATCCAGAGTAGAAAAGATTTTTGCTCCTCAGAGTTCTGAAAATATTTCCTCTATGTGTGGCAAGGGATGATTATCCATAACAACTGCTTTATTAGGTTCACGGAGATCAACACACAATTGAATACCTCCAGTTTTCTTCATTGATACAACAATTTGTGAAACCCATTCAGAGGATTCTAATTTTTCAATCACATCTTGCTCTACCAGTTTCTTCAGTTCCTGTGAGACAATCTCCATTATAGAGTAGGGCAATCACCTCAATTTCTGGTGTTCTGGTTTTACATCTGGTCTCAACTTAACTTTGTGTGAAATTTTTTGTGTGGCAGGCACTGGTGCTGTAGTAATGAGACCATCAACTAATTGTAGGTTTAATGCAGCATAGAGATCCCTTCCAAGTATAGCAGTACCCTTATTCACATTGTACAAGTCACATTTTACAGTATTTGATTCAAATTGTACAGTCACTGGCAAGCAACCAAGCACAGGGATTGGATCCTTTAAGTAACTGACCAGTTTCAGGGCAGGTGCAACAAGTGGATCTTTTGCAAAGTATTTCAAGAAAATATCCTTTGGTAGTATAGAAACAGCTGAACCTGTATCAAGCATCAGGTTAATGGAGTGTCCCTTGTTAGCAGAAGCAGTACTGACAAGTAATAACCAACTCTCTCAAACCTGCTACAAATTGTTCTGTGGATTCGCCATTACGTTGTCCATGTTGGCGGAATTTATATCTTTCAGCAACCACATTTACTCTTGGCACAAAAAAGTTCTTTATAGCAGTAAGAGCAGATTCATAAGTCTCATCAGCTAATGGTAATATATAGAATATACGCTGTCCTTCTGCTCCCAGGCAGTAAATAAGTAAAGCACGCTTTCTAGCAGCAGAAATCTCCCCTGGTCAGAAGCAATAATGTAATTTTCAAACATATGGATCCAAGCAGTAAAAGGTATGGTAGTCTCACCAGGGTTTGGAAGAAAAGCTGCAAGCTGCTGCAGAGGTAGAAGAGCCATCCTTGTCGCCATTTGTTATGCTTTGGGTAACTGAGGATGAGTAGAGTATAACAGTGCTTTATTAGCAGATGCATGCAGGCATTACACAACAGTAAGCTTTCACTTTTAAACTACCAGGAAGTATGCACAGTAACTCATGTAGACAGTGACACCTGCAGGGCATTTGTATAAACAACACAATATGCTAATTAATTTGTGAGATAAGAGGCACACTCAGTAGTGCGTGATGCTTTTGCTTTCCTTGCTGCATATTGTACAACACTATTTTCAAACAGTGAACATCCTCTGCACTGTATACACCTGCAATGTATAAGCCTTAAGGAGTACTTATTAATGTCTGAGTTGTGATTTTCCTGGATCACATCAAAATTTAGATCCATGATCATTATTTTTTTTTTTAAAAAAAAACTTCAGTGATACATTCTTTCTGCTGCCTATAATAATGAATGTCACCATGCACATATACTATATTATACTATTATATCCTTCAGGGAGACATTGCCTAAATCTGTAATACACCATGATTGTGTGCTTTCCCAACCTCTGATTTTATTTTGGTGGCCATATTTAGCTCCAATGGGGAATGCAATCTTTGTTCTAATGTTGTTTTGAGTGTGGATGGAAATATTGCAACTTTTTTCCCCCCAGTCAGTAATGAGGCTTACCACTGTGTTAAAAGAACACTAGTTTTATGTATTATTTGGATTTGAAGATCGTGGATTCATTTACAACCACAGATGCAATTGCACAACATAATTTATGTTTTTGTGCATATACATGGCATTTATTAAAGGTACTTGTAACCAAACATGCTCTGTGTATTTGTACCAAGTATAAATGCATCCACCATGTCAGTCCAGAATAAATTGTGAGCAAGATGTAGGGTCACCCTGCAGTAATCTCCACCCTAAAGGTGGAATATAGGTGGAATAGAATCCGCAATCAACTGCTAAAATTTCAGCTGCATTGCATCAGACACACCTTCCCTTTACAGCTGTAATTTGTTGAAATTGTGAAAAATGCTGCATTGTGGGTAAAACAAAATAGTAAATTGCAAAAAAAATTGCATTTGCATTCTGTACTTGCATTCCTAAATGAGCCTAAGGTCTCAAGCTCGAGCAGTGTGCAGGAGTGAGAGGACTGCTGACATGGCCAAATATTAGATCATCATCTGCCTTACAGATAGTTTCCAATTTAAGAATCTTTCCAAAATAGCATGAAGTTATTATAAAAACAAATTGCTTTGTTGTGCAACCTTGCAGGAAGTCACAACAAAGGAATTCAAGTTCCCAAACCTGGAGAAAACTGAAGGCAAGTGGGTGGTGGTGCTTCCCATTCCCTTACTGTAAATAGGAAGCTCAAACATGCTGTAGTATACTGTATCAAGTGTCTCACTGTGATTTGGAATGTAGCAATGTTTGTACTAAGGGTCTACAACATACACAATATAAACACATTCAGGCCCTGCAGTATATACTGTATATAATGTGTAGATATATTGTATGTCATATGTCAGTTATTCTGAATAAAAGCATTCTAATTTAAAATATTTTGAAATGTTGACATTTATGAGTACTTCCCTTCTTGTGTGACTTTTTTTTTGCACTCTTAAATATAGGCGTTGACACACCTTTTTGCAAAAAATAATGGCATCTTAAAATTATTGTTTTTTTTAATTAGAATAATTATTTCTTTAATGCACTTAAACCACACACACATACTATGTGTATATATGCCTTTCCATGTTTTTCACGACACAATGAGATACAGTATTTCATTTCATTCATTGAAATGACACAACAAAATTAAGTGTATGAAACAAATGACACTAATATTGCTGTGTCTATAAAAGTGGGGGTATAATTATCTTTAGAAAGCATACCTTTATAACTAGATTATATTGACATAATTTGCAAGCATTATTTGCCTTTGCCACTGGTATAAAAATAGCATCTGTTATAAGAATATTTAACCTACAATTAATGTGAAATCTGCACATTATCTTGACAACAGGAGATCGACAAAGCTTATGTCTCAGAAATTTCCTGGCTCATCAGATGGGATGATAACTTGGCCCACATTTTACTTAATGGGATACCAGTATACCAGAAGTTTGTTTTTTTAACACTTCAGTTTCCTTTTTAGTCATAGAGATGAATGCCCACCTATAGCAGAGCCCAAGCATCTGTTCTAATGGCATCTAACAATAGATTCATATCAGTGTACATTGCAGTTATTATAAATACCACCTCTTAGGTGCAAATTAAATGGTATAAATTGCCCGTTTTGAATAACAAGGTTCATAGTACTAATGAACTATCATTTAAGTGATTTCCTTTATTAACATGGGAAAAATGTTGATTTGAACTTTATTATTGATTTTCAGTATAAGCACAATTTAATTGCCCATTTATCCATATTATTAGATGCTAGTTTTTTGACTAGTCATGCATGACATCTTTCTTGTATTACCAAAATCCTTTGACAAGATGTAAATCTTTATCTCACAAGATCCTCTTATACATATAGTACATTTGCCTAAGCTTCAGCTGGGTAACAGTGATGGCAGGGACTTGTCAGTCTGGAGAACAGCTTTCCCAACAGAAGGTCCAAAATTACCTTTCCCTCTGAATGTATGGAAATCACCACATTCATAGAGATAAGTTAAGGACAGGGCTGTCATTCACCCCTCCAGTTCTGTGCTCAGTGAGTGGTTTTTTTTTTTGAATGACCAATATTGTATGTGCATTGATTCTTCCATCTGGGATCGAGATCAATGCTCCCTTATAACTTTTCAGGAAATAATTTTCCCCATAACAACCCTGCTAAATATTCTTACATATGCCTATATGCACATATGCAACATGTCTTAATTATTGCTAGTAAAAATTTGTATAAATCCAAGGGCAGCGCCAATCTGATGGGCCACTCCAAACAATACCAAGCTTTGCCCCCATTTTCTTAAATAACAAACCAACCACATCTAATATCTTGGGTGAAAAAGGCTGCAGCTTTTTTATTAAATCACATAATTAACATAAACCAAAACTGGTGAGTGTAGGGCAATGTACCATAATTTATCAAATATTTAACTATTAACTTGCTTAACATCTGATAGCCACTAAAGGCTACGAAGAATTGTACCCAATAGCGAGGGGCCCACCTGCTGTCCTTCCTATGTGCGGCTATCCTCTGTAACTCATGCCCCTTTCACCGGGAACCCTCCATCACTTTGGTCCATGGCCTTACCTCTCTTATGCCCTTCACTTGTTACCTCTCTAACAGGCTTCCCCCTAAGTGGAGTCCCTCCCACTAGACAATTATGCTAACACTCCCCCTTTACCCAACTAGCCCTTTATTCTGAGGAGGGTGGGAGCCATTCAAGGTAAAAGAGCATGCTCCCTTCACTTCCTTCCTCTTTAAACCCCTCATGTCTCCACCCATCTCAATAGTAACCCAGGAACTACAACCCCCAAAATCCCTAACCTCCTCTTCTGGTTCCCTCATTCCTAGCCATGTCATTCCCAGTTTCTGGCTCGCTTCCCCTGGCATTCTTTTTGTGCTATCTGAATTCTGGGTCTCTGCCCCAATATTCTTGTCTCCCAGTGGGGTTGTTGTTGTTATCTGCAGCTTGTAAATGGTAGTGGCAACATCCAGTTGCTTCCCAGCTTTTCTCCAGTCTTAACTAGTCACTTCATATCCTGCTAATATGCTCTGTTAATAGAGAGAAGTACAAGGAAATACTGGATGACATCTGAGAATCTTTTCTTGCACTTTTAAGAGCTGGCATCTGTATAGAATTATATTCATACAAGAAACACTTAGGACTCTAATTCCACTCTTTGTGGAATTGCCCTTGATATACTTCCTCCTTCACTTTAGGCCAGGTACATATATAATGGGCCATGCAAGAGTAGATTCTAAACACTAAGTTTTGGGATAGTTTGGGAAACAAAGAACTCATATTTAGACTCTCTGCGGTGTCAAATTTTGTTGATTATTTTATTTATTACTTTTACATAAGGGGTATCCCCACAAAATACATATACAATTCCTGTGCTAGTCATAAAGACTGCCCACCTATAGAAGAGCCCAAGCATCTGTACTAATGCCATCTCACAATAGATTCATATCAGTGTACATAGCAGTTATTATAAATACCACTTCTTAGGTGCCAATGAAATGGTATAAATTGCCAGTTTTGAATAACAAGGTTCATAGTACTTATAAACTATCATTTAAAGTGATTTCCTTTCTTGACATGGGAAAACTGTGGATTTGAACTTTATTATGAATTTCAGTAGTAGGACAATTTAATTGCCCATTTATCAGTATTATTAGATGCTAGTTTTTTTGACTAGTCATGCAGGACATCTTTCTTGTATTACCAAAAGCCTTTGACAAGATGTAAATCTTTATCTCACAAGATCCTCTTATACATATATTACATTTGCCTAAGCGTCAGCCAGTGTACACACTACATGGCAATTTACTTGGATCTGGTGAATCTGTACCTGTTCTCTGCTTCTATAAAAGAGAAATATATAGGTCAGCTTTTCACCTCTAAAAAAGGACTTCTTAATTAGGATTTGGAATAAAATGAAAGTGAGTCTTCTTAGGCAATCGCTGCCACCTGGCAAAGGAACAGCTTGATGTATCTAATTTTGCAATTAGTCTACACAAACCAAGTTTAGAAAAGCTTTTTTTTTTCATTAAGGCTAAATCAAACCAGTTGTTGGCCTTTCTTTAATTAGGAAAGACAAATTGTATTTCTTTCATTCTGTTGAACATTTAACTAGGTAATGGTAGGCAGCCTGTGGTTTTGAAGTCTAGAGTTTCCTGACTGATGGGGGTTGTAGTTCAGCTGATAGTTAACTGAAGGTTAATAGCATTTCTGCTTTTTTATACAGTGGGATATTCGCACATTGTGCTATTACAGTTTATATTACCGTAATGAATATTTTGACTTTCTCTTTTTAAGAACCAGTCAGAAAACCGTAAAGAATAAATGGATTGTGCAATTGCATATTATACAGTAAAATAACCTGATGGAGTTGCAAAAATAAATGTAGTGAAGGATAGTAATAATTCAAAATAAAACATCCGTCTATAGACGGAAGGTAAACCTGGTATCAAGCGATTTATGGACACATCCAGTTATATAGTATAAATGATACAGTGCACAATGTAAATGCTGTAATATAAGGTTATTGGGGGAGGAAGTATTAATGAGAATGACTTTTGTGTTGTCTTTTATTGTAGACTGAGAATATTGTAACTTCTAGTAAGAGTGACAAAATAGGTCCAAAATGCTTAAATAACTATTATTTCATTTTGTGGTTATAAATGTGCATGTTGCATAAAATATACATGTAAATTAATTACAATTGATATGGATATGTGTACATTAGCATGTGCTGTATAATTCTGAAAGTGGTTGATTCTGAAATGTTGTAGGCTTATATGCTACAGGATGAACAGCTTGTTCACTTCTAAAACTGTCTCATGTATAGCTGCCTTAACTGTCCTGTAAGCGTGATAAAGTAAGATTCCAACACACTTAGCAAGGTCCCGCCTGTTCCTTCGTATTCATGTATTTTTCTTTTGATATATTTATATATTTGTATTCTGTAAAGAACCAGCACTCCCATATGTAAAAATATAAATTTTTATTTCTGTTGCATTCCAACGTTTTGGTCCCTGTTGGACCACAACAGGGACCGAAACGGAATGCAACAGAAATAAAAATTTATATTTTTACATATGGGAGTGCTGGTTCTTTACAGAATACAAATACATATATTTTAACCGCGCACCCCAGCTGGAGAAGCCATACTAGAGTGCATTGGAGTGCGTTGGAGTGCGGATACTCATTGGAACGTGATATATATATATATATATATATATATATATATATATATATATATATATATATATATATATATATATATATATATATATATATATATATATATATATATATATATATATATATAAGACCATTTGCAATTATTCCTGAAGACAGCTCGAGCAATAGAGCCAAAATGTTGAAAATACGTTTTTGATATTTTGACACTATATGAAGTCCTGTTTGGTGCGGTTTCTTCTTTGATAATATATATATACTGTATCTACAGTATATACCTATATATATATATATATATATATATATATATATATATATATATATATATATATATATATATATATATATATATATATTATAATACAAACACCTGCACTCTGTCCACTTTTTTCTCCAAGCCGGGTGCTCGGTCAAAGTCTTTATATATGCATAGAATGGACCAGCACACCGTTTTCTTCAATCAAACGTGTTTATTCAATACACACTGTGGATGCACAGTGTGTATTGAATAAACACGTTTGATTGAAGAAAACGGTGTGCTGGTCCATTCTATGCATATATATATATATATATATATATATATATATATATATATATATATATATATATATATATATATATATATATATATATATATATACCTCTATCTATCTATCTATCTATCTATCTACGACAATTGTGGGTGTTTTAAATATCTTATTGTTATAAAATCCTATAGAGCACTGATGCTTGCAGAAATGTCATTATTTAAGACCATTTCATCTACTAACTAGGGTTGAGAAAAATATTTTGTCACACTTCACTGCCGAGAGAAAAAACACCCATAGATTATCCATAATGGATAGTTTAAAAAACAAAAAAAACAACCTAGTCTAGTTTAAAAAATGTGTTGCAAAAAAGAAAATTTGTTGAGCTAAAAAAATGCCCAAATGTGTTTTTTTGCCTACTAACTGTAGATCTGCATAATAAATGCAAACAAATGATAGAATGTTAATGATCTTATATGCTGCTTATTGCTGAGAAAAAGAAAATCAGTTTTAGGAATTTTAATTATTTAATTTAAATGGGAGATGAACTTCTCGTAATTCTGAGCTTTCTGGATAATGGATCCCACATTTATTAAAGGTGCTTCTGCATTGATGTCAAGACATAAATTAATTCATCAGGAGCTGGATATTGCATGCCTTTACCTGACAGCATCACATCTAATTTTAATTCACTAGACATTTATTTATTTTACTTTAAATGCAAATTGTACAAAGTATTACTTATTGCACCACAGTATAATTTTGCTTTTCCCACCTCTCAGGGTTTGGCCAGGGAGTTGGTGTAAGGATTTGGCTAGCATTACTAAATTTATTAAGGCCTATTTACAGGATTCTTTAAGTTCAATGAGCTGTTAATGCCTGAAAAGTATAGAAATTTAAGGGACCACGCAATAGTGTGAATCCATTTGAAGTGATCCAGTTGAAGTGATTGTATCTGAGATTCAAGAAAGTCTTGGATACTACATGGACTGGTATTTGTTAAGAGCATTCAGTGCTGAGTACAGAGCTGGCAGAACTGCCATATTGGGTTCAATAAGGACTCGCCAAATCAACCAAAACTTTTTTGCAATCATGTTTATTTACTGGATTTAAGTATTTTAGATATCTATGAAAGCAACAATCACTGGAGCTTAACCAGTTACTCAAATTTCATTCACCAAAATTTGTAACCGCTGTTAGATGTGTAATAAAGCCTTGCCATTTATAAAATACTGGACAAGTTGGATCAGGATCACAAACAAAGATTGATAGTCAGAACAGTGATTTACACATTTCATGTTAGCATGTATGTGATTATCCAGGGGCATCAGAATTGGCAAGCCATGGCATACCATCTGCTTTGGCACTAAAACACTTGTCTTCTTCTAACTAATACAGCATGGGGTGATGGGAGCTGTAGATCGGCAACATCTGGCATGAAAAAGGTTGCCTCTCCTTGTTGTAGGGTTATACTCTTAGATATGCAGAAAGATAGTAATTCTATATGTATGTTTTTCTCCTTAAAATGATTGATATGAGGAGTCTACTGGCATTATTTAAGAAATTGTTTAGTAGGTAGCATAATGCTTTCTTTCCATTACAGTAACATAAGTCTGTGCATTGAAGATGTGTAGAGTGCAGGAACATGTCATGCTAGAAGTATTTAATACATGACAAACCATGTCTGGTATGTTTTATTTTTACTTGGAAGCTGATCGATACTGTAGAGATTATTTTAAAATGTGCATTTTTTTTTAAACAGCCCCATTAGAAAAAAAACAATTCAACAAATAAATTTGTCATGTTTTTCTTTTTTCAGTTTCTGTTTACTGCATAGGGCATTTTGAATTATCTTTATTTCTTCATTCTCTCCATGGCTTCAGGAATTGTGCTGGTGTCCATAACAGATTAATATTATGCAATCAACCAATGGTGAGGTTATGCTGAAACCCTTTTTTGGTCAACATTTATTTTGAGCCACAGCCTTCAAATCCACACAATTCAAAGTTACAATGATAATACGTTGTTATTATACTTCAATATTAATGAAACTCCATGCACCACCTGCTTAGTGATCTATCAATTTAAAGGATCAATAGCACTGATTTTTATTTTTTTCCTTATTTCAACTTAGTCATTCACTGTTGAATTCTATTGAATATCAAGAATAGCTGAACATTTGTTAAAAGCTTTGTTAGCAGCAACATGGACTCCTGTTATGATCATATCTACTACTGCATGCATCATATGGGAAACTGTTTTCTTTACATTAAGTTGTCCTTTCAATTAGATCATAACATGCAGGTTTATAGCTGTCGAGGTAGCAAGCACACTTAAATATAGACCAGGCACACAGTTGTCTATAATAATACACATTCCATCTGGATGCTTTGAATGGAACATGCTTGTGAATGTCTGTGTTCAGTATTCATTGCATGGCTGTACATGTGCATTTTTGGAAATTTTGTAACATTTATTTATTATACTATGGTAGAATTGTGTGTTCCCAAAAAATATGCTGACATCATATGCTCCTTCTGCAACCTTATTCTGTCCACTATCTGCTCAATTCTGCCTACAATCTTTAGTGTAGTATATAATATATGGAGTAATATAATAATAAATAGGTGTCCATTTACAAAGTCATAAATATGCAGACAATGTTTCTTTTTTTACAATAAAAAGATGCTAGGAAGATAGAAGTGGTCAGCGTCTTTTAAGAAAAAAAAAACTAACTTAGGCGAGAGGGTGAGCACTGTGGCGGACAATTACAATCCCCAATATTTGGTACCAGAGTTTTGATAAATTGTCATATTTGTGTGTTTACCAGTGAATAGTAGTGAATCTGTGCAGTTTCGCCGAAAAATTCCCAAATTTACTGCAAAATTCGAGAAACAACAAAAAATTTGCGAAACGCACTGAAATCAATGGGCGTAAAAATAATTTTGATGCGAATGTCTATTTTGTCAAAATGCATTAAAGTCAATGGGCGTCTGAATCATTTTGACGTGGTACAATTTTTATGTGCGGCAATATTGATCAGTGACTTTTTTTTTTTGACACAGTGGATTTTTAGCCGGCGAATTGTCACTACAGTTTCGCAAATTCCCTTTCAGTGAAATTTGCCGCAAACTTGTGTCTGGTATATTTATTCGCCCATCACTAGTGAATACAATGACGTATCTGCAATGATATTTGTCATTTTAAATGAAATTTTGAATACATTAATGTTTTCATTATATTTTGGGGGAAATAGCCATGGGTCACCTGCCAGTATCCAGAAAGGGTTGGTTTTTTTTTTTTTATGTGGTTTAAATGTGTTACCTTTCAAAATGATTAGTTATCACAATTAACACGGCTGTGGCTATATGGGTGGCATCAATTGCATCCCACCAGGGACCTGACCTTTACACCCCTATGAGAAGATCAGGATTTCAGAGTAACAACGGAGGCAAACAGTTGACAGAAGTTGATCAGTAGTTGATTCCTAATTTCAGTCCCTATTTTACACAGAGGGGCAGATTTACATAGGGTCGAATATTGAGGGTTAATTAACCCTCGATATTCCACTGCCGAAGTTAAATCCTTCGACTTCGAATATCGAAGTCGAAGGATTTACTGCAATTCGATTTTAATCCATCGATAAAATGATTTTTCTTCGACCAAAAAAAGCTTACAAAGCTAACATTGAGGTTCTGTCGGTTTTATATGGCAAAGTATGTGGTCGAAGTTTTTTTTAAAGAGACAGTACTTCGATTATTGAATAGTCGAACGATTTTTAGTTTGAATCGTTCAAAGTCGTAGTCGAAGGTCGAAGTAGCCAAAAAAATTGAACTTTGAACTTTTTTTTTATTCTATTCCTTCACTCAAACTAACTAAATGTGCCCCAGAGTGTTAGCCATGGGAATATGTTTTATTTATCCAACTCTATGTGGAATGCCCTTTTAAAGTAAAGTTCATAACTACCCCAGTAAAAAATAGAACCCTAATCTCAATGGTATGACCACCCTCATTTCATTTTGGACTTGGGGCATTTTTACCTTTTGGGCAGAGATGGGCAGAGGCAAGGAAAAGAATTGCTTTTGAGTTGGCATTTGCTTCTCTACTGGCAAAAATCCACCACGTATGCTTTTTGCTTTAGAGTCCCTGTCTGTGCTTTCTTGTAGGGGTGCATTTCCTTTAGCTCTTGTGACTTTTCCTGTTTACTTCATGGTAAAAAAAAAAAAATAAATAAACTAAACAATCCTATTTACAGCTGTCTTGCATTATGATATGCACTCATGATTGAAACACTCTACGAGCAGAATCAATTACCCTTTGTTTGAATTTGGTACACTGCTGCCTGGGGTGGTATTTTTTTACATTAAGCTCTGGAAACGCACAAAACGAGCTCTGACTCAGGCAGAGCAAACAAACCATTACACTTTTAAAATAAGCACAGTACATGAATGGAATGTAATCCTATTCATGTGACAGGATATAAATACCACTATTAAAACATGGGGTTTATTACTTGATCTTGTTAACATTTTAATTACCCTTGAAGGATTATTCAACCATGACTAAATGGCTAAATGTATGCCCTTCTGCTTCACCATTAATGTTACAGGAACAAAGAATTTTAGCACCTTTGGTGGCATATCATGGGCTAACGCTGGATTGCAAGAGACACTGGAAATTTGATAGTGGCAGATAATTATATTAAAGTTAACTTAAATATGTATAGGAAGGGATGCTGTGCATATTTGATATTCTTAATAAATATGCTTTTTAAAAGCTCTTCTAAAACACTAGAAAAACAATTGTAAAGAAAAATAAATCTGTTATGACAGAGAAAAGACTCTCTTTGCATTTTTTTTTTGTAAAATATAGAATTTTAAAAATCAATGTTGTTTGTACTGCTGCAGTCTGTTTATCTTTATAGCAAGTGTATTGTATCGGTATCAAAATGCACTGCAGTGTGTTCATGGGAGGAGATGTTCCTTGTTAACATGAATGGTATTGTGAGGGCTTTTTATCCTAACAACTGCTTACAATTAAAAGGTCACTGTTTGATTGAGGGGGATGTCTTTTTTCCCCTTTCTTTTAAAAGAGTAAGTGACTCTCCCTGGAACTGCCTTTCAAACCCATGAATAGGGAGCAACAGTATTTCTTTTGATAACATGCAACTGAAGGTAACTGTGAGCGTTTAAAGCACAATACTTGGCCAGTTACTCAGAGGCCCTTTGATCAGATGTTCTGCTTTCATTGATGTTCTAGCAGGCATGTTGCTGGCGATTTCTACCATCTGTTCGCTCCTTCTATATTGTCATAATAAATAAACACCTATATGTAGTCAGTCAAAAATGTGTTTTTTGTTTTTTAATTACAATTCATTTGTGATCCTTAAACATATGTGGTAACAAACAGTACCTACTGTGATCTCTGCAAAATCTGTATTATAATACACACACGGAGTAGAATCTGGACATTTGGCTTTCAAGACCTTAGACAATACGTATGATTAATATAAGAAATCTTTAAGTTGCCCATAAAAACAACAGCATTTAATATGGAACCATATCCAGTTTGGTGATCTTTCAAGTTTGTTTGGCAAAATGAAATAGAAGAAACACTGGAACTCTGGGTAGATGCATTTTGAAGGCACAGCATTGTTATCAGAGATGAATTAGAGACATCCTTTTATTTCTATTGTGCCAATGAAATATGAACACCTCATCAAATTTATTTTTGTGTTAATTGCAAATTTTGCCAAATAGTTTTCTTTTCTAACATTAGACAAGATAGACAAGAAATTGATAGCCTTGTATTCTTTTTCTTATTAGACACGGAAGCATTGTTTGCAACGGTACATTTTACTCCACATGCAATTTGCATCAAGGACCAATGCATGTTAGTGCTCAGTGCTGTGCTGAAAAAACATTAAAAAGAATTATAATGAATTGACACCGGTGTTTGCTTTAATAAATGTCTGTTAGTCAAAAACCATCCTGTCAAGAATGTTTTGATAAATTGGAAAAATATTGAACTTCAGGATTCCCCAGTTTGTTTGATAAAGATGCCTTAGGGTGTTTCATGGTAGCTGTTAATGAAAGAAATCCTCATGTAGCCATGAAAGATAAGGTTTGTTTAGGAGTGAGAGTAGATGTTAATTTTCCTATACATTGTGTATGAGCAGCCTCTTATGGTTAATTTTTTGTTCCTGGTGCATATTAGATTAACCATTATAAAACCCACTGGTTACATTTAGGGGTAGATTTATCAAAATGTGAGTTTAAAGCTTAATACATTAAGAAATCACCCAAGTTCTATTCCTATGAGATTTTTAACATACTGTATTTATCAAATGGAGAGCTCCAGCATTCACCCATTGATAAATACGCTTCTAAAAATCCCATAGGAATGAATAGAACTTGGGTGAGTTTTTATGTATTGCGCTCTAAACTCACATTTCGATTAATCTGGCCCACAGTTTTTATCATGAAAAATGACAGTAGTTATTATTGTGTGGTGGAGGCACCGTTAGAGTGGAATAAACGTAAAACCATTAGACAGTCTTTGGGTTTCAGACTATGAAATGGCATTTACATGCGAAGCCTAATGCTAGTCTTTTTTTTTATTGGATCGTTACATGCATGTAAACTGTACTGAATACTGGAAGTTGGTTATTGCCACCTTGTTACTGCCACCTATGAGAAAACTAGTGAACTGCAGTATGGAAGATGTCTGCTCTGATTTTTTACTTTTAAAAAAAAAAACTATTGTGAAATTTCCTTTGCTCTGCAGCAAGTGCCAACAGCCCCATAACACTTCTACAGTGAAACAGCATTCCTTTACTTTACTATTAAGGGGCCTATTTATTATGTTGTGCAAAACAATTGTGTAAAAAACTCTGTAAAATATATATAAATATATGGCAAATTTATGAAGCTGTATTTTATTTTACGCCATGTGAATGCCAGATTTTTCTCTATTATTTTACACTGCTTCAGACCTTTGTAAGATCTGGCGGAAGTTGCTCAAAGAAAAATGTGCAAAAAATTACACAGTTTTTACCCAGTTTTTTACATGGCAATGACTGCTGATATGTGGCAAATTATTCTGCTGTTTTACACCACATAATAAATATGCCCCTACGTGTATGTTCAAGTGCATTTTTAAAGGGGTATTTCATCTTTGCATTAACAATTCATTTGACGTAGACAGTCAATGGACTGACATTTTTTTTCATTTATTTTTAAATTGAGTTTTTTGTTCAGCAGCTATCCAGTTTAGAATTTCAGTAGCCATCTGGTTGCTAGGCACCAATTTACCTTAGAAACCTGTCAGTGGTTTTCATGACCAGATGGTGAATAGGAGAGGATGCAAATTGAAAGATAATTAATAAAAAAGTAACAACAGCAATATAACTTTAGTCTCACATTGCAATAGTTTTTTTTTATGGCTGCTAGGGTCTGTGAACCCAACTTGAAGGCTGAAAACATAAGAGGAAATTATTCCAAATCTATAAAAAAACATAAAAAAAAACAAGACCAGGTAAAAGATAAACTACCCTCTCATTTCTGAGCCACGTGCAGACAAGGATACAATTAAAAGCAAATGTATACAGCGGATTTTCTGCCTTCCACAATTTGAAGTCAGTATTCTTGCATAGAACACAAAGATCAGCTCATGTATATGCTCCATATAAAACACTTACAGTATATTTTTGCTTACAAATGAGCCCATATTGAGCCAGCAAATGTACTGGTCTGAATATGCCTGAACCCAGATAAATCCACTTCAAATATCTAACAACAAAAGTTCATCTAGTTTGGTAACATGTGGAGAGACAAGTTGTCCAAATAAAGCCCAGATACTAACCCTGAATGACGGGTGAATGTGAATGGATCACATAGGCATGCCATGCAGCAATAGTCACTTAAAAATGCAGACGACAAACAAAGGGCTTGGCCAAAAACATTTACCATCACTTAATTCTCATCTCATTTTGGTCCTATATATGACAGCTATTTAGACTAGTAATTGGGTGTCCTGAATGTGAAAAATATGACTTATCTTTAATGTATATTGGGCAATCACATAAGTATTTTTCTAAATTTCAAAACTGACTGCCAATAGCATATAGTATCATCTCCTCTTATAACATTGCATAAGGATCTCTGGAGAAACACTATTAAAATAGTTTGCTGCTTTAAGCACTAAGCTAATAATTAAAACAAATGGTAAGTAAAGATAATGAATGGCCCTTTTTAGTTGTATGTATTGTGTGGCACTTGTTTCTTAAAGTAAACTCTCCTTAACATGACAAGGGGACTCCTCAATTGACCGTTCGCCTTCAGACATCCCATCGAACCCCATTGTTACATACCGTAATGAAACATCACGAGCCAGAAATGGTGAAAACGGGCACACCATTTATTCACATTTTATCGAATAAATAGGACCTTGCCAGCCTCACCCCAAGGCAATATTTAAAGCCAAAATTCCATAAGGGATCGCTACTATGCTCTGCCGCTACTCACTTGAGATCAGTACTGTCATTATATCCACCACAAAGTGTTAGGCTGCCTCTACCTACAGAGAGGATTGCCCCAAACTCTGCTACGAGCAGGAGCTGCATCTCCCACCATGAGAGAAGTTCAGCAGCCCTGCTGTCGGTCCAGAATCTGCAGTGTGTCGTTGATAGGAAATCCAAGCAGGCTGTCACCTAGCACAAGTAGTAGTAGGGTCAGTATCAATCAACCTGCAGTCACAGGAGAGAACCTCCTTTTTCCCTCTTCTAAATTTACCTGTGCAGTACTCTGGCAAGGTCCTACTGCTGCTGTGACAAATAAAACATAAAATACATTATGATACATCTATATATATATATATATATATATATATATATATATCCACTGTTTGATCCAGAGGAAGACAAAAAACCCAGCCTGAAGACTGCCAAATATGCCTCAAGAGGGAAAAAATTCCTTCCTGATCCCAATGGGGGTCGGAAACATTCGCTGGATCAAGCATTTGACATTCATTAAAATTGACTAATAACATGCAAACTCTCTCATGTTTATACTGTAAAAAAGTACTGAAACCACACTATAACAGTACATGCAAGAATACATCCACATTTGCTTATTAATAGATAATACAAGAACATACAGATGCAGCCACATTGGTTTGTCTGTTTGACACAGAATAACTAAACACAGATATCCCATTTATCTCATTTAACACAGAAAACTGCGTCACAACATCCCATCTAATTAAAGCATTCACCATTGTTAACAATGGTGCTTTGGTATGCTAATGAAAAGGTTAAATGCATTAAATGAGTTAAGATGACTTTAGATAACACAGTTTCTTCAATTAACCCTGAGTCACGACGCATTTAACTCACAAATCTAAGTGGCTTCATCTGTAAAGAGAAACTCCTGACATTTCACAAAATATTCAAAAAAGTAGAAGGTGGGTAGGATGTTTCTACCTGCTCAGAAGATAAGGAAGTGAACTGCTTCTTTCCCTGACATCACATCCTTGTCTTTCTCCGCCCCAGCCTGGCTTTTCCTTGCCTTAACTCATTCCTTCTCACCCAATTACAGCTACATCTGATTCTGCCAATCTTTAATATAAACCAGTGTAATGTGGCACATGGTCATTCGGATCCCTTGTCATGCAGCCCCTGCGTTTATAGCTCCAGTGCTTTCCTTTCTGGTGCTATATAAATAAACAGTGACAACTTGTTTTATAGCTACTCTATACTTTCTATAAGCTCCACCCCATGGACCCTATAGTATAATTTCAAGTGACAGATGAAACACCTGTATTAAGACTTCTGGTGCATTTTATTATCTGGAATTAATTTTTTTTTTAGATTAGAGGGCCTTCTGTAATTTGAGGCACCATTCCTACTACTAAAAAATCCATATAAAGGGGTTGTTCACCTAGAAATTCACACTTTGTATGTTTTAGAGAGTGATATTCTGAGACAATGTGCGACTGATATTGATTTTTCATTATTTGTTGATTTAAGTTATTTAACTATTTATCTAGCAACTCTCCAGTTTGCAATTTCAGAAATCTGTTTGCTAGGTTCCAAATTATCCTAGCAATCATGCATTGATTTGAATACAAGAATGAAATAGGAATAGGAGTAGAAAGATGAGTAATACAAAGTAGCAATAACAATAAATTTGTAGCCTTTTTTTTAGATGTGGTCAGTGACCCCCATTTAAAGCTGAAAAGAGGAAAAGGAAAAGTATAACATTTAAACAATGGAGACCAATTGCAAAGTTGCTAGAAACTGGACATTCTATAACATACTAAAAGTTACCTCAAAGGTGAGCCCATTTAAGCAGTAAACTACTCAGTGTACCAGCTTAGTTTCCATCATGTACAAGGTACTATATTATTATCACATACTGTAGAAGGAAATTAATAAAAACAACAAGAAGTAGGGCTGGCATTCCTGTATCGTGGACTTTTTTTTTTTTTCTAGGAGATTCCATACCTGTACTCATGTATTTTCTAAAACATATTCAGTTATTCCAATAAAAAGTAAGCTGCAAAAGTTATGAAATTCACATCTGGAATGAAAGAAATAATAGTGCTCCGGAAATCAAATTATACATTCATTTATTTAAATATATTGCTAGGCAAGGAGTTTTAAAAATACTTTCTGAATAGACAACTGAAGGTAGATAGTGTGAAGTAAATACTGTATGCTTTTCATGGTGAAGGTTAATGTATTGTTTTCTACATAATGCTTATTCTAAGAGAGGCCTCTTGAATAGTAGAGTAGAGTGGCACTGAAAGGGTTATGCAAATGTTGGCTCACTGGTGTCTTAGCAACCACATGCTGAGAGAGGAGCACAGACTGAAATACACGCACAGTATCCTTGAGCTTGATAGTGATTTAAAAAGTAGAAGGCCTCTAATTGAATGCAAAACAACACAAGCCATGTTAATAGGACATTTTCTACCTTTCCATGCTAAAATATGTGAAGAGTACATACACATATATCTATCTATCTATCTCTATCTATCTATCTATCTATCTCTATCTATCTATCTATCTATCTATCTATCTATCTATCTATCTATCTATCTATCTATCTATCTATATATATTCCACTCGTAGAAAGCACTCTTTTACAACCACATACCAACACGTTTCAGTCCTCAAAGGACCGTCATCAGGACCCCGATGACAGTCCTTTGCGGACCGAAACGCGTTGGTTTGTGGATGGAATAAAGTCTATTGTTCTGTTACGAAATATGATGCAGTGAGTGCTTTCTACGAGTGGAATTTAACTATTTTTGTGAGCACCCGGGGCTGGTAATGAGCTGAGTGGTGAGTGCCGATAAATTATGTATGTATATGTGTATATATATATATATATACATACACATGCAAGGCACATAAATACATTGAATAGACAAGGGCTGTGTGTATTTTGCTATGCCCTATTAAAAAGTAAATAACAAAAAAATTGTTAAAATGAAACAAACCAATGTTTATTTGTAATCTTGAAAACCATTTTCTTTATAAAAACAAGATGCAAGCAAAGCAACAGAGATCAGCCCACACCCTTTTCCCTCACAGCCATTAGCGTGCATCAGGGCTGTTCCTTAAGAGGATAGATATCTGTCCTTGGGGAAATATAAAAAAAACTAATATACATAAGTGGCAGGGATCATGAAATGCAGGTACATTAGGAAAGACAGTCAGCTTGTCACTGGAGTTTCATTTCTTAGTAAGGTTGTACTGTGTAAGTATTTAATACTCAGCAATACAGATATAGCCACATGCTGAAGGGATTTAACACAGAGCCAGGAATATGCTAGGCCTACAGCACTGGCCAAAGCTAGTATTAGAGATAGGAGAAATTGAATTCACTGCCCAGGATAATTTGAATTGAGACACCTCATTTATTGCAAACTGTACAGTTGTTTGGGGCATTATAAAGCCTCTGTTTAAACGGTTAGGATTTGATTCTGCCAGCACACAATGCATTGGTAAATGTATGTATTCATTTTAAAGTAAACTAATAGAAATGGGCACAGAGGTCTCTATTGTAATGTTAAGAATTATATCCACCATATTTTTTATTTCAATTGGCCTTGATTTACCATGGAAACGTGTTACCCTGGGGTGGCTTGGAGAGGGATAATTTGAATGGTTATATAAGAATTTTACAGTAAGAAGTAAATCAAAAAACACAGAATTTTGATTGTGGGTAAGAGATGGTTAGCTACCAGTCAATAAGCTGCTGCCCTGTTTTCTAGAGTGACAATGGTAGCTCTACTAGCTCTCGCCACACTGCCGGAACCTGCCCTGAGTAACTTCTAACAAAGTTGGTTCTAACAGCAGAGTTTGTGAGTAACTGAAGTGGGGGAGAGAACAATGGTAGGTCATTTACTATAAGGCTTCTGTGGAATATGATGAATGCATTGATTGGTATATTGATTAGTATTTTAGTAGTTGATTGTGAGAGAAAGGATAGATCTTGGCAACAATGCAACAACTATTTTTCTGCAACTTCACAAATTCACTTATTAAATTCTATGCATTCATGCAAATGTGTTATTAATTGCTCGGTCCTCCCCTTAAACCATATATGGTTTACACATGGTTAACACATTACACTCATCAGTGGATTTTGATGTGTGTGTGTGTGTGTGTGTGATCGTCCTAATAGCAAGCTATAGTTAAGATCTGTACTTTAATTTTCATTCTTCTTTTTTCTTCCCTGCCTTCTTTGCTGTTAAATCTGCTCTAAAGAGTGGATTTGCTTGCATCTTTTGAAATGAAGATTAGAAGATAAAATAGAATTGAGCACCATCAGTAGCCACTGTATGCCATTAAAGCCCATATGTCTCCAAGCTGTTTTGAAAATACTTTTCAAGGATTAATAATAAACATGACATCCTTCATAACTTCTTATTTGACAAGATTGTCTTGTATAAATAGGATGCATGGATGTCAGGGTTTTAATGGGCTTAAGAACTTAAATCTACTTAAGTCTATGTATCTGGTGGGTAGCTAGCAGTCTGGTTATAGGCTAGTTTGTTCTCTTTTTAAGACCATCAGTATCTGTGTTACACAGTATATAATTTTTTCCATTATATATGAGTTTACTGTATGTGTTACCAAAACCATTGAAGAAACAGTGAGGAACTCCTTGATACCAAACCCAGGAGATAACTGTAGATCTCCTATAAAATCTAAGCTAACAAGACAATAAAAAACCCGACACTCTACAAAGCATATTTGAAGCTGAAATCAATGAATGAAATCTAAGATGCTGGCAGCAGGACAGACAGGCTATATAGCCCAAGTGAAGAAAGTCAGTTTTTATTGTGTGGAGTCTACTATGTGTATTGAATAATCAATCAAAAATCCCTTTGATAAAATTTGGATAATGGATTAGCAGTTGTAGAAATCTACTGCGCTTATGTGGTGTGTTTTGTCCAAGTGGATAACACTGTCAATTATGTCTAGAAAAAAATGCTACAAACTAAGAAAGAGCTAATGCAGGCACATGGACTTAATATGAAGAGTTGCGCAGCTGGTACTACTTATTTACAGACACTTGGGAAATTTGCCCCAGTGTAATTACCCATGGAAACAATTAGGTTTGGTCTGTTTACTGGAGTTTGAATAATGAAAGCATATCTCTGGTAGGGATGTAGCGAACCGCCGAGTATGTGTTCGCGAACGCCGTTCGCGAACACCGGCAAAAAATGCGAACAGTTCGCGAACAGTTTGCGAACTTCGAACATCCGAAAATCGTTCGATTCGAACGATCGAAGGATTTTAATCGTTCGATTGAAGGATTTTCGTTCGAATCGAACGATCGAAGCCATTCGATCGAATGATTTAATTCAATCCAATGGCTTCGATCGTTCGATTCGAACGAAAATCCTTCGATTTTAGCGGTCGAAGGAATCGAATGGTCGAACGATTTTTGACGCGAACGCCTATTGGCGAACGTCGCGCGACGTTCGCGAACTTGCGGCGGACACGAACAGTCGAAGTTCGCGCGAACTAGTTCGCCGGCGAACAGTTCGCTACATCCCTAATCTCTGGTTACTGCATTGGGGCAAAGGTACCTAATGTTAGTTTATGGGCAGTGGTATGAGCAGTAATTCACATTACCCACTGCTGTAAGCAGTGTAACATTATAATCCTTTTAATGATTGTGTCCAGTTTCCATCCTAGGTAAGGGTTTTAGCACTTGGGGCATTTTGCTCCTGTTTCATTGACTCATGATGGCAATGCTTGCCACCTGCCTCTCACGAAGAGTGTTCACATGATATAACATGCAGTAGAACATGTGATGCTCTCTGTTCATATAACCAACAGCTAGGTCCTAAAATATTTAACAATAAATATTTGCTCACTGAGACAAAAATTGTTAAAAGTTTGCATCTTTCAAATTGTATAAACCAGCAGAGCAATGACATATTTCTGGATTCCAAGAACAATGTAGGTAGAACAATGTTTGTGCTAAATGTTTTCATGTTTCTCTTATACAATTATTGCACATATGTGTGTTTAAATCTTCTGCATTCCTATATATGGGGATATGGTACATGAATGGCAAATTTGGAGTTGACATTTATTAGACGGGCAATAAAACCCGAGTCATGATGGACTTTGTGCCTTATTCCAGACACACATTAAAATGCCCTGTAAGCAAAGTCTCATAGTGGTGCCTGGTTCCACTAACTTCCTGCAAAAGAATTATACATGCTACAGAATATATGAGATAAGGATAAAAGTCAGACTACTGCTCCCATGGAAACTCCTGGGCAATTATATTAACCCAATGCACATAGAACCTCCCTGTACACTTTGAATTTTTTTTTTTTTGAAGAATGGGTAATTCCTGCTAATGACTACTACATCTGTTCTATTATATTGCCATATATCGCTGCTTAATTAGGAACATGTCAAGATATGAAAGGAAGAACACAAGGAAGAGAGAATTCCCCTTTTGAACTGTCAGCAACTATTGCTCAATATACTTTGAGATACCTGCCCCACATTTATAATGAAAGTCACTATTTTTAAAAAGGTGTTTAGACTCAGCATTTTTTATTACATTTCCCCAAAATAGTGTAATAAACATTGGTGATTTGTGACCCCCCTTATCTTGCTAAGACTAATGTCACCTGAAGTATTTTAGACTCATTTGGGAGCCTGCATTATGAGGACTGCCCATTAATTATTGAGAGGACCCTATATTAAATTAAGGATTCTGTGGTTACAGGGTCAACCAAGGGGTATGGAGATGAAATATAATGAGATATAGTAGGCATAGGACCAAAGATGCTTGCAAGGGGACACAATTACTATTTACCTTAGAGAGCATTATAGACAGCGGGGGGGGGGGGGGCGGCATCTTTTTTTGCTCATAAAAAGGTACAATGCACCAGAGGCCACCACTTAAGACTAGAGGAGCAGAACTTTAATTTGAAGCAGTGTAGGTGGTTCTTCACAGAGAGGACAGTGATGTTGTGAAATGCCCTGCATGTGGATGTTGTGGTGGCTGATTTTGTTAATGCCTAAAAGAAGGGCTTGGATGATTTCTTAAACAAGCATAATAGCATAGGCCATGGTGATACTAAAATCCAATTAGTATATAGGTCATGTGAGTGTATGGGTGAGTTGGTGTTAGCGGATGTATGTATGTTCTCTGGGTTTCGTTTGGAAGGGTTGAACTTGATGGAATTTGTTTTTTTTTTCAACCCAACTTAACTATGTAAATTTGCTGGAGGGAAGTTGTGGAAAAGGACATTGATACACGTAATAAACCTAAGCTCCATGCCAGATAAATTCCCACCTAAGGTTATTTTGTGGATGTGTATAACCTTACCTGTTCTCTGCCATAAGGCAGGCAGTAAGACTGGGGTTGACTGTACCTCCTGAAGCAACTCTTTGCACAGAATTTTCAATCTGACACAGTGCAGAGAGTGCATTCACCAGGGCACAAGAACTTGGTAAGTGAGCACTAAGGGGTGTGCTATTGTGTCCCTTAACGCTCTAACACTTAATAATAAATGCCCCCTCTTGTTCTGTTTTAGAAAGCAAAAAAATCTACCTCCCCACAAGTACCCATATTTTGTTTACACTACAAACAGTTGTGCATAGCAGGTGCAATGAAGGTGGTTAGTGGTCAGTATGGATTGTGGGCTAAAAAATTGCGGCTTTTTACTTTGAACCTTGCCACAGTTTGGCAAAAGAGCCTTTTAACTGTTCAGTCTTTTGAAACCCATTGAAGATGGTAAGTTGGACATTTGCTATACTATACTACAGCTCTCTTGGAAAATGTATTTATTATGGCAACATTTCAGCAAGCATAGTGAGCATGACATTTTTCATCTCTAACATACTAACATCTGTCTACTGTCAAAGTTCAAAGCAGTCTGGTTATTAATTAATGTACCATCTGCTGCCCACTGCTTATTGTGTTTTTTCCCTTTTTCTCATTTGTCGGACTGCAGTGCAACTTCTGCATCATTGTTGTTAATATAGTAATACAATTAGATTATTTTACATTATCCTTTCCATATAAAAATTGCCAGAATCATTTTGCATTCCACAATCCATTTTATCTTTTTATATTGATTTTAGTTCTATATGTATTATCTGCTAATGGTATACATTAATGTAGGCCTCATATTGATTTTTCATTCAGGAGAAAACTCTTAATTAGGGATGGGTGAATTTTTTTTGCCTTGTTTCGCCGCAGAAATGACACCCATAGACTTGTATAGTGTCGTGCGCCAAAAAAATGACGTGCGCCAAAAAAAATTTTTGGCGAAGCGGGTCAAAATCGCCCATCCCTATTCTTAATGTGTGTGTGGTTTTATTAGAGAAAACACATCCTAAAAATAAAAGCACTGCATCTGTCACTATATCCAACTACCACATAGACATTCCTTTACAATTGCCCTGTTAACCAAAAGCCAACCTGTAATTGGTTCCCAGTTGCCATTAGCATATTTCAGGTTTTCAGATTCATTCATATTCAACAAACACTTTCCAGCTCTCAGAGATATGTGGGATTTACAGCAGACTGCAGTGTCTGGGGCCCACCAGGGGTGTGTCATCCAAGGGCCCACCACTTCAGCCACAGAGGCTCCCGGTATCCCACCAGTCCAGTCCAACCCTACACTGCAGTATTAAACAGCATATGGAACATCAGATAAACTTGCAGGGTCACATACACACCACATACTTGTGCTAGCATATACCTGGTATGTTGAATACTCTCTGTAGGCATACAGGTATGTCTGCATTTTTCACAAGTCACCATAGTTTAAGCCCCCAGTTACCCATAGTAATAGGACAATAACCTGCTGTCATTTAATATGTAACCAAATCCAAATTATATAAGTTAAAAAAAAAGTATATGTATTTTATTAGAAAAGAGTAGGATGCATATTAATTTGTATATCGGTATTTATTAATATGTGTGCGGGAGCAGTCATACTGATTACTCTGCTTAGAAACTATTGACACTAAGGGGCAGATTTATCAATGGTCGAATTTCGAATGAAAAAAACTAAGATTTTTAAGATCGTACTTCGATCGTACGATTTAATCATACGATTGTACGATTTTACAAAAAAAGAGGTCCCCATAGGCTAACATAGCAATTCTGCAGGTTTAAGGTGGCGAAGTGTCAAAGTCGATAATGCCCTGGTGCTAACAGAAGTATTATGTAGAATTTGGAAAAAACTGCTGTTGCACTCTAGCGACTTTTGCAGTAAAAAACTTTATTACAATCTAATTATTAGAATTAGATTGTAATAAAGTTTTTTACTGCAAAAGTCCCTAGAGTGCAACAGCATTTTTCCCAAATTCTATATAATACTACTGTTATCACCAGTGCATTATCTCCCATAAAGTGTGTGCAGCAGCCTCACATATATATTCACCTCACTTTGAGGCTAGGCTAGGGAGCTAGGGAGCTAGCCGAAATCTAAACAAATCTCGTACTGACAGCACAGTATATAATAATATATTATATAAATATATAATAGAAAATTATGCATGGGGAATATGCATAATATATTAGCTCACATTCCTTCGATTGTACTAGTCTAACTGTCCCTTTTGGAATTTGCCATTGTGCTCCATCTACATAGCTAGCCTTCTGTCTAGGCTTGGGTGAATTTGACTTGTTTCATTTCGCCAAAAAATCGTTGCCTGCAAAATGCCGTGGGCATCTAATTTTTTTTGATGTGCACAATTCTTTTTGGACATGCGACACCATACTATGTCTATGGTCGTCATTTTCGTGGAAAAACAAGGTGCAAAATTTGCCCATCCCTACAGTTCTGTCTTCATGTTTATTTTATAAAAAATTTTTCTATAGTGTGGTTAATGGCTTATTTATTTTCTCAAGCAGAAAAGCTTTGATAGATCCTTATTTGTTGATGCTGAACTGGTCATTTGGGGACAGTCTGCTTTGTTTTTTGGCTTTTCATACTAAAGAGCTTTAACCAAAAGCTTTGTGCAGACAGAGTGAAGATATCTCTGTCTGTATTCACTGAGAAAACAGATCAAAATCCTGCACCACAGTTATACTCTAACATGACTTTGTGATTAAACTTCATGAATGTTAATTGACAGAAATAACAGGTTCAACCATGTCAAGATCTACTTTGACAGTATAAGGGCATCTCTGCAACATATTAAGTGGGAAATGCTTTTCACAGGGTTAAACACAGAACAAAAATGGGAAGTCTTTAAAATGCTGCTTAATAAATATACTTGTCAGTATATTTCACTTGTAAGCAAGGAACGTCGTTGCAAAGCAAAACCTTTTTGGTTCAATAGAAGCGTTGGTGTTGAGGTGGGTAAGAAAAGACGTGCTTTTAATGCTTTCAAGTTAGCTGGTACAGCCAAAACATTTATAAGGTATAAGGAGGCCAATAAATCATGCAAGGAAGCTATAAGGCAAGCTAAAATTGGTGTAGAAAAGGATATTGCAGCTAGCAGTAAAAAAAATCCAAAATTATTTTTTAAATATGTTAATAGTAAAAATATTAAGCAGGAAGGGGTGGGACCCTTACTATCAGAGGGGGGTGGGGTCAGCTGGTTGATGAAAACAAAGTAAAAGCGCAGATTCTGAACTCATATTTTTCATCTTTCTACACAAATGAGGAACCAGTAAGTGAAGGTTTCCTTCTTAACAGTCCCAATTTTAGTAATACAACTAATGATGCATGGTTCACACATGAAGAAATTCAAAAGAGACTAGAACATGTTAAGATTAACAAAGGTCCAGGGCCAGATGGTATTCATCCCAGGGTAATTAGCAAGCTTAGCTCTGTGATTGCCAAACCTCTTTACTTAATTTTTCAGGATTCATTGAGATCTGGCATAGTGCCGAGAGACTGGCGAATTGCTAATGTGGTGCCTCTATTCAAAAAAGGATCCCGTTCTCAGCCTCAAAACTATAGGCCAGTTAGTCTGACGTCAGTGGGAGGAAAGCTTTTCGAAGGATTAATAAAGGATAAGATACTGGACTTCATAGCAAATCATAATACTATGAGTTTGTGTCAGCGTGGTTTTATGCGTAATAGATCTTGCCAGACTAACTTAATTTCTTTTTATGAGAATGTAAGTAGAGACCTCGATTCTGGGATGGCAGCGGATGTGATTTACTTAGACTTTGATAAAGCATTTGATACAGTGCCACACAAAAGGTTACTGGTTAAATTAAGGAATGTTGGCCTGGAACATAGTATTTGTACCTGGATAGAGAACTGGCTAAAAGATAGACTACAAAGAGTGGTGGTAAATGGAACATTTTCTAATTGGACCAGTGTTGTTAGTGGAGTACCGCAGGGCTCTGTACTAGGTCCCTTGCTTTTCAACTTGTTTATTAATGACCTGGAGGTGGGCATTGAAAGTACTGTTTCTATTTTTGCAGATGATACTAAATTGTGCAGAACTATAGGTTCCATGCAGGATGCTGCCAATTTGCAGAGTGATTTGTCTAAACTTGAAAACTGGGCAGCAAACTGGAAAATGAGGTTCAATGTTGATAAATGCAAGGTTATGCACTTTGGCAAAAATAATATAAATGCAAGTTATACACTAAATGGCAGTGTGTTGGGAGTTTCCTTAAATGAGAAGGATCTAGGGGTCTTTGTAGATAACACGTTGTCTAATTCTGGGCAGTGTCATTCTGTGGCTACTAAAGCAAATAAAGTTCTGTCTTGCATAAAAAAGGGCATTAACTCAAGGGATGAAAACATAATTATGCCTCTTTATAGGTCACTGGTAAGGCCTCATCTGGAGTATGCAGTTCAGTTTTAGACTCCAGTCCTTAAGAGGGATATAAATGAGCTGGAGAGAGTGCAGAGACGTGCAACTAAATTGGTTAGAGGGATGGAAGACTTAAATTATGAGGGTAGACTGTCAAGGTTGGGGTTGTTTTCTCTGGAAAAAAGGCGCTTGCGAGGGGACATGATTACACTTTACAAGTACATTAGAGGACATTATAGACAAATGGCAGGGGACCTTTTTACCCATAAAGTGGATCACCGTACTAGAGGCCACCCCTTTAGACTAGAAGAAAAGAACTTTCATTTGAAGCAACATAGGGGGTTCTTCACAGTCAGGACAGTGAGGTTGTGGAATGCACTGCCGGGTGATCTTGTGATGGCTGATTCGGTTAATGCCTTTAAGAATGGCTTGGATGATTTTTTGGACAGACATAATATCAAAGGCTATTGTGATACTAAGCTCTATAGTTAGTTTAGGTATGGGTATATAGAATTTAATTAAAAGTAGGGATGGGTGTATGTATGGATGCTGGGTTTTCATTTGGAGGGGTTGAACTTGATGGACTTTGTCTTTTTTCAACCCAATTTAACTATGTAACTATGTAAGACCTTGCAAAGAAGCACAACATAATTATTTTCAATATGATTGGTAATATTTTATGCGCAAAGACTTGCTCTTGTGGCTGCAAATAAAACAATGTAACTTATCATTCAAAGTATCATTGTGAAAAAGAAAAAGTCCATACAAGTTGTGCCATTTTGATTATTACTACGGTCCGCAAGTAGAAGCAATCAAAATACTATGTGCTATAGGCCCAAAAATAATATCATGCATGGGAGGTAAAATTATCTTCGCAAATGAAAACATTACATTATAAACAACTGCTCAGATATCTGATATGATGTTTCATTAAAGCCATTTTGTAAATTACAAAGCAATTGCTTTTCCCATTGATGTTAAAAGAAACCCCGCAAATATGTAATTTAGTAAGGCCCGCCTATACAAAAATGCTCTTAGAAATCAATATTTCATTATAATGTTATGTTATTATGTTATGTTATTAGCAATAATTTCTATTTTCTTTGGTTACTTAGAGATCAAAATAGTTCTACCTAACGGTAGATATTACCCCCTGTTCAATTTCTTTTGCAGGACCTTGGAAGATTATACCTTGGAACCCCTTTCTCACGAGTGTTTTTTCTAATGATGAATTGCTAAATACCATAAATACCATAAATACCATAAATAAAATGTATAGGCTTCTGCTAAGTTAAATAAGCCAGGGTGGAAACCAGCATAGTATAGCATAGTATAACCAGCAGTATAATAGCATAGTATATCGCCAGCATCCCTGTTATCATCAGTGATGCTTTCCCTATTTTAGCAGATTACTCTTTTTGAAACACTTAGCACATTTTAAACCTCTCAAACTCATAATAACTGTTTCTGTTTTGTAACAAAATATTTTTTATCTTTAATACATATACTGTATTTTAACGAAAAATAAACAAATTGAATTCCTGCAGGAGAAAATTTTAGTGTCACCATGACTCTCCATAAGCAACTGTCTTGCGACCCAACCTGCAGCTCTAATTTGCACCTCTCCAACATACACTGCAAAGGAATAAGAAGGCCACATATACTTAGCATATTCAATAATCAGGGCTCGCCACTGATGAAATTACAGTTAAGATTGTAAATGTTTGCATATTTCAGTTATTCAACTTAAGTTAACTTTATAAAAAGAACAATTGGAATAGAACTGAGAAACTTAGAGGGGATTTTTTTGTACTGAACATTCTAGTGTAAAATTTCAAAATTTGTGGCATATAGAGGGAGCAAGGCATTCTTTATCTGCAGTTCTGTTGTTCCTATACTGGAGCATATAATTGAGCATGACATACAGTAGTATTTGTTTTACTTGAGATTTAGTTAGGTATATAGGAAAATATAATAAATATGGAATCTCTCTCAAATTACTGAATATTGCTGTAGCTTGACCTGAAAAGTCTATATCAAACACTATTCCTATACTCTTAACCATATCTCATTTACTGTAAGTCTCCATTTTCTTTTTTTTTTTTTTTCTTACCCTACTATTATTTACAAAGAGGTTTTCTATGATCATTTCCTTGGGAGGAGGAGTTAAACATTCTTTAGTTATCATGAGCTGATATGACCCTGTGCTAATCTTTTGTTTTGTCTTTGATTTGGAGGCACAGTGGATTAATTTGGCCTTTAAAATATCTGCGGTTTTTCTGTCTGTTTTCTCTTTTAAGTGAAGCTATATTCTTGTTTTATTGATGTGTCTTGCCTTTAGTACTGATTGCCTACCAGAGTGTTTGTAATACAAATGGCAGGAAGAGGCGAGTATACATATTTATGTCTTGCTCTTGTTGGAAACTTCTCTATTTTTAAGACTGCAATGCAAACATTTTTTTAACAAAGTGTAGTCTGCAAGTGGCAGCATTCAACTAAAGTTCATAAAGATTTAATAGATTCAGTTAATATTAATGTTAACAAGATTAAGTTCAGTAAATACTAATCAACCAAGTTGTTTTGTATTTTAAAAATAAATCCGAAACATCTATTAAAATACTGTATGTGTTGTTATACCTCTAAAATGACCTTTTGTAATGAAGACTATACCTGGTATGAATGCTTAAAATAATATTTGTTGTTACTTAATGCTTAGGTCCTCATTGATCTAGGTGCCTGGATGATAAACCCGACCGTAAAAGCAGAGAGTATAAATACGAAATTAGAAATAAGGAAAATGATTAACCCAAAACTGAAGACCAATTGCAAATGCTTTTTAATACCAATGTCTAAATCAAATTAAAAATGTACAGTTGAATTTATACAGAAATATGTTAAATAATTGAAAAAAATGCGATTAGGGATGGGCCAATTTTTTCGCCTTGTTTCGGCAAAAAAATGACGCCCATAGACTTGTATGTCATTGTGCGTCAAAATAAAAAGACGCGCGTCAAAAAAAATTTGCCGTGTAACAAAATTTTTTTGACGCTCATAGACTTTAATGGGCGTCGGCATCATTTCGCCGGCGGCAAATTTTTGGCGAAGCGGGACAAATTCGCCCATACCTAAATGTGATACTATTTTTTTTTAAATATTGTTGTCTAAACAGTTGTGTACTTTGTTCCATGTTTTGTACTAATTTTCATTGTTTTCTCTTATAGGATAAAACAATGGGTAGCGAAAATGCAAAATGACCTTGTCACATTGGCAAGAACAGCAAGTGGTGTCGACCAGCTTGCAGAAGTAAGTAATTATATCACTAATATCTTAACTTTTAGAGGAGGGACCTGCTTTCACAGTAAAATTGCATTTCTAGTTAGAAAGAACAGGACCTGAACAGAAAAATAAGTTATAAAAATAACAATAACAAAATTGTAGCCTTGCAGAGCAATAATTTTTTGACTGCTGGTTTGGTGACCCCCATTTTAAGTTGAAAAAAGTAAGAAAAGTAAAGCAAATGATTAAAAAATTATTGCAAGGTTGCTAAGAATTGGTCATTGGTTATTCTATAGCATTCTAAAATGTAACTTTAAAGATGAACTACTCCTCTAATGTTTGCATAAATACTCTTAATATTATTAACATCAGATAATTCTTGAAGTTGGCTTATTTTGTGCACACAAAAATAACTTTTTCATGTATAAATATTGATATAGACTGTGCAACGGAGCAAGCTATAACATGCAAATTTATTGCACTGGTGGAAAGAAAACAAAATACTTCTTTGGGTTTGCAAAAGCTGTATTACATTCCTGAAAAGAGAACCATTGACTTCACAAAGGAAAAAAAAAAATTGGTTGCTTGTATTTTTTGGTTAAATACTTTTATTACTTTCTATGTATACTATAATTATTCTAGTGGCGGATGAGATAGTAAGGGTTTTCCTTAACTTGTATTGAAGAAATTCCTATTCTTAGTACCAAAGATCTGGTTGCATGAGAGTTTGATTACTGCATTTTGTGAGCTAGTATCACCAGTCCTTTAGTTTATCTAAAATTTAAAAGCAATTACAATAAATACGTCATGACATAGTTTTACCAATTTACACTGAATTTAACTTCCAAGTTGTCTGTTCATTTTTATTGGTATCAGTCTGTGGGGATTTAATTTGGTTTGAAGTGAGTTTTTGAGGTTTTTGAGTTCTAGTTTCTGTCTTTTCAGCTGGATTTTAGAAATAATAATCCGCTCCCTCTCCTTTGTCAGTATGAGGTAACATATCTATTGTGTGTCTAGAAGAACTAGATATGTGTAGAATCAAAAGCTGTAACAAAAGCTAACAGTGGTGTAGCTAGCAGTCTTGGCCTTTGCAGTTTTAGAAGTACTGCATGAAAGTAGCTCCCAAGAGGGTTTACTTGAAGTGGAGAAAACCTGCAGACTTCCAAGTCACACCGAAGTGTATTGCAATTACTGGAAGCCACCCCCACCACTCAATTGCAGACACTTGGCAGCAAAATATAAACCAGTGCAGCAATCAAGTGTTTATAGAGGAAAAAAGAATGCATATTTAAAAAAAAACAACAACAATATGGAACCTGTATTTAGCGGTAAATCAATTCATATAAGCTCCAATGTAAGTTTCCAAAGGTAGATTGCTGTTATGTTCAAGAATCAAATAAAGTAAGAAAAAAAATGATATAAAAGCTAATGCAAATTCATATATTAGGGGGTTTATTGTATCCTTATCTTTTATAGGGTATTATTTTACACACTAATGTGAATGCATTTTGATCTTTTACTTATGTAGTCATATTAAGGTATGGCAATATTGATAGTTTTGTGATCAAATGGTACTTGAAGAGTAGCGTGTGCAAAATATCAATTTTGGCCAAGTAAAAATAGAAAAATAAATTGTGTATTAGCCAGATGTAAAACACCTTTAGAGTTGTGCAATAGATGACACTAAGGGGCATATTAACTGTATTATGCCGTGCAAATAAACAGCATAATAAAAAACCACACATTGCCAGGCTTCGCATGTAAAAATGTTACGCCAATTCCTTATTTCTAGTGACTTCCGCCAGTAGCAATGTAAAATAACGGCGGCAAATATGGTGAATGCATGGCGTTGAAATAAACACACCCTGATAAATGTGCCATTTGTTTTACACAGCTATTTGCACAGGTTTTTTTTGACAAATTTCATTTTACACATCATAATAAATATGCCCCTAAGTTACCCATAGCAACCAAATAGCAGAAAGCATTTCTGTGCTCACCCGCTTAAAAACAAACATATTATTGGTTGCTATAGGTTACTGCTCTGGGGCAAACTTATTGCTTATTACTTTTGGGGGTCGTGTTTGACTTCAGATTAACTTTGTTTCCCAAATATGTATCTGCAAATTGTTTTAGAAAAGATTGTAACTAACAGAGGATGCAGAGAAATATGTTCGTGAATTTTGTGGTAAAAAAATATGTTCATTGTTTATTTTATTTGTATTTTAAACAAACAGCTTGTCGTTTACGTAAAACAGTCCCTAGGGTGCACAGACTCAAAAACAACAATATGAGGATTTCATTATTGACTAACCTAGATGTAGCATGATACATTTTATGTGGCAAGTCAAGAAAATGCTCAAGAAAAGACTCAGAAACTGAGATTGAAACGAATACATTTTAAAGGACAAGAAAAAGTTAATACGTTAGGCAACCTCCAGTCTGTATTATGCACACAGGAGCATTAGGAACTTAGGTTTCTGGAAAAACAGTGAGATCAGCCTAGTAGTGATGAGCAAAATTTTTTGTCATGTATCCCAGTTTTGCTCCACTTGTTGGTGACCAAATCAGGCAAATATCTGCTTATTTGGCAACTGTGACAAGCACTTGTTGCACATGTATGTCTATCTTTAAACTCCAATTGGTTTGCATTAGGATAACATATTACACAGATACTCATAAGTATAGATGTGCCCAAAAACTTATTTATATGGTCATGGAACTCCCAGGCACTACTCACATTGTTTGTTTTTGTAGTATGATGTACATGTTATCTTATAATACATACTGTATAGTCACCTTAAAGTGCATGTATTTGGAAGACTAGGGGGCAGATTTACATAGGGCCGAATATCGAGGGTTAATTAACCCTCGATATTCGACTGCCGAAGGTAAATCCTTCGACTTCGAATATTGAAGTCAAAGGATTTACTGCAATTAGTTCGATTGAGCGATTAAATCCTTCGAATCAAACGATTCAAAGGATTTTAATCCATCGATCAAACGATTTTTCTTCGACCTTAAAATTGTTAGAAAGCCTATGGGGACCTTCCCCATAGGCTAACATTGCACCTCGGTAGGTTTTACTTGCCGAAGTAGGGGGTCGAAGTTTTTTTTTTAAAGAGACCGTACTTTGACTATCGAATGGTTGAATAGTCGAATGATTTTTAGTTTGAATCGTTCGATTCAAAGTCATAGTCGAAGGTCGAAGTAGCCAAAAAAATTCAAAATACAAAGTTTTTTTTATTGTATTCCTTCACTCGAACTAAGTAAATGTGCCCATAGGTGTGAGTGTTAAACTCAAAAACTCCAATAGATAGTAACAAGGATAGCCCAAATTGATGACTATTAATATATAAAAACATGTCATTTGAATCTGAACTTTTGTTGATGCGATAGTTTTTTTAAGTTTCAGGTTTTTTGTTTTATTTATTACATATGCACATATGTTATAATATAGTTTACAGAAGGTACAAAAGGACTATTCTAGAGGTGACTGAAGCTTCTAGAATTATCTATGGTAGTACTACAACTTTCTGGTTTTGGGTGCACCCATTCCCTGAAACTTTGGAGGGAATTGAGGCATAGTTTATAACTGACAGGGGCCTCTACTTTAAAGACTAGTTCAATAGATCTACACATATACATTACATAGCTTTTTCTCTTGTGTAGATACCCTTCAAAATGTTATCTACAGCCTTCATTCACTCTTAAAACGCTTCACAATTTTAAAGGTTGGGTTTTATCACTGCCTGCACCTTTCAATTTTTAGAATGTCTATTTGCACATATACAGTACAATGCAATTTGGTGGTATCCTCTATATCACTGCACAAAATGCCCATGACATAGCTAGCCAAAATAGGGAATACATAATAATTGCAAGCACAGGCACAAACTTCTAAAAGAGAGTACATTTTAGATGTTGCTAATTAAACTTTGTGATACAAATGAAGGGGGCATTTCAGATTGGGTCAGAATTGCCTTTTCATTCATGCTAAGATGGTTTTATACCAAGGACAATCTTAAAGGAAAACTATACTCCCAGAACAATGTAAGTCTCTATAAAAATATATTGAATATGCAAATCCCAAATCCCTGCTTAAGGTAAATACACCATTTTCATAATACTATACTTTTTAGCAGTATGTGCAATTGGGTAATCATAAATTGAAAATTGCCATTTTTAAAAAAAAATTAAAATAAGGGCAGCCCCCTGGGATCCTAGTATCCACAATGCACACAAACAAACCAAAGAAACCATACATGTTTGGTCACAAAAGTCAATAAACAGAGTTATGTCTTTAGCTTCCAAAAATACATCTTACTGTTACTGTTAGAGCTGCAGTATTTCTGGTCATGGGATCTCTGAGGCAGCACAGAGACCATCTCGAAATGGTGAGTCAAAGCATGAGATGTAAAAGGGCAATATTTACTTAAATATATATGTACCAGTTTGGTAAGGTTCTTTAATATGCCACTTAATTTGATATAAACTATCTGTTGATTAAATATTCATTTTTGAGGCATAGTTTTCCTTTAGGTTTACATTAATGCCCTCCATAAGCTTTTGTTCATTTATCAATCAGTTTGAGGCTTGTTCGCAGTTTAGACCTTGTTACTATAAACAAATAACCAAATCAGTCAAGGGTAACTAACGAGAGGATCAAGGACCCTGGCACATCAATTTTAAATATCATCTGTTCCAATTTTAAATATCATCTGGTCCAATTTCAAATAACCATATGCGTAGGTCAAAACTTCATCCTTACCTCTATTATTGTCTTTTCCCAGTGGGGACCCCTAAAGTCTCAGGGTCTAGTAGTTATCACAAAGTTGCTGCCACTGAATTTGTTCAGTGGGCAATATTTGCTTTCATGCATGTTTGGTTACTGAACTGGTGAAAACTAAACTGCAAAAAGTGTTAACATATAAATGTTAAAGTATTGTGGTGTTTGTAATGTTGTTAGCATGCTTTCCTGCATACAAGGGATTTTGCATCACTTTTGACCTTAGTCTGGTATTTTTAACTGCACTTTTTATAGAAGCATATGTTTAACCAATTATCTCTACCAAATATCTTGTGTATGACCAGTCTTTTAGTCCATCTTCTAGTTGTACTATAATGCTTTCAGTGCAACAATAAATGGTTTCTGTACTTATACAGTAAGTACAAAGAGCACAATAGCTAATCCACAAAATATATTAAAAGTTTTTGCAATAATAGGAAATAGAGGAAAATTATGAAGGGAAACCAGTAGCGGGCACTGGGCAATTAGCAAAGCCATAAAGGAGGATATACAAAAATTTGGTGAACAGCAGACAAGTACAGAAGGTAAAAAGTTAATCTCTACATTGAAAAAGAGCGGGGGGAATGTTTAAAGAAATATATGTCACCAGCAACAAACAAACCCATGTGTTTAATGTACAGATTTAACAAATTGTAACAATAACAAAAATTGTAAATGCACAAATGCACATGGTGCCACTTTGTCCTTAATTTATAAAATTATGAAACAATGTAAGAAATCGATTTTCATTTTGTAGAAAACTATGTAGTTACTACAACCCTTTTTTTCTTTACATTTCTTAACTTTTTCTTTTGTTATAACGAACATGAATGAAAGATCAGAGCAAAGTAAAATAATTGCATACATTCAAATTTAGGACTGGTGTATTGACTGTTATAACTATATCTAGAAAGCTTTTACATATCAAATTTAATTGAAAGAACTTAGTAATTTACATAGAGATGCAGAGAATCCACTATTTTGGGATGCAGATGCAAATTGGTGGTGGAAAGGGGAAAATAGGACCACAAGCATGGCTAAAAAATATGTTTTTCAGTTATTCAGATTCAGTTCAGCCAGGCAAGAGGATTTGCCCAAATCCTGCTGAAAAATGTTGTAATTTTACATTCTGCATCTTAACAAATATTTATGAGATCTGAGCCAATTGTTGTGTGTGTTTTTGACCCAAGTTTAACTTTATGTAAACTTTAAATAAACTCAATAGGCTGTTTTTGTTTCATATATGGATTAATTATATCTTAGTTGGGATAAAGTAGCAGGTACTGTTTTATTATTACAAAGGAAAATTAAATTATTTTGAATAATTGGGATTATTTGATTATAATGGAGTCTATAGGAGACAGCCTTTCTGTAATTCAAAGCTTTCTGGATAATGGGTTTCCGGATATTGGATCCCACACATATACTACTTTAAAAAAAAACGGAGAGAGATGATTGTTTGCTGTTCTAAGAAGCCATTGTTAGTATTATAAATGAGTGCACTCTTTTAGCAAACTATAAATAAACATGTAATAAGTACAGTATGTATTTGGGTTCATATATCCATTCAGTCTGTATGCTTGTCACACAGTCGTAAAATTTGGCTGTGTACTTCAGCAATTAAAGTTACTAAAATGTTTTCTTTTTCACAGTTCAGCTTGTACGGTTCTATTTCTTTTCAGCTTTTTGCAGATTTTTTATGAAATCTCTCTAGTGACCTGATGTGAGAAAACACACATGGAACATTTTACCTCCTTTAATATATGCTCTTTCACTTACTAGCCTGATACATTTTTAACATGTTGCTATCCTTAGCTTCTTATGAAAATGGTCTATATTTGAGCATGGATTTATTGGGAAAATGTTTTGTATATGTCATAAATAAAATACCTCTATACTGTGTTAATTTTACTAATCATCGTGGCAACAAATCATCTTTTATCAACAATGGGCAATAACCCATGGCAACCAATCAAATTTGTGCCTTCATTGTTCTACCTACAGCTTCCAGGAAAAAAATTATAATTGCTGGTTGGTTGCTATGAATTACTGGCCAGTGCTGATAAATAAGCTAGATTTGTATATTGTGCTTCACTACTCAAGACGTACATTTACCATTAGTAAATTGGGGAAGTGCCGAAATTTCGCCAGCTTTAGCCACTCGCCCTTTAGTAAATTTCCCCATGTATATGCTTGGTAGCTTAGGTATAGTTAACTAATTATGTCCTTCCAAATTACCAGGGAATTCTGCATTTCTCATTTAGTGTTTGCATGTTTATACCTAGACAGTCAGCCCCACAGAAAGGGACAAGTGTTTTTCTTCAGGATAAAGACTGGGCTCTATAGAGAGATTAGAACAATATGAGAAAGTGCTTGTGCTCCAGAAAGACTGAATCAATTGATGTTGTATGCTAGGGGCAAATGCAGGCTGACAAAGATGAAAGGACCCTCATACACTCCGTAATAGTAACAAAAATTCACTGGCACACAGGTAAAGCAAGCAGGTATAAACCTTGCTAAGTGTTTATTGCAGCCAGGTATAACCTGCTTGCATTACCTGTGTGCCGGTGAATTTTTGTTGCCATTGGATCGTGAGGTTGCCATTTCCTCCATTTTGCTGTGCACCAGGGATCTCTACCTTTCGGGAGGGCCAGGGTGTGCGAGTACTCCCTGGATTGTCCTCAATAGTAACTCATTAACAATGCAAGGGGGGGGGAGTTATGTGACCCCCAGGTGTCTGAGCAAAAAATAATTTATTATTTTAATTGTTTTATTTATAAAAATAATTTGTATGGTCTCTTGAGGCCCTGTTGTTTTGAACCAGTTTTAGGTCCTATCCTATCAAACTATTCCATAACAGGAAAACTATCATGAAAATGTTTGTCATCTAATGAAAATAAACTTTACAAATATCAAATATAAATACTACCCTGTTGATAAAATAGTCTACAGTATCTTCCTTCTCCGCATTCTGTCTCTCACCATGCAGGAGTTAGGCATACTTTGAAAGAAATAGCTCTGATATATCTTTTTGGGCGCACAGAGCTCCCGCCAATAATGCATTAGACCTAACTGACTTGTACTTCACTGTTTTACCAGAGGAATAAAAAAATAAAGCTTTCAATTGCATTTACATTTAAAAATAACTTTAAAGTCATTGGACATGTTTAATTACTGTATATTAAAAAGTGGTTTACAAATACTTTACTTTTATTATTCAAAAACCGTTTGTGGGTAAAGATTTGTGGGTAGCATCATTTTCTTTTGTCGTTCATAAACAGTTTTTGGGCAAATGTCTCCTTAAAGATGACCTGTTTACTTAAGAAGTAATTCCAAATCCCATTTTATGATGTTAGTCAAGTATAATAAACTCCATTTACACTACAAAAAAATTTAAAAATCTTCTATTTTTTTTAATCTTGAAATTCATAAACACAGCAAGCAGGAAGGTGCCATTTTGTGGACACTAATTTTTGCATCAACCCAACATCGTGTTTATGTGCCAGAATAAGGCACCTGATGCTCATGCCCATACCCAATTACATGGTGAGGAGAGAGGTGGAATGTGGGGAGTGCAGTGACATCTAGTGCAGAATGGAAAGTGAAAGTAATTGCCTGCACTGCCTCTATGCCTAAGACATAGAGGAGGGGCAGGCAATATGTGATTGACAGCTGAGAATTTTAAACAAGTTTATGACAGGCATGATGTTTTAAGAAAAACAAGAATTTGGGTTGCATGTTCAATTTCAAAAGTACTTTTATTATACAGCTTTTTATGTCTGAGTGATAGGTCCCCTATAAAAGAGATGCAGCATCATATAAATAGGTATAATCAGGTATATAATTCAAGTTTTAAATGTAAGTGATATGTAAAGTTGCCCATACAACTAGAGAAATAGCATGGTTTAAAAAATGTTGAGCTTGCTAAACTATATAGCATTACAACATTTCCTCATATCACCAACTAAACTGCCTCAGGACATAATTAGCATTGGAAATTGCTGTAGGGCATTTGCCGTACCTGTTGAATTTAACGAACATTTTATTAGTAAAATGGGTCACCCTGTCATAAAATTTATGTTACGAATCTGATAAGTACTATAGTGCCATTTGTCCAAAATTTGGGAACCAAATAGATGTTTTAACTAATGGAAGATATTGAGGACGTATCGGGCATGCACAATGGGGAAAAAGGCACTATGAGCTAATTTGTGTAAGTGCCTTTGAATGTAGCATGTATTACTGACTTCTCATTTGGTGATCTTTCATGTAATCCTAAGATTTATGTAACCCTTTCTTGGACCAAAAGCTAGATTGCTATGAGCCCTTGCAATATTGTGTGGAGAAAGGGAGGTGTGTTGATGAACAAACCTCTCCTATTGCAAATTCAGAATATTAAAGATTCTTAACCATTAAAACAAGTGTAGTAAATTGAGTGCACCATTCTCTAATATGAGCTTCATCCCCAATACTGTGGATCAGATGAGACTTTAATCATTCACGAGTATCACCCTCACAACATTGTGGAGTCAGGGTACAGTATAACTGTAACTTGGGGCATGGAACAATAATTGGTTATAACTTAACCAGAGAATATATTTATCGAAAAGGATAATCCATGAAGTAGTGTATACTGGGTGTGGTGTGTGTGTGTGTGTGTGTATATCTATCTATATATATATATATATATATATATATATATATATATATATATTCTATATCTCAAGCAGAATCATACAGCAATAGTGGCTAGGCATATACTCACAGCACCTTTGGTCAGTATCAGTCCCCACAGAGAAATGAACATGTACAGCAGTGATGAAGTACCCCAGCTCTCAGCCTTTTCCCTAAGTGGAACCTGAGGGGAATCTCTACATCCCTAGGTCTGTACTCTTAGTCCCTACTTCTGGGCAATTAGTATCCAGGATCATAATCCCACTCAACTCAACTTGAGGAGCCTCAAGCTACTTGGCTAAATAGCCTATCTGTCACTCCTAGAGTGACCTCTTAAGGTGAGTAGTTTATACTGTCTACTATATATATATATATTTGACCTGTCTACGTTCCACTTTACCCTGCCTGCCTGCTCAGGCCAGGGCTTGCACATAATGGACCCTGAGAACATGGCTGCCCAGGAATTTATACTTTAGCACAGTGCCATCTACTGGGCACTGGTTTTACTGCAGGGGGCATAGCTTTAAGCAGACTAATTTACCAGTCCACTGCACAACTTTTTTCTTTTAGCATACAAAAGGTAACTCACAGTACAGTTTATCAGATGAGGTAAATTAAGTAAAGGCTTACAAAAAGGTATTGTATGCAATGTCCACAGGTTTGGCCAGTAACAGAAGGGCAGATGTACTGTACACTGGCACCACTGTGGAGATGGAGTTGATAAGATTAAATGAACCTACTGGAATACCAGATAGCGTTCTGAATCCACCTCCAGCAGAAAACTCAGGAAGTAACCTGGGTCCCTATCTGTCCCTTCACTTTAAAGCTGGTATTGCCTGGCAGAGCTACCTTTCTTTCAATCCAATGTTGGAGCTCAGTGCTACTGTTTCTAACTGTAACTCTTTCTGAAAAACAATAGTTATTTTTGAAAATGTGCCTTTAAGCTGTTAACTCCCTGTCAATACTGAATGTGCTTGACACAGCCTAAGACTTTTTTTGATTTATTTTTATTTTAATTATTGATCATATAATTATAGCATTGAATTTACTATCAATTGCGCCTAGCGTCTTAGTAAATGAAGATTAAAGAAGCGCTGTACTGCACCTTAAAACAGTTTTGGCTTTATATGGAGACAATTTAGATTTGGTCATCCTTCCTGATTTGTTTAATCTGTTCTTTAGTTTGTCACCTGCTACCTTTTTTGTGCTGCACACACAGGCTAATATGATTATTGAGCCCAGATGTAAGTGACCTGAAAATACAGAACATATTGGTATAAAGTGGCCACGTAGGCCCAAATGTTTAACATCCAAACATTAAATCAGGAGGGGGGAAGAGGGTTCAGCTGATGAATCTGAAGAATTTTTTACATATTCATATTTTTTTTTTTGTTCTGAATGGTGTCATGCTGCAAACAATTAAAACAATTAAAATACAATGACCCATACAGTGACCATTCTACTGTAAACCCACATACAGTATGTAACTGTCAAAACAGCAAATCTGAAGGAGGAGCTCATTTCACCTTACAGACTGTGATGCCATATTTTAAAAATGGATATGCAGTATATCATTATGTCAATAAGAATCTGCCAACACATCGACAGATATTGTTAAAAGACCAAATGGCATGTGCATTGGACATAAATAAGGCCTATTTCTCAATATTGTTTGTGTTTTTTGACCCACTGGCCTTCACACCCCAATTTTATTTTAGCATTTTTTAATAAAAAGGTCAGTTATAAAGTTTGATTAGAATGTGTTCACGTTACTCTAGTCAGACCAACACAAGCTCCCCAAATGGATTGCTTCTAGGCTGCCATTGTTCTGTTTCAAACTTATTCCAGCCTGCTGGGGACAAGAAGAAATCTGTATCGGACATTGTTTGGGTTACATGGTATACTTACTCATATTGGTTAATAAATAGTCTTAATCAGCAAGACAGTATACTGTACATTGACAATTTTTGTGTTGGTCGGTATTGCCACACACATTATTATTATACAGCTAAGTTGCATGTAAGGGACATTACATCCATTATGTTAAATAAATTAGTGTTTTATACATACAGTAGTTTGCTGAGCTCCATTACCCAAGATGAATGACTAGGTGTTGGGATTTAACTTCCTTTACTTTTAAAATCAGAGCTAAAAATATTCCCCCATATCTCTATAACTGACAGCTGGTATTAGTAACATGATGACAAGAATTATAAGAAGGTGCTGGCATACAGTAAGCAATATGTTCAGTTCCAATTACGCCCATGTATTTGTATCCAGAGTGGCACAACCATATTAAGTCCCTAACATTCAGAATAGTTTGCTTGTGATGAAAAGATCCCAGCCACTCCAACTATATATTTAAAGCAAATTGCCAATAATACCAATACATGCTGGTTCAAAATGCTTATCACCAACAGTGGTTGCATAAAACGCATTGATATTAATAAATCTAATTTTTTTTTTTAGATATTCTGTAACTAACACAAACACAACACGTTTACATTTGGTAATGTATTTACTACTTAGTTGCATATGAAGCCTTTTTCATTTTGCTTCAGTTCTGGTATTGATGACCTTTTAATATATAGTTCTAAACAGCAAATAAGTTATTTACTTTCATATTGGAGAGACAAGAGATTCCTAGCCACATCTCAAAATCTTTTGAGAAAGTGGCTGGTGGCTACGTAATGAGCCAAACATATGGTTTTGTGATATGAATGGGATATATAATTGTCCGTGATTTTAAGTGCATAAATGAAGTATTACGTTTTATTTTTATGCATGGCTCCGTGGTGCTCCGTACCACACACTTTTTGATTGAATGTCGATGCTGTCCGGGGGCAGGACTTCATGTTGTAGCACCCGAGATCGGTATTCCAACTGAGGTGCCCCCACGTTATTGTTGATTCTAGCTTACAGCAGCCCCTCTGGCATGTGCCAGAACCCACTGATTGCCAGTCTGGGCTTGTGCAGCACTAAGGGGTTTAAAAAATTGCTTTAGTTAGCAATTCAGAAGCTGCAGTGTGCAATGCAAGGGAGCCTTGTTGTTCATGAAACATTATGTAGATGCCTCCAGATGCATGTTAAAAACACAGGACTTCCAAATGGCTGACTTGTGTATGATATGCCAATCTATGTCCACGTGCCACCTATTACAGCACTCCTTTCTCCATCATGCATACATCTTTGCTTCCCATAACAGAGATTGTGTCTGACAGTGACAGCCTCCAACGTATAGGAACATGGTGCATTGTCATCAACAAGCATGGTTCTTTGTCCCTTTTATATTTAGAACACCCGATTGATGAACGTAGTTGGCAAATTGCATAAGTTAATGTGCCAATATCAACTAATCAGGACTATATTTTCCTTTACCAAGTTGTAGTGAACTGTTCAAAACTAGTTGCTACTGGAACTAGCAACCATGTTCAAAATTAGACCTAGGGTGTGCAGATAAAATATGTGACATGGCTTATCTTCTGAAACTCCATGGTAAATATGGAATTGGTTGAAGACATATAGCTTTCTCACCAACTTGAATCTTTCTGAGAACATTTTGCTATTATATTGGCACTTACATCAGTTGACTGTTCTTGCAGGTTGCATCTTAAATCCATTATGGGAATGAAGATAGTGGAGGATTTTTAATTCCTTTAAGTTTCTGAATATAATATGCAGTGGCATGCTGTAGTTTTTCACCTAGTAATTTTGTTGTGTTTTATTTTACATTGCCACAGCAAGTAATATTTATAGAAAAAAATAACACATCAAAGTAGCTTATCTTTTATGTTTCTTCATTCAGATTTATTTGAAAAACCGGCATTTGTATACAGTTGAGCCCAATAATGCACGGCAGCTGGTGGAAAGTGCAGCGACAAACATTGAAAAACTACTGAGGAATCGCTCCAAAGCTCTTGTGGTAAGTGTTTGGGTTTCTTTGGTTTTACCTGTTATTTGTTAAAAAGAGAGACATTCGTACTAAATTGGGATTGAGAAATCATCCACAATTTGCATGAACTAATGTAAAATGGCACAAAAATAGTTTGTGTCTGCAAACATTGTCAATAGCCATAACTTTTGGGAAATCCTAGTTTCACCCTTTTAAGTGATAAGAAAAAGTGAGGTATAAAGCAATGTTGCTAAATAAACATGTGTATTTTGGGGTGCTGTGGTTCCTGAACTGTTTTTAATCCAAAACTTCGGCCACTGTAGTGCCCATACATTAGCTACTATACACATACACTTTCTCTGCTTGCTGACATCTGGTATTCAGAAGGTGGTGTCCATGCCCTTTCTCTTTGTGTCTGTGCCTGGACTATGGTCTGCATTAATTTCAGGTTCTGATCTATACATACTCAAGACTCCATTTCTTGAATAGAAACCAACTGAGCCCACAAAAGAACTATATGCCCAGTAGGTATATGCATTTCCCATGCACAGATCTCTTGTGTATTTAGATGCATACAGATATTCTGTGCAGTACAGGAAACATTATTAATGTATGTGTGGGAATAGATGAGATAAAGAATGCACTGGCAGTGACAGAGGACAATAAGAATGTTAGAGAAGTAGGTTGCGTGATGTGTTTACAAAATATTGGTTCCTGGAGTTGCTTTTCCATGTTATAAATTATATTGATCATTTTAAAAGCTATTGTAATGATATTCAATATATAGCTTGCAGCTTGCATTCCATGGCCAATGCAACTAATTGATAGGACAGTAAAAACAGATTTAGGGCGCTCCAAAACTCACCACCTGCCTGATATTCTCAGTGTGGCTCCATTTTTATTCCGGGTACTCTGCCATCAGCGTTCCCACTGAAATAGTATTTGCTCAAAGAATGGAAAGGTGGCACTCCTGTTGAATAAGAAAGGTGGTTTATTAGGTGTAATGAACTGTATCAATCTTATTATGCATGAAAAGATTCTTAAGGCTTATTCTGGCTCTTATCCATAGTGTCAATAACAATACATAAGATCATGTTTTGTATTTAAACCTTTTGGTGTTCTAGTATCCAGTTCTAGGATCCAGTATGCTTCTCTTAGGTTCAGGGGGCTATCACCTCCTCTCACAGGAGTCTTCACCTGTTCAATGACTTTTACACCCAGATCTTGTATGCCTCTAGAGGTACATAACAGAAAGTGTTTACCTATGTCATCTTTCTTTTCAATTGCCCTGATGTGCTCTCTTATTCTATCTTTTAAACAACATTTGCATTCCAATAAGTATACTATCCGCTTGGAATTACAATTCTGAAATCCTTTGCTTTCGTATATTCGATCTGTGACATTAGATGTGAACTCATTATTGATGTCTATCTCCGCACATGTATTACACTTCATAGATCCACATTTAAAAGTGCCTTTAGTACAAAGCCAATAACCCCTCTGTTTAGATACAGACAAAGAGTCTTTCTGGGCACAAATTTAATTTCATTGGAGGATAGTACTTCTTGTAGTTTTTATCACCACTCAGAAGGTATTCTTAACAACATTTCAAATTTGGTTATATTCTTCATTGCACACACAGTTTTTACCTTACATAAGTGAGCTCTCACCAGTTTTACACAGTAGAAGTGATGTTCTTCTCAGCTGTTGCTGATTGTGATGTACTGTTACTACACGTAATCTAAAGTAAAATAAATAGCTTATGTCATTTAATGTGTAATGTGTCCTTCATATTTAAAGACTCTGGACCATACTGTGTATTCATTCATCTGTGGTCAATTTCTGTTCTTTACCATCTCTAATTTGTCTTGGTATAAAATACTTCAATACATGAATTCATTACTGGATGTTAAAGGACATTTTATTACATTAGACTGAATATGCAGATTCTTTGCATTATTGTAATCAATGGTCATTTTTGTAGCTTCACTACTGTTTGTCGTTCTTACAATTTTAGTGCGAAGAGATCCTAGTAGGTACCTTGGACTGCTTCATAATTTTACATTTTTTCTAAAGGAAGCCAGCCAATGCAAACTGGATTAATTCTTACCTATAACATTAATTTAAGTAAATTGTATTAAATTATCGCTGATACAACCCTCAATATTTATTTTTTTTGGAAGAACATTTTTCAAATATATAGGTTAAAAGATAATCACTAGTAAATACGTTTTTATTTTTAATTTTATTGCATTATTCTGATAATCTACCCTTTAGGCCTATGGCACAATTAAATGGCACTGAGGAATACATTTCAAGGCAATATACTGACTATGGCCAATATTTAAAACAAGTAGATTGCAACAGAAGCCAGCTCCCCCGTTCATCGGATAAAATCCAGCAAAGAAAAAAAAGTCAAACAAGAAAAAAAAAGTGAAGCAGTATTTTTTAGGTAGTAGTTAAACTTGGTACAAGAAAGAACCCCCTTAATTATAATGGCAGAGACGTTATCCAGTGCATGATTCTGCTCTTTTGAGTGCCTTGCTCTTTATTAAAATCAAGGCTCAAATTCTAGATGCACTCGATTCAGATACTTAGGAGTCATTTACTAACAATCGACTTTTAATTTTGGTTTCCATGTATCTCAAAAAATTAGTGTTTTTCTCATTTTTTGAAGGCTTTATAATGTGAGATTTATTAAGGGGGTTATTTATTAAAGGTCAAATTGTGTTTCTCCTGAAAAATGTTAATTTTTCTAGGGTAGTCTCAATAAAAAAACTTTTTTATGCCCCGAAGCTGCAAAAAGCCAGAATCTGAAAATACTCCAGCTAAAACCTGTTGAGGTCACGTAGAAGTCAGTGGCAGAGGTCCCTTGAACCATTGGAAGATGTTTTTAGCCTTCATGATTTTCAGGTTTTTTACCATAGTTTGTGCTCGAAAACTCAATTCAAGGTATGAAATGTTTTTTTTACGCTGATAACTTGATCAATTAGAGTTTTGATTTGATTTTTTTTAACTCCAATTGCATTCAATTAAGGTTTTTTTACATTCAGGATTTTCATATATAAGCAAACATTCAAGTCGTGAGTTTATTTGAAAGGTAGAAAAAAACCTCACAAGCTCGAACTTTAACAAATAACCCCTTAAGGATAAAAACCACAAAAACCTCTAATACAAAAATGCCAGGTAAACGTTGTTGAGGTCCTATAGATGTCAATGGGAGCTGCACTGATCCTTTTGGATGGCTTTACATCAATCAGGGATAGGTTTTCTAGGTGTGTATATTTTTTTAGTGCTGAGTTCAGCACAGTTTTTTGTTTGTACTTTTTTATTTGAATTTTTTTAATAAATCATGACATTCTGAGTTTCTGAGTTTAGTCAAGGTTTCAAAAAACATTGATTTATGCTAATGATGTCAAGGATGCAATTAGATTAAATACTTGGCCAGGTCCTCTGTGGCAGAGGATCCTGATGTTTGGAAGGTCTCTTAACCACTTAGATAAATGTTTATGTATATAGACTAGAATGCTAATTGCATTTAAATTGCCATAGTGCTAGTTCCTGGAAATATATTATCGATAGAATAAATGGAGTTTTCTTCATGAAATAACTATATGCTTAATAGTGTGCTGTAAAGCATACAGTATTGCTTTTTGTCGAGAGGTGAGTCTAACTGGCATTGTCAATCACATATGATTTGTATTCTTTGTTATTTATCTTTTAAGCAGCTTTACCTCAAGGATTACCAGATGTTGTGTCTGGTGCTGGGAGTCATAATTGCTGGTGATCAATAAGCCCAACTACATAGAGCTAGCTCTGGAAGTGCACTGAAGGTATTATTTTAAAGTGATAACATGTTAATAACATGCGTGAGCTGGGGGAAACACTCATGAGTATTCATGTGCCCCAGCATGGCTGTCTATACCAGGAGATCCTTGCATGCATAGTGCTGGTTTTACATCAAATAAAAATTAATTTTATCTTTGTTTTGATCAAGTACTGTAACATAAGGAATCCCAAACCCAGGACAAACCCCAAACCCAGGACAAACCCAGCCTTTAGCTTCGGGAGGAACCCTCTGCTACTTGGATGCCGCCAGGTCTTATAGTGAGAGGACCAAATGGAGAGTTCTGGGCAACAGTAGCACAGTGCAGAATCGTTATCCAAGAGAATGGTCAAAAATAGGCAAAGGTCAAGAGAGGGACAGTCTAGGTAATAAACAGACTTGAAACAGGAACTCAGGAACTATTAGAAATAGAACTACATTTGGCAATCGCTAATTGGCCATGGGCCCTTTGAATATTCGAATTTCTGGCAATGATGACTTCACCCCCTGTGCGCCGAGAACAAAAGGATCTGTGAATGCATCCATGTGTCAAATCTGGAAGTGGTGTGCAGAGGAAGTGATGGCTGCAAGAGTCTCCTCAGGAAGTGCGGTGGGTGTCCCCACTGGCCCACTTGTGGGGTTAGTAAGAAGTTGAACAGCGAGGTTGCAGTAAATGTAATCTATTTGGATTTTACTTTCTTAACTGATGTCTGTTGGTGTTGTGATGTTGGGTGTAGTTGGATAGGAAATGGTCTAAAGGATCATATACAGGGGGTGTTTTTCAGTGGTACATTCTTTACATGGAGTAGGGTTCTTAGTAGTATCTCACAGGGTACAGTATTGGGTCCACTTTTATTTAATTTGTTCAGCAATGGTTTAGGGGAGGGAATCATAAGAAATGTATCAGTGTTTGTGTATTGCAAATAAAGTAAGGCCGTGCACCCGGGATGTGAAAATATCCAAGCCACTCATACCTTTTAATGTGACTGCACTAGGCAAATCCATAGTGGAAAAGGACCTTGGGGTCCTTGCAGAAAATAAACTTGGCTGTAGCAAACAATGCCAATCGACAACTACAAGGGCAACAAGGTTTTGAGCTGTATGACTAGGAGCATAGCTTCACAGGAGGAGCACTACAATCTTTACTTTACACTGACACTGCAGGTAGCTTTTTCATATGGTGGCAAACATACCTAAGATATGGTAAAGTTACTGTAATGTTGGATATTTATATTTTAAATAAATAGTTAGATTTATCTTTACACAGTAATTTACAGTATATGTATACAAACATTGTAGTTCACTTTGGATTAGGGAAAGAAAAGGCCACATGTTGATTTGAAAGAAATGCTTGGTAGTGGGTGGGTAGAGTCAGGAAAAGGAAAGTGTTCAATAGGATTGTCAGCTTGAAGTTGCATTGGGCAGAAGAATTATTTCTCTGTGTGTTTCTATGTGTTCTATTGAATATTACTGTAGAAATTAAAAAAAAAAAAGATGAAAAGCTTTTAGGAAAGCACATTTAAATGACTCATGTACACTCTACAAAATTACATTTACATTATGATGACTCAGACATTTGTGTTTCAGGAGGGTGAGTATCATGGCTGATTTAATCCTTGGAAGCATGAAGTACATTAAGATGCAGTGCTTCAGACCTGTTTCCACTGCCATTCCAAGATCTCTTGGTAACAGGAGAACCTTTCCAGTGTTAATATTATAGGATCTATTGCCTGTGAAGCTTTTAAAACAAAGGATAAATTGATGCCACAGTTGTAAAAAAAAATCCTTGCTTTCTGTCAGACACCATACATATGCCAGCAGCAAGTGACAAGAAATCGTGCACTTGAATACACACCTAGCAAATATACAGCAAAGAAAGGTACAGTATCTTATTATTTTACAGAGTAACACCAAAGTCCTAATCCTTCAATATGTGTGAACAAAAATGCATCAGTGCTTTGAGTTTCCAAGCAACAGGCTGATCATGAAGAAAACTCTCAGAGAAGGTTTAATATAGGTTATGGAGTGGTTTAATTAATTATTGTACAAAGCAACAGGCTCCAGAACAGTCACAGGTTGAGCATATCTATCTTCATGGTAATTAAGCATACAAAAGGATACCAGAGTTTTAGATTTGTATTTAGAAAAAAAATGGAAACTTTATTAAGGAACAAAACTTAGAAATGTATAATTACAGTTGTAAAAGGGATGATCTTACCTTTGGTGGTTAATTATTTTTGGAATTGTTTGGCAATCGTCAGGAATTCAAGTTCATATTAGTTTTGTCCTATGTTGTACACTTTACTTGCTTGTATGCTTTAATGTATGTTCATTCATACTCAATGTATATACTTTATGTTTTTGATATATATTATGTGTAAGGATGCAAAAATGCTATGAGGTTAATAGGAGCTTTAGATATTCTCTGATGCTTTTTTTCCAGGCAATAAGGGGTGATGTTGCCTGGCCCGGATTTATTGTCATGGTGCCCGAAAGCTGGCATCCACTGTGCCCCAGGTCAGGTACAAGCCCACCCTTTGATCTCAGATGGGGTTAGGATGTGCAAAGATCTCCTGCGCACCTGGACTTCAGTGCCCCACTTATTTCAGGTGCGGCTGGGTGGCATACCGCCCCTTAATTTTTGCTGCCCTAGGCTTGGGCAGTTCTTAGTATTTTCCAATATATCCAACCTAACTTCTATCGCTGATCCAAAGAAAGCTAAAACACAATCTGATTCATGTTTATCTCAAAGGAGGAAAATATTTCCATCCCAATCTCAAAATAGTAATGATATGAGTTTATGGATCAATCTTCAAACAATTATCAATCTTCAACAAAGAGTATTAATACTGTAGGGATGTGAACATTTAGACACCCTTATACATTATTGACAGGCACATCGCTAGTAATATGGATGCCTAAGTGGGTCCTTATGGGGACCTTGTGCTTATGTAAACCCTGTAGTTCTCACAGTGTGCACTAGATGGCACTGTGCAGTAGTATAAAGGTCTTGGGAACCATGAGGTCTGGGTCCATTACTTTAGCCCAACCAAGCAGGCTGGAAGGGAATGGGTAGTGTGATCCTAGGAGCATTGGCCCTAGTAAATAGATTAGCATACTCTGTCATAGATCACTCTAGGAGTGATAGATAGCTTCGGTAGTTGAGCAGCTCAAAGCTCAGACGAGGAGACATTAGAGAGGGATCAAGATCAAGATCCCGGGTACTAATAGCCCAGAATTTGGCGCAAATTCATTAAGCGCCAAAGCGCCGAATGCTAGCGTCAATTTGCTAGCGTCAATTCGCTAAATTCGCTAGTGTTACTTCGCACACTTACGCCAGGCAAATTTTCGCTAGCGATGTAACTACGCAAATTCACTAACTTGTGCAGTGTACTGAACGCTACCTTTTACGCTAGACTTCCTTCGCCACCTCAGACCTGGCGAAGCGCAATAGAGTAGATAGGGATTGTTTCCAAAAAAGTCAATTTTTTTCTAAGTCCCAAAAAACGCTGGTGTGTTTTCTACATGAAAAAGGCTGAAAAAGATTGAAAATATTTTTGGGGCTCCCCTCCTTCCCCCCTACATTTCCTGACTCATGGCAACTTACCTAGACAGTGGGCACATGTGTGGGCAAAATAAAATTTATATTTGCTGATTTGAAGGTTTTCTAGGCATTTGTAGTGCAGATACGTGTTCCTCCATTGAAATTTGAATTTCGCGCCGTATGCAAATGAACCATCGCTAGCGAAACTTCGCTTCGCTTGGCGAATTAACGCTAGCGCAACTTCGAAACTTACGCTACCCCTGTGCGCAACTTCGAATTTTAGTGAATTTGTGGAGCGCTGGCGAAAATACGCCTGGCGAAGTGTGGAAGTTGCGCCTGAATATGCCCCAAAGTGTTGAGACTAGGGATGATAGGAATTCCCCTAGATGCCAACTAAAGAGATCCTGAAAGCTGGTTGTTCCTTTCACATTACTGCTACTTCTGCTGACATGAACCCTTGCCCATAGGGATCTAGCCCAATGCATGGTGCTGTGCATATTTGCTTCCTTTATGCTATCTGATTGTTCTGAATACTCCTTTGTGGATCTGTGCTATGTTTAAATAAATATACTGTTCTGGTTAAGCATTAAAGAACTACTGGTGCCCATGATTTGTGTGATTGCACCTGGTTACAGTTGCGTTACACCCTGCCTCCACCCCGTTGCAAAGGCTTACCCCTGAGAGAGGGGTATTACCCCACAGTGAAAGTAGCTAAAACTGACCACAGTGAAGTCAGTTTACTATAGCGCTACAATGCCAATAGCTTTGTATTTTCCAACTTGTTCAAAAAATTTCCAGGTATCTGGAAAATCTGTCAGTATCTGTACAGTCAATTCTGTGAATGCTATAGTTACTTATAATTATACATCCTTTTTGACAACATTTTGTAATCAGAGATACTATCTACTATAATTTTATCTAATTTCAGGGTACTCTCTGGTGTTGTATGCACAACTCTAACGATGAATAATGCATCAGAAATTGTGGTCCTCTTTTACTATTGCATGATGATCATTTCCCCATTAACCATTTAGGTGCTACATATCAAATAATTTACCATGGATGAAAAAAAGCTATGCCTGCTTTGATTGTAAATTTTATGATCTGCAGTACCAAGCTAAGTATTGATGTCCAAGCTTTTAAAGCTGTGCTTTTTGAGTTATTTAGCTTATTTTCCAGCAGATTTTTTGTGCAAACAATGAAATTATTGATACATGTTATGGGCCTTATTTATCAAAATCCGAATGTTTCAGATTATTCTAATAAAAAAAGTGCAACCAAACTAGAATCCACAATTGTACCTTATTTATTATTAAAAATGCACAATTTAATCGGATCGGGGAAAAACATGAAAAAATCATATGAACCTGAAACGTACACTTTTTGAGGTTTTTCAAAATTTTTTTATGAAAAGCCTAAATTTTTTTAAATTTTTTTTTGCCTGAAAAGTCCGCAATAGTTGGATTTTCGGGCTAATTCCAGCCAGACCACAGAAACTTCTAAATAGGATAGGGACCTCTCCCATTGGTTAATATACAACCTTGGTAGGTCTGAGATGCCAGACTCTCCATTCTCAAGGTATAATAAATCTCGAAAAAATTATTTTGGCATTGGGAGTTTAATAAATAACCCCCTATATGTTAAAACATTATACAATATTAAAAAAAATATATATAAAATTAAATACATTTATAAACAAATGAGAAATATCTGCAAGCAGTTACATAATATTTGTTCTAATAAATGTTCATCACCTTTTAAGCATCTGAAGTTTCAAAGTCATGTAGAGCACATCCTAAGAATATACAGTATTGTTTATTCGTGGCACTACTTTAGACAATTTTGTGTTTTAATGTCTTTGAGTGCTAGTTTTCTTGTTAAAATTTCAATCACATTGCACTTGATAGTAATTAAAACCCTGGGCAATATATTGTTTCACCAGTAAATATGGCAAGAAAAATGATGTGTAACACAATAGTTTGTGTCATCAGTTTTCAAGCATTATTAACTTTTGTTATTAACATTTGTCTAGAAGAAAGTTTAATTTTGTAATGCAAACCGGTTCTTATTCCCAAATGTAATATTTTTGTCTCCTGCCTTCCATCTTTTTGTTATTCCATACTACCATTTTTTCTATGATTCCCTCTTCATTTTTACTTTATGCTTTATCCATTTTTAAAATTTTACTTTTCCTCATTCCATCCTATTCTGCTTTTTCACCCATTCCCTTTTATTTATGTATGCATATACAGATGAAGCCACTTGGATTTGTGAGTTAAATGCGTCATGACTCAGGGGTAATTGAAGAAACTGTGTTATCTTAAGTCATCTTAACTCATTTAATGCATTTAACCTTTTCATTAGCATACCAAAGCTCCATTGTTCACAATGGTGAATGCTTTAATTAGATGGGATGTTGTGACGCAGTTTTCTGTGTTAAATGAGATAAATGGGATATCTGTGTTTAGTTATTCTGTGTCAAACAGACAAACCAAAGTGGCTGCATCTGTATGCTCCCCTTCTCTTTTGCATCCCCCTATCCAGTATCCTTCTGTTTTCCTTTTGTCTTTCCCTACAAATCCTCTACTTTAAACATCTGTTGTAAAAATGCCCTTTTTTATCCCTTCTAGGCTTCTACCAAATTGCTTTCTCCCTTCTTCCTTTTCTTTTTCTTTTCTTTGCATCCCTCTTCACAACACACTCATCTTTATGTACATCACACAATTATCAGATACAATATATTTTATTACCTAACCCTCATGCTTTTCCTGATTTAAATCGCGTGCCATCCCTTATGTGCCCTTATTGTCAATGACTACCATTCTGAGTTCTATGGTAGGGAATGTGGTTTGTGTTAAAACAATCACCAAATCTTTTCCCGCTAACCAATTTATTTGCCAAATGTTTTTTTAGTGTCACTTTCCCTTGAATGATCAGATATGTAATTAGGCCATGTGTTTGTAACTTCAACACTGATGGTCCGCCACATGTTTAAAGATACTAAGGAATTAAATTACAGGAATTAAATTAAAGATGCTTGTGTAAAAACATATTTTCCATTAAAATTAATGTTTAAATAAGTTCATAAACACTTAGGGGCAAATTTATCAAGGGTCGAATTTTGAAGTGGAAAATACTTCGAAATTCGACCATCGAATAGGATTACTTAGACTTCGAATGTCGAAGTCGAAGTTTTTTTTAATCGAATTTGGCCATTTTTGGTCGGTCAAATCGTTACATCGTACAATGAAATCCTTCGAATCGAACAATTCAAATGATTTCATTGATCGATCAAATGATTTTACTTTGATTTCTAAAAACTTAGCCAAATGTTGGCTATAGGTTCTAAGAGGTCCCCATAGGCTAACATAGCAATAAGGCAGGTTTAAGATGGCGAAGTGTCGAAGTCAAACTTTTCGAATGGTTGAATATTCAAAGTATTTTCAATACGAATCGAAGTCGAATTTAAGCCTATTCGATGGTCGAAGTACCCAAAAAATAGTTTGAAATTCAAAGTTTTTAACTTCGAAAATTCACCTCGACCCTTAGTAAATCTTCCCCTTATTATCAGACATTCACTCACTAGTGCATCTGTGTACTGACTACCAACACCAGTATCAGTCAATTTTTTTATTCCTGTTTATGGGTAGACATATGGGTTTTAAGATCAAAAAGGGTCCATAGCTGTTTCAGTCATTGCAAATATTCAGTACTGATATTAAGCCTTTTCATCTTTATTATTTTGTTTGGAGAAAGGAATAAAATGAGAAGACTGAGTTACATAAAAAAAGTTGTTTGTACTGGAGGCACACAAAACATATACATTAGTTCACTTTATATAAATATATTCACAGAAGGCTGGAGGGCATCTTTTCTGGTTTAATAATGAGGCTTTACCTTCAGCTGTGGAAATGTTTCTACCTGCTCAAAAGATAAGGAAGTGAATTGCTTCTTCCCCCAACATCACTTCCTTGTCTTTCTCCACCCCAGCCTGGCTTTTCCCAGCTTTAACTCATTCCTTCTCATCCAATCACAGCTACATCTGATTCTGCCAATCTTTAAATATAAACCAGTATAATCTGGCTGCTGGTCATTCAAATCCCTTGTCATATAGCCCCTGCATTTATAGCTCCAGGGCTTTCCTTTCCAACACCATCATTCTACGAGTAAATAATAATAGAAAGACTAGCTTGAGCTTTGAGAGTATCACTATTGCCGGCCACTGAATTTTTCTATTAATCTGTTGAATAAATTGAAGTGCTGTTTTTGTAGGTAATTGCAGGTTTTCAGTGAAAATAATTATTGCCTGCTAGGATGATACTTATCACACTGTTGAGAGAACAAAAGCATATGCAGACCATGGGCTTGTGCAGAAAAGACCCCTCCCTGTGATAATGATACCGTTTGAATGTTGGATTGATGGGATAAGACAGAGTCCTGATGGGAAGGGAGTACAGCAATCACCTTATACAAGATACTGTGGCATTAAGCTAAAATGATCCAAGGACTGTTTAACTGTTTAACAATGAAAATAAATATTAGTCTCTGCATCCTACAATGTTCGAATGGTCAGTTTAATTTTCTAACAAACTATAGGGTGAATGTAATAAATGGTGTTAGCTCTCAAAATGGTATAATGTGCATACAAATGGACAAAGGTTTTGCATCTGTTTAAGAATAAATATTGTATTTTGCAGGCAAATCAAACACCATATATACCAGAAAAAACATTAAAACATTTTCTAGCCATCTGCAAGCAGCTACTAAAATGTTAATGTGGTGTAGAGCTTACAATTTGTCAATAGAAATATTGTCTTGATTTACTGTGCAATACAGCCCCTTGCTGTTTTAAACTAATGGGGTGAACACCTCATTGTCTGTATTCATTTAGGTGTTGGGATGTTTTTTTTTTCTTCTTTTTCTTAATGAAACCATAACAAAAAATGTTTCCCCAATTGTATTTTCAGGTACATGCGTCAAAGTCATGAACTACTCACTCAACATTTTTATTCTGTATTTACTATGATTGTTGGGTCATCTGAGCTTTTCCAAGCTGTCTTATAATTTGTTACTACAGAGAAAGTCTGTGTATGTCATAGCTTGTTAACACAAAAGCATATGGGCTGCCAATGGGAATTACCTAGAGCTTTTGTTTAATAGGGTTTATGGAGCACTGTAATTGGCAACACACATAAATGCTTTAGCTAAAAGACTAATGGGATAGATTCTTAGCTCTGCGTTCAGTCATGGTTCATATAATACATCATGTTTGGTTTGTTTTAATGCTCCCCATGCATGTAATTAAGCTTTAATTTAATTACAAATATGTGAAATTTAGGGCATGCAGCTATCAACTTAGATTTTATTTCAGTACTTTTTTGCAAGTTTAGCTTACTTTATATATCATTTATTAGACTGTTTCTACAACATGAACATATCTATGTGAAAAATGTAGAGCGTAATGTGGGCCACCAGACAAAGAGCTTTATTAAGCATTCTTTCATGGCTTCAATACATTTAATTTCATTTGTGCCCCATAAGAAAGATTTGCTATGGATTCCCTGAAAAAAAAATCCAAAGATCTTTAGCTGACTTTTCTTTCTTTATATTTATTGGATGACATTTTTCAAGGCAAGGGAAAGAGATGTTGCAGTTAACAGTCTCCCTTGGGCATCTTTAAACTGTACTGAGGACTTGGTGACATACACTTAATGGGTCCTTATGGAGTGCTCACACAAGTTGTGAGTGGGAAGAGTAGAAAGGATGCATCTGTTGGCACTGGGTTATACCACTGGAGAAACAAACTGTGTGGTGTCCAGATAAAATTAAATCTATTCCTGCGGTAAAATTATACTTAATCATTGTAATCACAGTAGGCTTTATATAAGTGCAACATATCAATACAGATGTTAGAACATATATAAGCAGTATCCTTGAAGCAGATGTATGCTACAAGTACATACTGTATTTATAGGGCCTGCATGTAATGATTTTAAGTGCATTCATATGTACAGTTCTATAACTAAAATGCTGAAGTTTGCTTGTAAGAGTTTGTTTGCTTATAAGTTTTTTTTTCTATTAATTTTGAAAAAGACTGCAATTTATTAAAATCTTGATAATTTTTCCTGTACACAACGAATATTTGCAAAACATTATGTGACCGTATGAAGTATGGTGATGGACAGTGGGCAGTGAAATATCAAGCAATGTTGCCAAGCTATTAAAGCTGTCAGTTGTTCAAGTTATAAGTTAATGCTTGGCAAGGTCTGCCAATTATGGATTTGATATTTTGCTCAATAAAGCAATGCAAAGCCTTGTTTTTACAGTTGATGAATAAAAGTGAATGGATCAGTATAATCCTGATGTTTCCAAGTAATTATTGGTCAGTGACAGTGAAGGCCTTAAATGTGGAAACTGTAATATTTACCGTTCTTAAGTGCAAGCTTAGTAGCGATGAAGTTTATGCTAGACAATTTTTGTACATATTTTTTTTTTATATTTCTCGACATTATGTACTTTTGAATTGTACATGTATTACACACGTATCTTTTTAGTTTTTTCAGTATTTTTGTTCATTTAGAATTTAGTTGAACAAGTTGCTGATTAAACATGACCACTATTAATAACGAGTTTTCAATATCATTGAGATTAGTACTTTTTTTCTAGAAATCTTTAAGTTTCCAATATAGGGTAATTTTACATATATAGAAATCTAGGGAAATACCCACTGCAAAATGTAGTTAAAGATGTTATACTTTCTGTTGGTGGCAAAGCCAGTGTGCCCCTAAATTCAGAAATCTTTCTAAAAGTCTAAATCTGCCTCAAATCTTTTATTCAAATACAAGAAGCAAAATTGTTCTGCACCTTGAGGGGGGTGACACTGTAGAATGTTCAGCCAGGAGATGTTTTGATAGGACATTTCCTTAATGCTTTTTGGAAGGTCTTGGATGTCTTCTCTGACAGGTAAAATATTCAGGGCCACCGTTAGTTTGTGTTCATATATGAATGTATGTCTGTGTCAAAAACCATCACAAAGATCACAATGATAGCACATAGGTCTCACTAAGAAGAGGTGGTATTTCTTAGCCACACTTCCATGAACAGTAATTTGTGTTAAAACACTGGCCATGTCCTTTCAGTTGAAAATTCCCACACAAGGTCTTAATTGTAGATTTTTTGGAGTCAATAGTACATTGGGACATAGAGGCAAGTATAATAGATGATGGTGAACAAACCCACATGAGGCCACCGAATGGAAAGTTGTTTGCAGATGAACAAACTGAAAAATATGCATTACACTGCAGGCATTAAGTTAAAAGTAGTATGTGCCTCAAAAGCTTTATTTTTGTAAACAAAAAATAAAGACCAGCTGTATATAGTCTTAAATTACAACCACCTACAAACTAGCAGTTCATTTTAAGGCAAAAACCACAAAGTGCTATTTAGGCACATTAAGGGAGAGTTTGTCATGTTACTACTGATATGAATTCTTAGAATATCTTTTATGTAGTTTAAATCTCTTTTGGATCTAACATACAAATTAATGAAAGGTGGTTGCCTTCAAATGCAAGAACCAAGCACTACCAGGAATACTGAAAATAATCTTCATGACATAAATGAAGGACAATTGATCCAACAATCTCTTGTTATCCTAGGAAGCCATGTCAGTGTATTAGTGTCTAAAATATCAAAATCTCTCCATCTGATAAATATTCTCTGTAGAATAGCAAAAGATTTTAGGAGTTTTTCTACACAGCTTGGTAGCTCTGCATATTCCAATTTTCAATTTTTTAATCACTTCATTAAAAACTTAATGTGATATGGTGTTAAGCATTAGTTTGGCTAGGAATAGTGTATCATAATCTGTTTAGTAACTTATTTACATTCAAAAAAATCCACACAATTTGCACAAATTTTTCTTTAGCAAATTCAAATTCAAATATAATCTGTTCTAAAGCTAGTCTTTATTTGCAGCATTTTAGAAATATAGTACATCTTATCAATATGAAAAAAATATTGTTGCACCAGGGTCAATTTGAAACTGTTAATAAAGTGAAATAACAGCAAAACTTTTCTTGTATTATCTTTTATTATTTTGTGCTCATGCAAAATGAATTATTTAGAATATATCTATAATGCTCCTAGTCCAGAATAAGATGATTTCAGAAATGCTACCCATGGAATTTGAATGTGAAAATTTCTTTCAATGTTCATAACTTGGCCTCATAAAGCTCAAATGTAAATACCTTGATTAGATGTATTCACTGCGTTCTCATTTTATTATATTAGGGCATTGTTTTCAGTGTGTAAACATTGCTAAATTGTATAAGCCAGTGACATTTTTACATGTGTTTATCCCAGAACTATTTTTTTTTTTTTATTTATGACTGACAGGTAATGGGAATTAATTCAGCCAATAACTGACAACAGTGCTAGAGATTTCATCAATTGTTCTGAAGCACTTTCAACTTAATTTCTCCAAATACAAGCATTCTCCAGCTCAAAATAGTTTTATTTACAGTTTGCTTGAAGCACTGGATGAATGTTTGCTAGAATGATATTTTTATTCCAATATAACAGCTGTTTTTTTTTTTTATTATTTTTTAAATATGTTGTGTTGTTTCCTGCTATTTTCTTATTCCATAAGCATTAAAATGACCTGTAAACTGGCACAGGAGTCAACCCACATCTAGTTCAGTGCTGTAATAAATGAAGTCACTGTTCATTTATACATATTTTGTGGGCATTTTGACTTTAGAGCTGTTAGGAATATTAAGAAGGAATATATGGAGCAAAAAATAATATTTTTTTTTAATTTAAATACCCACTAGTGATGGGCGAAATTGGGGCATTTGGATTTGCCGAAAAATTCGCGAATTTCCAGCGAAATTCGCATTTTTTACACCAGCAAATTTTCGCTGCAGTTTTGCGAATTTATTTGCCGGTGGCGTATCACGCAAATTCGCTCTTGGCGAATACCGTATATACTCGAGTATAAGCCGACCCGAGTATAAGCCAAGGTACCTAATTTTACCTACGAAAACTGGGAAAACTTATTGACTCTAGTATAAGCCTAGACACAACTACAGCCCTGTCTCCCAGCAGCACACATTCTGCCAAAGCGACCCCCCAGCGATCAACCGGACTTCTTTGCAAAGTTGATGGTGACAGAGAATTGCCAAACAGATTACTGTGTGCATTGTCCCACTACCATGTGCAGAGGGTGCTGTGTGATATTGCCATCACTGTTAATCTTTCGTATAACCAACATAGGGCGCTGTGTGATATTGCAGTCACTGTTATTCTTTAATATAGCCAACAGAGGGCGCTGTGTGATATTGCAGTCACTGTTATTCTTTGGGACATAGAGGCAAGAGGACATTGTGTCTATTCTTTAATATAACCAACAGAGGGCGCTGTGTGATATTGCAGTCACTGTTAATCTTTCATATAACCAACAGAGGGCACTGTGTGATATTGCAGTCACTGTTATTCTTTCATATAACCAACAGAGGGCGCACTGTTATTCTTTCATATAACCAACAGAGGGCGCACTGTTATTCTTTCATATAACCAACAGAGGGTGCTGTGTGATATTGCAGTCACTGTTATTCTTTCATATAACCAACAGAGGGCACACTGTTATTCTTTCATATAATCAACAGAGGGTGCTGTGTGATATTGCAGTCACTGTTATTCTTTCATATAACCAACAGATGGTGCTGTGTGATATTGCAGTCACTGTTATTCTTTCATATAACCAACAGAGGGTGCTGTGTGATATTGTAGTCACTGTTATTCTTTTATATAACCAACAGAGGGCACACTGTTATTTTTTCATATAATCAACAGAGGGTGCTGTGTGATATTGCAGTCACTGTTATTCTTTCATATAACCAACAGATGGTGGTGTGTGATATTGCAGTCACTGTTATTCTTTCATATAACCAACAGAGGGCACTGTGTGATATTGCAGTCACTGTTATTCTTTCATATAACCAACAGAGGGCGCACTGTTATTCTTTCATATAACCAACAGAGGGTGCTGTGTGATATTGCAGTCACTGTTATTCTTTCATATAACCAACAGAGGGCACACTGTTATTCTTTCATATAATCAACAGAGGGTGCTGTGTGATATTGCAGTCACTGTTATTCTTTCATATAACCAACAGATGGTGCTGTGTGATATTGCAGTCACTGTTATTCTTTCATATAACCAACAGAGGGTGCTGTGTGATATTGTAGTCACTGTTATTCTTTCATATAACCAACTGTGTGATACTGCAGTCACTGTTAATCTTTCATATAACCAACAGAGGGCGCACTGTTATTCTTTCATATAACCAACAGAGGGCATTGTGGGATATTGCAGTCTCTCCTCAAGTGAACTGTTGTTATAGGAATGATTAAAAGTACTGCAATCTCAGCTACTGCCCGCTGACCCGAGTATAAGCTGAGGTAGACTTTTTCAGCACATTTTGGATGCTGAAAAACTCGTCTTATACTCGAGTATATATGGTACATTTGCCCATCACTAATATCCACCCTTAGATCTGTATTTTTCTACTGTTTTCCACTGATAGCAAAACTAATTAAGAAATAATGTTGTGACTTCTTCCATTAAGTTGAAATAAGCCTAGATGTATAAACAAATGACATGCAACAGTACCTCTAAACAGCTAGTCACAGTCATCAATAATGATGTGCTAAGGAGAAACCCATGATATCATATAATAGTTTTGCATTCACATTTGGATAACATGGATTCTATGGGAGATGGCCATCCTGTAATTCGGAACTTTCTGGATAACAGGTTTCTGGATAACAGATCCTGTACTTCCGTTTCAAAATAACTTTACACGCCTTGTTTATTATTTAACAATATCTCTAGCTCTTTCATAGAAATGCCAGGAGAATAATGTATTATCTAGTGTCTGTATGCACTTGGCCTGAAGAACTGACACAAAGAAAGGAAGTTATGTTTTTCTAATCTCACAAGACATCTTTTAATAATTTTGTCTGGAGAAACAAAACATGACTATTAGAGCATTTAAGGCATACTTAGACAAAAAATTGTCCATGCATATAAGACAAGGAAAACAGATCACAATGAATATTTAGAATCATTACATATACAATAATGCCCCTAAAACAAATAGAGGTAATCTGCTGTCTGCTTCTAACATCAAACACTACTCTAATTTCTGAAAGTAGTTCCTAATATGCATACATTCTGTTCCTCGTCATCAGATATGTAAAACTTCCTCAGTCTATCATGCAGCAAGGTTGCACCACCCAATCATTCCAACAAAAAATGTTAGTATGCAGAGTCAGATGCTGATAGTTGAGAGGTGTCTCAGGGCTGCAGAATGGCATAAAGGGATCATTAAAGGTTAAATTGGTAGTATGGTCTAGACCCTAAAAATCCTTTTACATATCTGAAGCCATGCCCAGGAGTGGTTCTACTGCTGCAGGCAAGATCTCAGTCCAAGATCTGTTCCCCCCCTTCCCTCCCTCTGTTTTATGCTCTTTATATTACTCTTCAGGTCTGGGGCTTGTAACATAATTAAAATGTGAATTATTTATGAAGAGACATTTAAGTGGGCCACAGGCAGATTAGTCAAATGCAGAAGCTCTATGACACCCAGACTCTTGCTTTCCTTGCAGTGAGTGAATGATGTTAGGCTTCATTATATTGTGTGCATGGTTATGGATATCCAGATCTGAATATTTATATATATATTTTCATTTTATTTTCTCCTCCAAATATTCCTCAGCAACAAACACTACCAGTAAATATTCAGTTATTGAACCTGTATATTTCCTCTAAAAAAAAATTGATGGTAATTATTGTGGCGTTCCCTAATTACTTCAGAACAAGAACTCAAACTCAACAAGATCTTTTTGAAAACAACACAGCTGTATACAGAAATTATCTAGCTGTAGAATTGATGAAAAAGTAATCCAATCATTAGAAAATATAAATATTGTTCATTTGGTTACACTACATGCAGCGTTCCAAACAGAACATCAGAATGGTTAATAAAGAAATGCATTATCTTAGCGCTTTAATTCTGTATCACATGCATTTGCAGATAAGAAAGTAGAATTTGGAAATTGCTTTCAATGAGAAATTAAGAGCATTTGGCTTAACAGAAGATAATGTAACATAGCCCTTGTTTATACATTGACTTTAATTAAGATGTATGGGGCTGCAATTATGAATCTAACCTACAGTTTGGCCACTTAGAACTGGTTGAGTAATTTTCACTACTTCCCTCGGCATATAGTGCTCACCCCGGTATTTGCTAATTAATGAAAGGTTCCTTGTGATAAGGTCAAGAACATGAACACATTTGACTTTCTGTTGCATGGCTCACTCCTCTTCGATATTTTTTAATGCATTGTAAAAGAAGATTTAAGTAACTGAAATGTACAATTTTATTCCAACTGTAGAGAACACACCAATTTTATGAATTTCTGCCCCATGTGTGCAGTAATTGATATGAATCTTCACAACCTGTGTCTGGGCACATGAGGTGGACCATGTGCACAGAAGAGGTATATCATATCCAAACCAGGTACACGGTGCAGAAAGTGGCCTGAGGGATAGGTGGTAAAACGCTTTTTATGTCAGGGGTCTTAGACCATAATTTCTTAACGTGGTTCTCCAGATGGGTCTCCAACAATAGAAATTAACATTTTACGTTATTAACATTGGAAAGTTAACTGATTGGAATTGGTTGACCCAATCATCAGGGAACATCTGAATTAGATCTATTTAATTTATAAATTTCTGTTTTGAAAGAATGTGCATAAATCATTAAGATGCAATATACCATTTACCTGGTGATTGGTTACTTACTTTGGAATGAACTAGCCATTTTAGCAGTAAACTTTAGCTTCAAGATCCTGTTGGTGAAAACTGAAAAAAAGCATCTGGCCTGAACTTGACCAATATTTGACAGCACCATCAGGTGTTCACAGGGTGTTTAGCACTTGTCATGTTTTCTAATGACAAAAGGGGGTGGGGTGATGACTTTGTGATGATACTGAGCATGTTGTTATGATGTTAGAGGAAAGAGATTCTGCATGCCAAAAAAGGATTGGCTGTCCCGTGCAGGTAGATTTGTCTAGGTTTCAGAAATAGCTCAATAAATAACCGGGCCGGGTGTTTTGGGCCTACCTGAAGCATATCAGGTGGATAATTAAAAAGGCAGCTAAAGCCAGAGTGTAGAGCTCCAGTCTGGGAGAAAGAGACGGGAAAGCTGCCTGTGGAGCTCACTGAGAGGATTGAAATCACCACAAGGTTTGAGATTTTTCCTGAATGTTCTCTGTTTTGGGAAGACAGGCGGTAGGCCTCCTCTTGGTTAGTGAGGAACTGACCTGTGTTAGTTAGATCCCCCATTAAGTGGCAAGGATTTTATTTTGTAATGTTTATTTTGTTTATGTGCTGCAAGTGAAAATAAACTGCCGCAAAGAGACTACACTCTGAGTTGTGATTTTGCCATGGGCTACTTTACCCCCAGCTACCTAACCCCTTACACATAATATAATCTATATAACTCAGCTGAGTATATATATATATATATACCTTTTCATTTTGGTAGAATGACCGTTAGGACCAATGGTGTAACTGTCATTCTAACAAAATGAAATGGAGAGTAGCCACAATTCTAATGCTCCCCTTCCCTTCCTCCTTTTCTTACCATTCAGGTAAAAAAGTGGCCATACACATGTATGGCTCCTTATGTAGTTGTCATTCATTTAGTCTTATCCATGTTGTATTTAGGGATGTAGCGAACTGCCGCCGATGTGTTCGCGAACGCCGTTCGCGAACACCGGCAAAATTTGCGAACAGTTCGCGAACTGTTCGCGAACTTCGAACATCCGAAAATCGTTCGATTCGAACGATCGAAGGATTGAAATCGTTCGATCGAAGGATTTTCGTTCGAATCGAACGATCGAAGCCATTCGATCGAATGATTTCATTCGATCGAATGCTTCGATCGTTCGATTCGAACGAAAATCCTTCGATTTTAGCGGTCGAATGGTCGAACGATTTTGACGCGAACGCCTATTGGCGAACGTCGCGCGACGTTCGCGAACTTGCGGCGGACGCGAACAGTCGAAGTTCGCGCGAACTAGTTCGCCGGCGAACAGTTCGCTACATCCCTAGTTGTATTGGGGAAAGATGGTGGAGTATTGTGCAATTGACCTGGATCTTGATTTGTTCGCCACTATGGGAATCAGATTATAAGGCATACTTTTCTGAATGTAACATGTGCATGGTTTAATTAACAGGTAGTGATGGGCAAATAAATTTGCCTGGCACAAATTTGTGGCAAATTTCCGTGTTTCGCCGCTGGCATATATCCAGCGAAAATTCGCCAGTGAAAATTCACCAGCCTCAAACGTGAAAACGTTTGAATTGCTTGATTTTTGTGTGAAAACGTTCGATTTTTTTGTGAAAACATTTGAATTGCTTGATTTTAGTGAAAATGTTACAATTGCTCGATTTTATAGTGAACACTTTCGAATTGCTCGATTTTTTTTGTGAAAACATTCGAAGTGCTTGATTTTTTTGTGAAAACTTTCGAATGGCACTATTTTTTCGTGAAAATGTTAGAATGTCACAATTTTTCGTGAAAACATTCGAATTTCAAGATTTTTTCGTGAACTTTCCGACTTCACGGTTTTTCTGTAATTTATTATTTTTTTTTTACAGATGGAGTTTTTGCATACAGCCGAAACATCTAAAAAACTTTAAATAGCGGTTTGGCAATATCACAATGACAATACTCTTATGTATACTGCTTATCGATCTGTCCTCATTTATGTTATATATTTCCAATCTGGTCTGCGAAAAAGAATATGCTATCATAAATTACATGAACAGATAAATCATTATGCAAATAGTATGTTTCTATGCTATAGAAAATCTCTGCCTAAGTATAATACAAATACACTGTACAGTACCGTACTTTAAATTGTAAGCATGTAATCATCATATTGCTTTCTCCTTTCAGTTATTTCAATTTGGGGAGTGTTTAGTTTAGTGTATGTAGATAGATAGATAGATAGATAGATAGATAGATAGATAGATAGATACTGGAATATTGTCAGGTAAGGCTCAGTATGAATAAATGTAAATTAGTTTAAGCTGTAGTAAAAACATACTATTTATTGATTGAAAGGCTCACTTTAATCAGTAATGAATAATAATAATTATGTTTGGAGTTATTTAAAGAAATGGATGGTCCAGTTTACAATGAATAGCTTAAAGGGGGTCCTAAACCCACAAAAATTACCAGTTTTTGCATAATTAATGAAACAGTAATTCCTATAGACACCTTGGGAGGATGGCAGCTTTAGGGAGAAAAAAAGGCCCCCAGTTTGGCTGATGCTTGCCTCAAAATCAGGTAATGGAGCTGAAGGGTTGCAAGGTTCCACCCGCTTACAATCAAAAATGCACAAAGTACTATGCATGCACTGATTGGAAAGTAAAGGGGCTGGCTGGCAGTGCTCAGGCAACTAACACAGTCCTACTAATTCTAAGTAACACGCCAATATGTATTAAGTAAAGATTTCCCGTGGTTTTTTAAATGATAGGGCAAAGATTAAAAAGGCATACATAGTTATGATTGTTAAACTATCGTACTTTAGATATGGTAATCCATTTTATAATTCGAAATTATTCTCAGTGCAGTGATGAATTGGCAGCTGGCCTGCTGGGTATTGTGTTTATCTTCCTCTGGATCAATTTTATTTTTTAAATATGAGGTATTCAGTAATTAAACTGAAGTGTAAATTACAACACATTAATAATTGAAAAATCACAAATTTATTAAATCTTTGCATACCACTGTCTAACCCATGCTAAATTTAGTAATAGTTAATCTCATAGATTGTTAGCTCTTGTGAGTAGGGCCCTCACTTATTGTGTTCTAACAATATGCAATTGCAAGCACTCTGGGAGATGATGGAACTATATAAATACTAATTTCTATTGAGGGGAAATATCTCTTTAGTGCTTATATCTCTATTGTTGTACAGGGTGACATGAGTAAGAACTATAGTTAATGTAATTAAATTCTCTAACTGATAAACATGCACAATATGAGCAATTTTTCCTATGTGTAAACAATATTTACTTTGCACAAATTTAGTATAGCTTTCTCAAACCTACAAAACTTACAAAATGTTCCTGTAAGGCAGGTCTGAAAAAATGTTCTTTGAAAAAATACATTTTGTAATTGTGACTGTTTCCAGTTTTTATTCTATTACACAATTACATTGGTATTATACGGAATATAATAAAGGAAGGGAATTGGGCAACTGGTCATCAGGAACAGTAGTGGAAGACCTGTTAAAGGTAATTCACTGGATTATATGTAACAAACACAGAAGACTAGACTATAGTCACAAACTGGCTGCCTAAATGACTTTTGTTGGTAAGGCTGGCAGGAAGAAAAGTTGTGGAATATACCTTTGTACTATAGAAATGTACAAGAGGAATGCGGATTATATTTAACATTTGTGTTTCATTAATTTACCTGTTACATCATTGATTCAGCTGTTTTCTACTTCAAAATACTATAATAGTACAGTACATTTAACATAATACATAATCTTGACAAAGACAAAAGGATGGTTCAATTTCTTTAGTAGTAAATCCAAGCACACAATTTTATCTGGAGTAAAAATGAATGTGCCCACGCAGATGCATGCAAATAAACTGCTAAAGATGTCTTACTGAATGGAACATCCTGTGCCAGTATGTTTTACTGCATATTTATAGAAACACAAATTGGGTATTTCCCCTTTTATTTAAATTTACTGCATCTGTTGACAGCTGGTTCTGCATCAGCTAGAAAATAGCAGGACAGGCATCTTTTACATAAAACTGCACATACAATTGTCTGTTTTGATAACCTTTTGCTTTTATTTTTTGTTATTAGAAAACTAGTATGTAATTGTTGCCATGGTTTTGAAGTGGTGTCGTGTGAGGCAAATGGAGGCAGAGTATGCAATAATATTAGGCTGTCTGAATCACCAAGCTTTTAATTATCGCTCTTGTGATTAACAAAAACCTAATATGAACACATGCAGGAGAAATTACTTGTTCACTATATAATATTTCAACTTTCTAATATTCTGGAGAAACCGCCAAATTCTCCAAGAATATAGCCAATGCTGGTAAAGCCCAAAATCATGTTTTCTGTCAAGTAAAATTCTATTTGTAAAAATAAAACAATATTTTTCACCCACATTGGCAGCGAATCCAGCTTTGGCTGAAAAACCTGGGCCCTACTCCCAATGGAAGCTATTAAAGGCACATCTCAATCGTATAGTGAATTTTTCAATAAGTGCACAGAATTGCCAGGGGCCTTGCTGGCTGACAAAAACAAATTCTTTTTCTGTATAAGATAGTGCAGGACTTGGACCCAGGAGAAATACAAAAACTAGTCTCTGCCTGTAAAGGATATTGTATTTATGAATGGGGGCACTGACATTGATGTAATGAATATGAACAGCGGTGCCAAATGCAGATTTTACAGATGGCTCCCATCTGATGTTGGCCTGACATTTGAATGCTGTGTGTCAGACTCCTAACATGATTAGTAGCATCTCATTCAGGCATCTGTTCTGCCCAACAAAAAAGAATGATACTTGGTATGGTATTAACAATCTCTGAAATATATATTTGTTTTCCGTGTGGTATATATCACTGCTTGTTTAAATCTGCTTTTTTATTTAATTTATTTCATTCATAGACTCTCATAGACTGGATTCTGAAGCCAGTAGACCGGATGTAAGAAGGTGAATTTACATTTACAAAACAACTCCCTCTTCTGCTTCTAAGTCATTGTCCATGTATTGTGGCAAAGGAAATGCTCTTTAGGGAAAGACCAGAAGTCCCCAATTTTGCCTTGGACACATGCTTATGAATTTCCAAATTAATTATACATACATAATCTCTACCCTTGAAAAAGTCGGAAGGAGTGGACAAAACCTGTTGGCTTTGCTTTTATTTATAAACTCTTAGGGGCAAATTTACTTATGGTCGAATATCGAGGGTTAATTAACCCTCGATATTCGACTGTCAAAGTTAAATCCTTCGAATATCAAAGTCGAAGGATTTATTAAATCAAAATTAGTTTGATTCAAAGGATTTTAATCCATTGATCGAACGATTTTTCTTCGACCAAAAAAAGATTGCAAAGCCTATGGGCTTCCTTCCCCATAGGCTAACATTGACTTCGGTAGGTTTTAGGTGGCGAACTAGGGGGTCGAAGTTTTTTTTTTTTAAAGAGACAGTACTTCGACTATCGAATGGTCGAATAGTCGAACAATTTTTAGTTTGAATCGTTCGATTCGAAGGTTGAAGTAGCCCATTCGATGGTCGAAGTAGCCAAAAAAATTATTCGAAATTCAAAGTTTTTTTTAATTCTATTCCTTCACTCGAGCTAAGTAAATGGGCCCCTAATTCTACTGTGAATTTGTAAGTGCAATATTTATTTACAGATTAAAGTACTTGCATGTTTTTTTACACTATGGGAGCATGTCCCTTCTTTTATGCTTAATTTCTAAATAATGACATTAAAGGCAGCAACTTGTTTTGATGGGAATAGGGAGAGTGCAGAATTGTTGTTTGCAGTATCAGCAGGAGGATGAGTTGAACCCCTGCATGTTTCCCATGTTCTGACATTGATTTTCATTTACCTGCATCCATTTGTTGTTGCCCCATTGGGAGACCCTGGAATCCTGTATTTGTAGAATGCAGAACAATAAAGAACATGAGCCTGTTAAGTAAAATTTTAAAAAGGGATTTTTTGTACCATTAATATAATACAGACAAATATGTTGTACCAAATATAACAATATAATATGAGTATAATGTCAAACTTTCTATATTTTTAACATATTATTTAATTTAACACACATGCTCTATTGATTGTTACTACTGAAGTCACTAAATGTCTATAAGAGTTACTATAATGAAGCAAATTATACCTTTGCTACCACTTAAATGCAAATATGCTGTGCATGCAGTAAATTTTGTTATTGTATATTTTATCTAAATAATAAATAAATAAATTAGGCCCATTCTTGTTTGCACTAATGTTTATTCTCCATTCTTTAAATAAGCTTTAAAATTAGACATTGCAATTGTATGCATTTTCCCCTAAATTAATTCTGACAAAAAAAAATCCAGGCTAAAAGGCTCATATACATTGGGAAAATAAATGTGCACTATTGCAGTTACCCATAGCAACCAGATGTACTTTATTTTACTCTATCTGCAATATTCTGCTCATCCTAATTACTCACTGGTTGCTATGGGTTACTGCAATAGGTTTGAATGCTGTCCAGTGTTAGTAAAAAGTCCCCTGATGCAATTTGTTATTGTTAAACATTACCATATATTGCTGACCACTGGGGGTGGGATATTTCTATTTAAAGTTTAATAAGGTTTAGATTGAATATTTGACTCTGCATGGTACAGATATATTAAAGAGAAAATAAATGTAAGATTGTGGAGACATTCTGCATATACTTTGTATAATCAGATGCTGTTGGGGTTTCTTCTGTTATAGTGTATTTGCAGCACTTCGAAATATATTTCTGACAAGTTATAATGTCCCTATTTTTCTCATATTCAGAACCCCTTTTTAATCTTGGAGAAGATGCCTTTGTCGCTGTTGGTAATGCTGAATCATTAGTCTCTATGCCAGTGCAGCCATTCCTCTTGGAGGGTTGCTAATGGGTATCCAGATTTTACTGTACTGCTTACCTCAGGTCACCAATTAGTGGATACATTTTATGGTGGCCTTCTGGCTATTAGTATTTGGTTCTTGACTTCCTCTTTCCTGGCACTTAATCCTTTTGATGTTGTCTACTTGTCAATCAGTAGTAGTTGCAAAAACAGTTGGTCTCCATTATATCGTTTTGTGAACTTGACACACCTTTTATGTTCTTGTTGTTCTGCATTCTAATCTTACAAAATACAAACCCCCATATCTAATAAAAGGCACTAAGTGTGCCCAGGAGCAGCAACCAAGAAGATTTATTTTTAAACAGGTGACCAGTAAATGCTACCTGCTGATAAGTTGCTATAGGTTACTGCTCCTGGGCAAATTAGTGTATTTTATTAAATAATTCCCATAGCCCCCTGAAGGATCCACTCCCCTTTGGGCACTGCAACAGAATGGGAAAGCAAAATCAGAAGATAAAATGTGGGGTGTAAAGATACAATTACATGATCATATTTGTCATTCTGTTCTCACTGAACATGATCATATTTGTCATTTTCTGACAGGTATTGTATTTTTAATAAACAATCACAGAGGTCTTATTTTGGCAAAAACAATACGACAGAAACATAAATATGTTTTTTAAAAGCACTATTATTCTGGGTTTTAAAAAAAAAAAAAAACAGATTACTTTGTGTGGCTCTTGTCTGGAGCCAAGTCAAATGAAGTATAGACACTCACCTTTTTGTCAGAGTAGCTTAGTTCAATATCACACTGTTTGGAAATATAGTTCACATAATTATCAAGGCAAGACTACCTTTTAAAACTGGCAAGCGCCATCATATAATAGGTGCCAATATTTCAGAATATGCCAGGCTTCATAGTAAAAGTAATATGGTTAGTAGAGCATTTTGCAGCCATATTGAATAACATCAGAGGCTTCCAGGATGTCAATGAATGATTTACAGTAAGTAATTTAGTGGAAGCCAGGCATCAGCAGATGGCTGTACTAGAATTACATATTCTTACACAATTCCAGTATATGTACTTTCAATTCAATATTATACTCGGACAGTTTAAATCCAATGCTGTGTTTCATCAGATATATCATCTAAATTAATTTTATTGTTTAATGAATATTTAACGTTAGTTGTACTATGCAAATTTTGATTTGTTTGAATACTGATCTCTGTTGTCCCAAAATAAGCTAGAGCATAATGCTTGGTTTTGAAGACTGCTTGTTCTGCAATGAGAGGTGCCAGTAGCAGCTGGTGGGATAATATTGATAGACTGTCAAAAAGACTGATATATGTGGGTTTAGTGGTGGGTATTTTGCAAATGCAAATACAAAATGACCACTTTTTGTGCTGCTAGAGAAGGCAGGAATGTGTGCATTGTGGAGAGCTGGTCTTTAAGCACTGTTTGATTTTCTATTAGTAAAGTATTAATTGATACAGTGTCTGCAGGCAATGAAAATTCTTTGAAAGAAGTTTCAGGTCCTGCTTAGCATTTCCAAATTAATAAAAAAAAAAACAGAAAGCTTTCTTGGATTCTGTGTGCTACAATCCTGTTGCCTACAGTGGTTGCAATTTACAAACTAAAGTCTCAGTCAAGCTGTCAATATTTCACCCAATATACATACTAAGCCTACAAGTATGTTGAGTTGTGCAGTGTTCCAAGGTAAGGCTGATGTACTGCAAATGCAGATGAATTGCACAGTTTTTATAGAGTAGGAAGTAAATTGTAACTGCAGCAAGTGGCCCATACAAAGGTACAATATTTATGCTGCAGCCAAATCTGCATCACTGTTAAGTTTCGCTTACAGTTATTTATAATCTGTCTCTACAACTATTTGAAACCTTTGTCAAAAACATTGATAAATATCCTTTATGATGATGGCAGGTTTATCAAAATGTGAGTTTAGAGCATAATAAATAAAAGCCCACCCATGTTCTTTTCATTCCTATGGGATTTTTAGAGCCATATTTATCAAATGGTGAGTTCTTACATATATGATTACACATCTTGAAAAAGGTTCTAGACCATGAACCGAAACATTGATTTTCTATAATGCTGCTTTTTGACTAATAAACAGCAATTTTTTCAGGAGTGCGTGCAATACCAGTATTTCTACATTTCCCAATCTGTGCACAGCACCCACAACTGATGTTTAATTGTTTAATTAATGAAAGGAGAGTGTGTGTGGACCAAACTGAGTACGTATATATATATATATATATATATATATATATATATATATATATATATATATATATATATATATATATATATATATATATATATATGTGTGTATATATATATATATATATATATATATATATATATATATATATATATATATATATATATAGATAAAGATAGATATTTTACCATCACAAATAAAACAAATTCCTTGGCATTTTTTTATAATCTATTCTTCCAGTCTTTTTTTTTTAATTATTATTTTGTGTTTATTTAATTTCATTTTAGGGTGTTGAAATCTGTTCACATTAATTGCTTTATATTTCCATCACAGTGCTTTTATTGTATTTTTTTCAATGGCATGCACAGTATAATAACAAGTCCCTGAGGGGTACCTCAGTTTAAGCAGATGGATAATGCTACATCTTCAAGCTAAACATATTATCAGTCAGTTAGAAATTCTAACCTTTCTTTATGTCTCCTTGTCTCAATATATTTAATTTGATTCTTGCAGCAGAGTACACTGCATGTCTACTGAAAAGCATTTTTAAAAATATAATAATGCAGCTTCTCTCTTCTACCATATTGAGATTATTCATTGGCAAAATGAATGCTTAATACATTTGAATGCAGCATTATTACTGATGTCATCACAAGTTTTTTTTTCATGTATTAAAATCATAATGAATTCCTGTGCGTCTTCTCTATATAATTTTAACTTTGTGCTTATTATGTTTTTATTAGGGATTCGAATAATGTGTCATTCTGTTTTATATTCAGGAGATAACTACCTTCATATAAAATTGGTCTCCTGGAAATAGTAAATGTCTCTTGGACAGCCAGCAAATATACAAAAATGACAAACACAGAATAGTCTCTGAATAATTTAAACAGTACATTTGACTTCCAAACACATTTTCTATGTAACTTCTGCAATGCATAATGAAGTTTAGAATAACGATTAGAAATACAGTTCTTTAAAATGGCAATTTTGCCAACAGATCACAAAATGTAAATACTTTTGATATGTATTATTTAGTGAGTTTAAACTGAGGGCAAACTAGACAGATTGCATAGTATTTATTTTTTAATATGAACCCATTGAGTCATTCTGACAATTAACTCTTCTACAGAGGAACTCGTAGTCAACGTGCCCCATCTGGCCTAGAATTTATGAAGATAATCATGGACCCTATTCATAAAGAATCAAAAAAAGCAATGTTTACCACTTTTGCAGTTGTAGACTATTTCTGTCTACAACTGCATATTTATAAATAGGGATGTAGCGAACAGTTCGCCGGCGAACTAGTTCGCGCGAACTTCGACTGTTCGCGTCCGTCGAATGTTCGCGAACGTCGCGCGACGTTCGCCAATACGAGTTCGCGTTCGATTCGAACAAAAATCGTTCGACCATTCGACCATTCGATTCCTTCGACCGCTAAAATCGAAGGATTTTCGTTCGAATCGAACGATCGAAGCCATTGGATCGAATGAAATCATTCGATCGAATGGCTTCGATCGTTCGAGTCGAACGAAAATCCTTCGATCGAACGATTAAAATCCTTCGATCGTTCGAATCGAACGATTTTCGGATGTTCGAAGTTCGCGAACTGTTCGCGAACTGTCCGCATTTTTTGCCGGTGTTCGCGAACGGCGTTCGCGAACACATCGGCGGCGGTTCGCTACATCCCTATTTATAAATCTTCAAAAGGAGTCTGGTGAACTGGTTCATAACAGAAATAGGTGTTTGGTTGATGAAATATGTCAAAGAGATTTTCATTGTACTAAAAAAGGAAATGGTGTGTATTTGTAAACAAACTAACTTGTAACAAATTGTTAATGGAAAATATCTAAAACTTTATATTTACGTACTTTATAAAAAGATGTAGACAACTATTTTTGAGAATTAAGAGCTCTTAATACTCTTGTATTTACAAGTGAATGGGCTATTTCCTTAAAAATAAACCTTAAAAATAAACAATATGTGGATCACCATAAATCAAGTATGAAGTATTAGAGATGGCATACTATGTGTTTTGATCAATTTGAATTCAGTTATTTTTTCTCCTGAGTTACTACACCCAACTTCTGAACAGTGTAAAGGATCAAATATAATTATAAAAGTAGTGATTAACCTTAATACTAGCTCCATTGCCTCTGTTTTGTTTGCATCTTGCATATTCCTGCTGAGTGGTATTAGTTTTAATATTACACTTGATTTAGGGCTAACATATTCCAAAGTACTTTATAGATTAAACAGGTATGGGGCCTGTTATCCAGAATACTTGTGACCTGACGCTTTCTGGAAAATGGATATATCCATAATTTGGAGCTTCATATCATACTAGACAAACATTCAAAAATTAAATAAACCCATTAGGATTGTTTCCAATAAGGCTTAATTATATATTAGATTGGATCAAGCACAAGGTACTGTTTTGTTATTACAAAAAAAAAAGGTAATCATGGATGGATGGGAGGGAGGGCTGCTGCTCCTGACCGTTTGCCTCCTCACTTCCAGCCTATGCTAAGGCATCTCCCCCTTGCACCGGAAATAATACCTATCTGCTGCTCCTCCTTATCCTTTTTCTTCTACCTGTATACACCTGCTACCCGTTCAGAGGTCATTTTCATAAACTATGTTCAATTGTATCTGGAGCCAGTTATTTTGTAATACTATCTAATTTCTGTAATAATATGCTATTTTATCTATATGAATATACTGTATAGATATGTTATCTCCTACTGTGAGCTGGACTGTTGACATTCTTTATACAAAGGGAAAACTGTTTGTTTTTAGAATTTGATCTGCTGGAAGTTTTCAATTCTTCTGCAGGGTAATCTCAGAGGTTCTCTATAAAAATAGCTTCATAAAACCAGCTGGTCACATTCATTCAAATACATAAAACATCCTGGGTGAACTTCTCAGGGCCAAAGTAATTACTGCCCAATCCAAACATACAACTTAACTAACAATGCACTTCAAAAGCGCAGCAACGTTTAATGACTCTAATCACTTGATCTCCTACATATTGCCTAAATTTTGCAGGCTTTTTCTCAAATGTGCACCTTTCTATGAGGTTTTGTCTTAATAACTGATATATGTTTCCTTCATTGATAGTGTGTAGTATTGAAGTATTTCTGCAGTTAAAAGAAACTTTTTCTTCAAGTGTGCAGTTTAGAAGCAGGCAGAACGATTCCAAAGAAGTCACCTTGTTGTGCTGGCAACACATTTTTTTTATACATTAGCAAATTGCTGCATTGATTTTTTTAATCTTCAGGTTCATCAGGAGTAATTACAGTCCATTTGGCCATCTAGTGGTCACTTAAATAGTTTCAACAGCAGACTGTCCTTATAAAGAGCAGAAAGTTCAGTCCCCAAGTTATCCACAGTTTTAGATTGTCTGCACATTAGCAGTTAAGCCTTTTGACAGATACATTTACAATTAAAAAAAATCTTCTATATTACAATCTTCACCTGTGCTTACTGTTCACAGACATAGTAACAATAATGCAGCTACCTGGGATATTTGCAATTCGAGTTCTGCTTTGGTTAGAAAGTCATGTAACATGAATAATTTTTACATAGTTCATAGTAATTTGAATAAATATATATTGAATTTCTTAA